>PVKB01001705.1:0-278520 GCA_004027205.1 Ctenodactylus gundi | reverse complement strand
TCATGTTACATTAAGGAGATAAAAGAATTATTAAAAAATAAAGCACAAGAAGCCTTCAGGAGCGTGCATGCCCTTTTAAGAGAGTTCAGGAAATGTCTCAGGAGGAAGCATGCTTTGAGCCACTTAAATCATCGGAGAGGATTGTGACTTACACAATGAAGTAAATTGCTTGAGATTGTATCACCAGTTAGTGGTAGATCAGCATGTAATTTCTTACTTCAGCATTGACTCCTTTAAAGGCAACTGCTTTTATAAAATATTTGTGTGATAATAAACACATATGAGAGTATCTGTTTTTGTATTAACTCACATCAAATCCCTGCACACAGCCAGAATAAAACTACTTCCAAAGGGTGAGGAAAAAGTCTTCAGAGACCATAAAAATGACACAATCAGCTACACAACCTGGACAGTATTTTCTTTCATCCTACTTCATTCTACCCCCTCTTCCATTCTTTTATATTTTGCTAGGGAGCTAGCAGTTTCATTCTTCAATCAGCAGCTTTTAAATAGGTACTGAGACTGAATTTATCTTTTCCCCTCCTGACCTTTTCCAGTCCTGTTTCCTGAAATATCCCCACTGCCAAAATTGCTACTAAAATGAGTGTCAAAATATGGCACAATACAGAATAATAAGTCCATTATTTGAATCTGGACTGTCAACTCTTAGAAGCACCCCTTTTATTCCTCTCTTCTTGTCCATAGGCACAAAATCTTCCAATTAGAATCATATTACATTGGGAAACCAGATAATATGCACCTTAAAAAAATCTAATACTATTTCATTTTAAGCTATTTTAAAGCCTCACACAATTTTACTTTCTGTTGTCCTATAAAATTTACCTTCAGGAAAGTTATAGTGCTTTTTAAAATATTTTAAATATTTCCAAAGCGATTTAGTCACTAAACTTGTAATAGATTCCCTCTACTTGCCCTTTAGGCAAGGCCTGGCTCTCTTGCAAGAACTGCCCTTCCCACACAAAGCGGAAAGTGAGAGAGTATTTTTCATAAGAAAAGGAGTGTTCAAACCAATACTCTCCTAAACTTAATAAAGAGTACTTGTAGCTGAGAAACTGTGACGACGTCACAGACGTTTTGTCTTGCATAAACAGCAAAGTGAGGAAATTCCAGAATTAATAAGGCTGTGGTACAGCTGTGCCCAGAGTTGAAAAGTTCAGGATGTTCTTTTCATACTCTCGGCTGGACATTTCACTCCATATTAAATTTTGCAAGAGTAATTGACTCCATTTCCAAGCTGCTATAACATTTAGAAACGGGATTATTTGTTGTGCGAGATGGTATGTATAAAAGTCGGCGGCACTGGTTGGTAAGAGAATTTACCAAGGAGGCAAAGCAAGGTTAAGCGTTTATTTAGGTTAGAGAACACTGACAGGGGAACAGAGGGCGAATTCCAAAGGAGAAAACATCCTCCAGGGTGAGGAGTTGGGATGTTTAATGGATCTGAGGACGTGAAAAATGTGTCTCAGAAGAAGATGAGATTATCGGAAGAAGGCCCAGTATCGCCTTGTTGATCTTCGGAAGGACCTAAAATTTCCACATCTATGGCTGCAATCTGAAAGATTGCATTTTCTTTAGGCTTCCCACATGGTTCTATGCTTTAGTCAGGGAGGTTGATGTGTGTCACAGAATGCTGTCAGTTACCGGAGGTCTACACTTACCATGGAAGGCTCCCTGACTTCATTTACTGAGTTCTGTCCATATGAGTTTAGAGAGGATGGATTAGAAGGAACTTAAGTGGGGCTATTTCAAAATTCAGTGTTGCGTCACCTTCACTGACCCTTTGTATGAGCTGGGCAGCATGGATGTTTAACACAGTTCTGCTCTTAGGGTTTTTAACCCTCTTATGGCCAAGGGGCAACACTGCATTGTTAAGAAAATGCAAAAATTAGATGATCATCTTGACCAGAAATTCTTGTCTCTGTTTGGCTTTATTTTGTAATAATGAATAATTATTTATTTTGATTCTTCAATTCTTTCAAATAGCTATTTTGGAGATGGAAAGCACTAACTTTGAGAAGTGATTTTAAAAAGTAGAGAGTTAAAAGCCAGTGATGGTCTTTTGGTTGACCGGTAGTTACTACTAACGCAGTTCTGATTATTATCTAAAGGACGGCTAGAGCTGATTACCTGTCCTACAAAAGAGATAAAACTAATTTAATAAAATAAGAAATAGAATTTTAGGACCTAGAAGTCTGTTGAACAGTATAATGTAATAGAGAGAGTTCCCTCTAAAGTTTTTCATTAGAGGAATGTTTTGGGGATGTTGGTATAATTTTGGTAGAATTCCTTTCAGCCTATGGTTAACACTGTCGTGAATGTTTTTCCTCTATTTTGCTGTTTCTTTTTCTTTAGAATGAAACAAAGGAAAATTGCATAGACCAGTAGGTTGTACAATATGCCCAGCTGAAATAAGTAGATTTTATCAGAATATACTTTTGATGTTTACTAATTTCAAAATTAAACATATCTGGATATCGCTTGTTTTATTTAATTCACCTTCAACTCAGTCTAAAAGTTCTTCTCCTTAAAGTGCCTGTATGTCTTTGGATACTAAAGTTGCTCAATTCATGGCTATGTTTCTCTAAGAGATTTTTTAATTATTCGTCTGAGTATAATAAAATAGGTTATTAATTAAATGTTACAACAGAAATGTAATTTTATTTGCCTAAATTATAACCATTCATCATAATGTAATAAGATAGCTTAAGGCTGATTTATTTTCTAAAAGTGAAATTACAACCAGGAGCTCATAAAGTATGTTTCACAGCCAGATGCACCAAGATTTTTCTGTTACAAGATTGACTTACTTCAGGTCACATCAATTCTCCAAGTTGTCTCCAATTCTCCACAGTTGTCTTCCATAAAGTCACATTGCTTGTAATGCCTTTGTCCCAAGATAATAATTAAATTAAAATTATAGTATTGCAACTGCTTTTATAAAACATAGTAGTGTCTGACATCTAGTAGTTCATCAACAAATGTTATTTTCTTCTTTTTTAAAAGTAAAATCATCCCAATCTTTTTGCTCTTCTAAAAAGATTATCATTTCTTCTGACTTAGAAAATTTTAGCTGTTTTTCAGATAAATGGAAAACTCATTCAAAATTCCTTGTGACTTTTTAATTGTGGAGCAACCTAAGTGAAATTTTGACTATTTTTTCTCTGAAAGTGTTCCCTGAGCAAGAGTTAAAGACATTTCCAGGAAAGGAAAGTTTACAATAGCCAACAGAAAGTTATTTCTTCATTTTCTAACCAATATTTAAAAGCTGACTTAAGGTCTTCTGTTTATAAATGCTCTTCTATGATACTGAGGGTTACTCTACTAGAGCTGACACAGTTTCTAGCCTCCTTTCAGTGAACAACAGAATAATGACATTGATTATGTAATGTAAATATTTGCAAATGATTGAAATAATGCAATAACAGTTAAATTTTATTAAAAATAGTGATTCAATTTACGATGCTAAAAAAGAACCAAGACATTTCATCAAAATTCAAAATAGAATGTCTAAAATTTTTAAGATTAACTTAAGCAAAATACAATGACAGGAACTCCATAGAGTTTCTTGGTGATGTTAATTTTGTTATTTTAAAACAGGTAAACAAAAAAATCTTAAAGATAGATTTTAAAGTATACATATTCTGCAATGATAGTATATTACTTTTCAATAACTGTGACAAAATACCCAAGAAAATGAACCTAAAAGTGAGAAAGGATTTATTTTGGCTCATGGTTTCAGCAGTTTCAATACACATTGATTGCTTGGCCCAGTTACTTTGGACCTGTGGTGAGGTCAAGCATCAAGGCAAGGGACACATGGTGGAGCAAGGCCAGTTGCCTCTTGGTGTTCAGGAAGAAAAGAGAGTGAGGAAGAGGGACTGAGGTCTCAGTGACATACTCAAGAGCATGACCCAATGTTTGCCTTCCCTGGTACCAGATCCCTCCTTCCAAATAGTCCCTCACCTTCCTGTAATACCACACTCTGGCAACCCACCCTTACGCACACTACCTTTGGGAGGCATTTAGGTCCTAGCTACAACAAATAGTATGCATAAATACAAACACAGAGAAACTGTTATTTACTAGGGGAAGATTGCTTGTTGCCTTTTTACTTATTTATTTTACAAAATTAGTTGAATTTATTGTTTACATATCACCTCCCTTACCCCTTGTTGCCATCTTAAAAGTAAATTTCTCTGCTTAAAAAGGGCAGAGGATGATGAAAACAACCACCAGTTTTTATGCTTACTTTTGCAAATATATACAGTGATATTGCTACTTAACATTTTTGTTACTATATAGTCTTCATCTTGCTATTTCTTAAAGTTAATCTGGAACCTTCTGTGATGAGACATTTCTTATTTCCTATTATATCTATCACAGAGCTTTTAATTTAAAGGAGAAAAATGGATATTTGTGCTGTACAAATTCTATATATAGAATTTTGTATTCTTAGAATTTTTAATATCTATTAATATTAAGTGGCTTTATTTATCAAGTTCTCTATATAGAAGTATATATACATATATACATCTTCAGTCATAGGTAAGTTTGTAACTCTATATTAGTTTACTTGAGTCTTTTATATCAATATATTTAGGTATCTCCTTATAACTATATGCTGCAGATGATATGGCTTACAACTGGAGTGTCCATCAAAAGCCTCCTATATTTGGATGCTGTGGGAAAACTATAGATTTCATGTTGGAAGGAAATTCCCTTGCCTGGGCTACTCCCTGAGCCTGAGTCCTTCCTCTTGCAATATCACGAATGGCTGTTCTCTGCCAGACTATTCCCACCATTGCAAGCAACCCATGAACAGAAGGAGACCTCCTGAAACTGTAAGCTAAAATTAACCTTTTCTCCCTTATGTTGTGAGTTTGGGGCATTATGTCCCAGCAACAAAAAGGAAACTAAAACATTATATTGCTTTCAGATCCTTTTCTACTCCTCAATTTCTTTTTCTGGTTGTGTTTCATGGCATATAACTCTTTAGCACTTGAGGATTTGAACAGAATTTAGATATTTAGCAATAAAAGCCACCAGTTCATATTTTACACCCACCCTCTGTCATATGCACACATACATGTATTTATTTATATGTAAATCTGTGTGTGGCTTATCTTTTCTCACTCTTCTAAAAATGCATTTGTAAAGTTGAATGTAATCAATACAATGCATTGGAATTTGTGATACTTGAATTCTGAGCACATATTGGACAATAAAATTGAAGTACTATGAAGTCCCTAGAGATACTGTCTCTAGCTTTCCTGGAATTAATATTAAGTTGGTTAATAACCCAATTGAACTTGGGACTCTCATCTGAAACAATTATGTAAAGATTCAAAGAATGTAAAAAAAAATACAGTGTTGAGAATGGTGGACACACTGTTTTATTGTGGCCACCAAAGCAAAAGTATTCAACTTTGTTCTTTATAAATAAAGCTTTCATTTCTTAGATAAACTGCTAAATGAACCAGCATATCTCATACGGTATCTTGATTCTAGATTCTACGTGAAAAACTTATTCTGGAACAAGTTATTTTAAATGAAACAGAAATAAACACTTGTTTTGAGTTACTCTTCCATTTGAACTTTCACACTGAAAGGCTGGCTGCCTTAAACCAGGTGAATACAATTATGAATACAGACAACTGAGTTAAAAGTTTTACTTTTTTAATGATTCATTAGTATGTAACATGAGACTGAAATTAAAGGCCATTAAAGAAAAATTACTTAATTGCCATTAGCTTATTACTACCGATGAAAAGTGTGAGTGGCTTTGCCTATAACGAGAATGCTAGAACAACAACATTGTATTACTTCAGAGGTTTCTGTGGTACAGACAACTTTCTTTTATTTTAAAGATCTTCAGATTCTGGTACTGTCGCATCCTCTGTAGGTTCAGTTGTTATTACTATAGGAATATTCTCAGATATCCATCCCTTAGGAGTCCTATTAAAGGACCGTCTGCCAGAAAGAGGGTTGGCAAAGGCCATGAACCTGGGATCTGTTAGTAGAAGTAGCTCAAAGTCTGGAACCTTGAATTTAACCATTTTTGATGCTTTTTCAAAACCTCCAAATGGTGTGGCAACTCTGCATAAAATGAAGAGAAAAAATAAGTGATGTTATTAATATTTATTTGCCAGAAAAAATAGAAAACAGCTCATGATTTTATGGACCTGATACTATGTTCTCATATTTGTAATATATTTTTAAGTTCTTAGTCTCTATGACAATAGTCCCTCTATTGAAGGACCATGCTTTTCTGATAAAACTTATATTTGATAACAAATTAGTATAAAACCTCAAGAACAGCTGTGATTGGTATAAACTGCCACATTAGTGTAACCTCTCATGTCTGTCGTTTCTTGTCTTCCCGTTATTTTCTTCCCTCTGAAGAGAAGTATATTTTGTCTTCTCTTACATCTCCTCTCAGCATGACTGAAGTTATAATTTTTCCCCCAGATTGCTGTGGGAGAGGTGGATAATCACAGATCATGATTTGGCAGTCGTGTTAGTACAAAATTCCATCTGGGGCCCGATACCATTATTCCAGAAGGAGGAGGGGTCAGTTTGAAGAGTGAACTTTAAGGAGCTGAACCATCATTCAGGTAGGTACCTTATGATTATTTAACTTCAGAAGGTGTAGTAACGATGAGAGCTAATATTCATTGAATGGATACTGTATGTCAGATGCTGTTTAAGTCCTTCTCAAAGTAGTGGTGTAGAAATTACCTTGGGCTCCTGTTAAAATGCAGAGGCGGGTTCAGTCCATCTAGGGGGGAGGCTTTATGTGGTTGTCTCACTAAATTCTCACATCTGCTTTATGAGTTGGATCTATTTATACCTTTACTTCATGCATACAGGTAAGTTAAATGACTTACTCATAGTCATTTAACTAAACCACCCATGGTAAAAAAAAATACTGAGGCATATTACATTTTGTCAGGGCACTTTTTAAGTAGGACGATGTGTTTAGGAATCTTAACCAGCTTTAATTTAGCTGAATCTACATGATATCAAACCAGGTTGCTGACTCATTCAAGACAAACCTAGTCGATACATTTTTTTACAAGTTGTGATTTAATTCCTCAAATTTAAGTTACTATAAAATGCAACTTGAGTGTTCAAGATGTCCCAGCAAATATTCTATAAGTTTGAAGGCTTGCTTTTATATATTAATAATTTGATCATTGGCTGTTGCAACAAATTTTCATACAACAAATTACTGACAGCACATCTAGACATTTTGCTATGTGCTAGGGAAGGAATGAAAACAAGAAGACTGTAGGAAATCTTCACTCAGTGAGCTCACAGAAAGAGTGAAATATGAGGGAAAAAATGTGGAACAAGCTAGTTATTCAAGGGATAAAGGTCCTTCCGTCAGAGTATCCCAAGGCAAAAAGGCCTGGGAGGTCAGGGAGGGAAGGTCAGGGAAGACTCCTTCAACTTAGAGGCCCAGATCAGCCACATAATGTGTTGGGACTAGTACAAAATGGAAACACAGTTTCCTTGGTTCAAAACTCACTAAGAATTCAAAACAGGAACTGTGGAGCATTAAGTCAAATGTCCTCTTAAATGGGGGCTGAGTACAAATAATCACACAGGTCACATACCCTTAATTAAGATTTTAAAAATACTCTTTAGATAACAGGAGCTTGAGTTAAAATTTCTATATTTAATTTAAGCTGAACATGATCAATTGATCTTATGTTTGTTAAGTCCAGAAATAAATTATTTACTTGCGTATTTCATTAAATCAAAGAACAAAAGTTTCTCTGCTGAGGGTTGGCATTCAGTAGGTTTGACATTGCTTAGTAGGTTTGGATTACTTTCATTTTAACCAGTTCTGTTTAGTTGTGTTTCGTTTTGTGAATGTGTGGCTCCTTTTCTTCTCTTACAAAGGAAGCGATGCCTTCTGCTTCGTCACTCACTGCCCATGTCCTACCACAGGTCTAGGGGAAGGCTGCTTTTGGGAAAGCAAGAGTTTTCATTTCTTTTCTTTGGCACTACTGAGAATACATCCTGTTTGAATTTTACTGCCCTCAAGACACAAATTAAAGAGAGGCCATTAACATTCAAAGTGAAATATTGCCTGGAAGATTTTTAAGGTTTTTGAAACAGTTTCAAGTTTTAGTCAAATTGGGGCAAAAAATTTCCATGGGAAGATCTGAAATATTCTCTTGAAAACAACTGTAAAAGGTGATAACCTTTCTCTAATTCCCGTAATATTAATTCTTCAATTACGAGTCAGATTTAACATGACTCTTGCACTGTACCATCTATATAATGACTTATTTCATTTACAATTATTTGATAGATGCTTTCTTGTTCATTTAGATCGAAGGGCCTCCGTTTGTAAAAATATAATAGTGCTAGACATTTATCTATGATAATGACTAATTATTCTACAAGAAAGGAATTTCATAGGAATTAAAGTATATTATTCTACTAAATAGCTAATACATATACTTTATTTAAAGCTATTTAGTTATGTAATCATGAAATTTATATTACAAATGAGAAATTAACACAAAGAAGAGAGTGCAAATCATAAAGTAAACAAGTCAGTTAACATTATTTACTTTTCAATTATTTGTTTTCAATATAGTCTATGCCAGTTATGCCAATTATTATGTTGATCTTGTACTTTGTGTCCTTGTTAAAATCACAGACTAATTTTAATGATTTACCTGTAGTTTCTTCTAAATTTTTCTGAGAACACAATCATGTCATTTGTAATGTGACTAGTTTTCTTCATTCTTTTCATTATTAATATTTTTCTCCTATTATCTAGTAGAAGTCAACAAGCCACATCTTTGTTTGAAAATGTATATTTAAGTATGTTTTATTTTACCTTTAAAGAAAAATTTTAGTAGATGTAGAAAGAGTAGTTTTTCATTATTTTAAACATGTTATTCCATTATATTTTATAAATTCAGTTAGGAGATCTACTCTCTCTTTTTTAATCGTGTGTCCTCTTTTATTTTGTAGTTTTGGATTTATTTGTTGTCTTCAGTTTTCCTGTCTTGGGTTTCATGGTCTGTCTCTGGCCTCAGGCTTGATGTCTTTTGTCTACGCTGACAAGCCCATGGCCACTAACTGCGGCCTTGCTTTGCGTCCTCTCTTCTGAGACCCCAATCACATACATACACTGATGTTTTACTTTGCTTCAAATGTGTCTTCAGCTGTTTTCTTGCTTTTTGAATCTTCTTTTTTTCAGGTAGAATCACTGCATCACTTTTATAATCCTTCCTTTCATGTGTCTAATCTTCCATAATTCCTTTTACCGAGTTTAAATTTTGTTTTTATCACTTAGTAGAGCACAAGAACAGCAGAACTTCATAAAAATGCATATAATGTATATAAAGTAAACAACTTTTGAGCAATTGCACATTTTAGGAGTCATTCCAGGTCACTACATGTGTGCCTGCCCAGTCACGAGCCCCTGCCTCCTAGCAATAATCAATATTTTGAACTTAATGGCAACATAAACTATTCTTATGGGAAGTGAAATTACTAACTAAAGCAGACAAATACTATGGGATTCCATTTACATGAAGAACTAAAATGACAAAAGTCAGATATGTAGAATAGTGCTTGCCAGGAACTTGGGGAAGAGAGACGTGAGAGGTAGTGTGTAGCACTCGGTCTATAGGGTCCGGAGTCTCAGACCTTTACAAGGTGAGAAGACTCTCAGAGATGATTGTGGTGAGGACTGCACAGCATTGTGAATGCACTTTAAGCTATTGGACTAGGATGGTAAATATTGTTATGCACATAGAAATGTTGTTTGGAGAAAGAAAAAAATACTGTAAAATGATTTGAATGTACAAATACTACCATTTTCCTTCCAGGAAGGATCCCTTTTTTCCTAGCAGGCAGTTTGGTTTACAGGAGGTGGCCGGTATGTAACCTGAGACAACATTGATTGGGAGCAGCACCTAGTTCCCTGGGTACTTATCCATTATTTGTTTGTGAGGCAACTGGTAGGATTTCCGACTGAAAGCTGAAGACAGCCACCCAAGTTTCTCCTTACAAGACCCTGTACTCCTCGCCTTGGTGAGAGACTTGCAGAGGCGGCGCTGGTGAGGACTGCACAATATTTCACATCGCCCGTAGGCTTGTAACTGCTGAAAAGGAGCTCAGCTCTCAGCCTCTGAGTCATTACCAATGAGTCAGCAAATGCCTCAGGGAGAAAAGTAGTTCTAAATATCAGGTTTACAATTTGTATGTTGCTGCCTTTACGAATAATGAATCTAGACACTCAGCTATCACCATGTACCAAAATCAAATTTAAGTGAATCAAAGACCTGGATAGCAAAACCGAAACACTAAAGCTTCCAGAGGGCAAAAAAGGTAAAACTCTTGAAGATGTGGGTGTGGGCAAAGACTTCCTTAAAAGGACACCAGATGCAGAAGAAATGGCTCCCAGAATCAACAAATGGGATTATATCAAATTAAAAAGTTTCTGCACAGCAAAGGAAATCATTAATGGAGTGAAGAGAGAAGCAACAGACTAGGAAAAAGTTTTCCCACCTTCACCTGGAACAGGAAGCTAATAACTAGAATGTAATGATAAGGAACTGAAAAAAATTAGAGCCACAATATCAAAGACCCAATTAAAAAATGGGCAATTGAAATGAACAGACATTTCTTGGATGAGGAAGAACAAATGGCTAGTAAATACATGAAAAAACGTTCAACATCCTTAGCCACTAGAGAAACGCAAATCAAAGCATCGCTAACCTTACCATCTTACTCCAATGAGGAGGGTATACATCAAGAACTTGAATAATAACAGGAAAAAAAGAAAAAAGAACACTGTCCCATTGCTAGTTGAACTGTAAACTAGCATAACCACCGCGGAAAGCAGTATGATAATTCCTCAAAAAGCTGAAAATAAATATTCCATTTGATTTGATCCGGTGATTCCTCTTTTGGGTATCTTTCCAAAAGAGGTAAAAGTAACATATAATAGTACATGTGCACAACTAACAATAGCTAAATAAAGGAAGATGCCAAAATATTTATCAACTGATCGACAGATACAAAAATTGTGGCACATGTACACAACGGAGTATTACTCTTCCAGAAAGACAGATTTGAGGCATTTGTAGGTAAATGAATGCAATTCAAGACCACCATGCTTAGTGACTTGAGTTGGACTCAGAAGGTTAAATATTGCATGGTTTCTAATATGAGAAATCCAGAACACAGGCAATTTACAAAACAAAATGAGTCAGTTATTGGGAGTCAGAAAGGAGAAAGGAGAGGATGGGAGAGCCAGAAGGGGCAGGGGTAGGGATCGTAATAATGTCACGATATGTATAGGTGCACAATATTCTCAAGCTTAATATAACCATTGCATATCACGTATCTAGGCCAAGAAAAATGGGAGACAAAAGAACCCACTTCTTGGATGGCTTTTCAATAATGATTTCTTTTCACACAAGCTTTGCTAGTTTTTATGAATTTTTTCACAGGTAGAAATGGGAATCCTTATATGTGTAACTTTGTATTCTCATTCCTTCTTGTAACGTCACATGATTACACTGCTGAGTTGTTAGGTAGGCTTCTAAAGAAATGCGTGTAACAGACATGCATATACTTAACACATGGTTAATTTACAGGCTTCTGTAGGTATGAGACAATATGTTGAGTTATCTTAATTCAAAATGAGTCAGGTGATCAGAGAATGAGTTATGAACCATTAAATAGATTCACAACCTTCATAAAAATTAGAAAAAATGAGTAAAAGGAAAAATAGATGCCAATTGTTATATAAACAATTTTTCAGATATTATTTGCATATATTCTTGACAGTACAAATTTTGGATTATGTATATGTTGGTCATCAATTTCCTAAATTACCTTTAATTTGACTTAAGCCTACAAACAATAAATTACAACTTAGAGTTACACAATAACTATTGCAACACTACATGTGAGTAATTTCTGAAATTCTTGAACCCTATCATTTGAAGCAGTGCACAAACTAATATCAACCCTTGCATTAGAAATTTTTACTAAACTCATATTTTAAGTGTGTGGAGACACTCTTGATATTATAACAATAGTAGTTTTAAAATCATTTTTCTTTATTTTTATACTGAAAAGGACCAAGGTAAAAATATTCATGATATTTTAAAATTGGGTATTTGCTTAGTCTTAGATGATGTCCTCTATTTTTATTTAATTTTTTTATACCAACAATGTCACTCCAGATAATTGAATTACCTGTTAAAGCTCCTGTAATCAGGCAGTTCTGTCTTTCCCTCAGGCTTGAAAAATTTAGGATATAAAGCTTCTAAAAGCTCCGGATCATCGCTAATGGCCTGTTCCCAAGGAGACTGATAGTACTTAGGGACAGCTGTGGTGTTGAACCTTTCGGGAGGAATTTCCTTCAGTGGTCCAGAATAACCTTTGGAAAAATATAGCAGAAATAAGTAAACAAAGTGTCCTACAACTACTAACCTCCACCTAAGGTTTCACAGAGTTTAGTTTCTCATGCTGGGATGCATTTATGAAGAATTCATCCTTGTTACAATCTCTTAGAAAACAGCAGTCTAAAAGTGTTAGATATTTTAAAACTTCCATGGTAGCTTATGGGATTTAATAAACGAAAACATTTTTCTTACTGTTTGATTTTTCCACCTCATGCAGTTATTTTATTCCTTGACTATGTTTATATTTGTTCAGGTAAAACTGTTTATTTACTTTTTAAAAAAATTGTACCCTTCATATAAATTTATATTAGACTTTCGACTCCACAAATAATTAATCTAAAAATGACTAGTGTCTGTTGTAACCTAGGCTCAGGGCACATAGCAAAGAAGACAGAGTCTCTCTTGTCTCAACGCTTGCACGTTACAGGGGATATTTGGGTCTTCACCTAACTTAAATTGTGAGTGATTTGTAAAAATGTTTGAACTTCAAAAACAATGAGGTGACTTGTTTCCACAACCCTTCTTCAGGCTCGCTCTTGATTTCTAACGTAGCCTTTCTGCTTCTGCCATCCTCATCCTGGTACCATTTAAAAACCACACGATTCCTGCCATAGATCTTTGAACTGCTTCGAATGCCTCAAGGGATGCTTTGCAAATTTCCGGAGGCCCACTGATCTGCTTCAGGTCCACCCTACCATGCCACCCAGCTGTGACCTTGTGATTCGTTCTTCTACCATGGCTTCAAAACCCTTCACCATTTGATGACTTCTACTTTGGTTCTTGTCTATCTGTAAAACTGTTCTGATTTTCTTTAGTTGAACAAGGCCTAGTGTATACCTTGACCATCTCTAGGCATTTGTTTGTAATTGTTTTTTTCCTCTTTGGAAGTCTCCAGTGTGGAATAATTTTTTGTCTTCCTTTCTCTGCTCATCACTTAAATGTTGGTGTTATTCAAAGCTCTTTCTTACTCTAGATTCTCTGTTAGAGAATTCCATTACAGTCATGCCTTGAATTATGACCTACATTTTGATATTGAACTTTTGTCTCCAAGCCCTTCTATCAAATCCCTAATTATATTCATTCAAATGAATATACTTTTGGTATCCTTGTTCTGAATTGCTCTATCTGATAGTGTTATCACTATTCTCAGATGTCCAAGACAAAAGCATTGTTACAAACTCTCACTCAAGTCCACAACCCATCACTAAGTATTAACAAATTGTACTCCCCTTTTCCCATTGTAGATTGAACCCAGGTCCTGATGTGTACTAAAAAAGCATTCTATAACTGAACTATATCCCCAGTCTTTATTTTATTTTGAGACAAGATCTCACTAAATTGCCCAGGCTAGCCTCAATCTCTGGGTCCTCCTACCTCAGCTTCATAAGTAGCTGAAATTATAGTTGGCTGTCACCATGCCCAGTCTTACTCTGCTTCTGAAGGCTCTCTAAAGAAGTGGTTCTCAAAAATTTGTGATTCTGAGTTACGTTGGTGCTTATTTAAAATGTGAACGATGAGTTCTTCTTTTCAGAGATTTGGCTTTGGCAAGTCTCAGGTATGGCCTACAAATCCACATTTTTTTTTTTAAAAATCAGATTGTTATTCAAGTCTTACATAAATAGAACTATGAGAAACATTGCTGTAGGAGAATCTTCTTTGCTGCAATGCTGCCTCAGCTCAGGCCTTGTCTTCCTCGGGCCTAGGTTTTTATAGCAACCTTCCTACAAATTCTGTAGCCCCCAACCTCTCTTCCTGTCGGCTGCCCTCTATTCTGCTGCCTGAGTGACCATCCCGACTAGATCACATCGTTGGCTTTCAAAGTCTCCTCCGGCCTCTGTATCATCTCTTGCGGTTCTCTCCTCCACATCTACGAACCCGCTTATTCCTTGCTGTGTCTCTTCATGTCTCCCTACACGGTCTACTGGTTCCTTGTGCTTAGAATGTTCCCTCCAATTATCAACATGTGCAAATTCCCCCTTCATGTCTTGGTGGAGATTACATCTTCCATGTGGCCATTCCTCTCTCCTCCTAAAAAGCACAGTTCCCTTTCCTGTGTCTTCCCTATGTAAACTGTACATATGTTTATGACTGTAACCCCAACATCTCATTTCTCACCACTTGTAGAGTTGACAGAAGGTTAGGCCTAATACAAGTAAGAAATTTTATATTTTATAATACTTAAAAATTCTAAAAATCCTACTACTCTAACATAATTATTGAATTTTTGCATATTTTCTTCCAGTTTCTCTCCATATAGAATGATCATATAACTCTAATTCTATTATACATGTAATTTTGTTTTATTTGTCCTCAGCTTTGTTTTAAATATATTTGAATGTTTTGTACACTACATTTATAGGCATTTAAGGGTTTCATAATAATTTACTGAATTAATTAATGTAATCTTTTCTCATTTTCCAATTTCTTTATAGAAATGCCCCTTTTTCATTCTTGATATGCTCAATTATTTATAGAAAATTGACATATGTTTAATTTTTCAGGGAAAGTACAACTCAGCAATGGTATCTATCAACATATATAAACTGTCTTTATCTTTTAAATTTAAAATATAAATTTATTTTAATATTATGGATTTCAAGTCAAAGACATTTTATCCCTATAGTATTATGACATTATAGTATTCTTATTGATTCATGTTTGAAAAAAGTTGGACTTTGGATACATATTCAGCTAATCCACACAAAAGTAATTTGATAAATTAGACTGCTGTACTTTGCTTTGAGAACTTGGACTTTTCAGTTCATTGGCCAAAAGGTAAATTTGTTTCTCTTGCTTCATGGCAAATTACATAATAGCGTCTCAACTCTCCCTTCTTTTGTTCTGTGTCATGTGGACCTTTAGTATTGCTCAGTAATTGGATATCTGAACTTGCACTTTAAAATTTCTTTCTCTTTGCATATATTCAGATACATCATATAAAAACCTGCATTCCTGACAACAAATAAAATGCGTGTCTGATAGCGAATTACGCAGAGGGAAGGAAGATGGAGCTATGACTGTACCTTGGTCATTTGTCCTGTCTCTCTGTGCCAATTCACAGTGGAAATTCCCTGAGGATAGAGGTTAATTCTTGTGTTCATTTCACACTTTCATAGTACAGAGTGGTAACCACATAAGAGAACTTAAAACTCAGTGATGAAAGTATGAGATTGTGGCCATGCTAACTTTTACATGTCTGCTCTTATTCTAATTAAGAAACAAGAGAAGCTAACTAATCAAACAACAAAAAGATATTCCAAAAATTAGAAAGCAAGATGTTGCAACACAGTAGTTGGAGCTGAAAGAATATAGCACTTATGCATGCTATTGTAGAAGAAGACCATGAAGGTGGAGGGGTAAAAACATACTAACTTTAGCTGGGTATTTGTATGTTACAGACTACACATACACTATCACATTTCATTCTTATAATGACCCCGTGCAGTGAGGTTTATTTTCTTTGTTTTAAAGACTGAAGAAAGTGAGGCTCAAAAACATTTATTTTCTTTCCCAACTGATAATCAAATGTGGAGAGGTAGAAAGAGCTGTCTGATTCGAAACCTTTATTTTCTGCCATCGTGTTGGTTGAAAGTTACTAGAGAATTGTATAACAATATTTTATTTCAAGATTCTAAGTATTTTTGTTGTGCTTAGTTGGTCTTCTTCATTGTTGTTTAAGTAGGCATATAGATATTTTTCCTCATTGTGCTTAATAAGCATTCCATAACCAATCTAAGTTCAGAAATTACTGATTCATTAAAAAATAATTTGCCATTAAACAATTGGTTCACTTCAAGTTTAAAGACAGAAGGCATTCCTAGTTAAAAAAAACCTCTATAAGTGCTTTTGCTGAATTTACTGTTTATTTTCTAAGAAGGTGATAGATATTGCTAATTCTAAGATATTTAGATATTTTAAAAATGTACTCTGTACTTTACTTGATGGAATATTTGTATTTTAAAAGGCAGCAGCACATTTGTAGGCTATTTTGAAGCTATTGTGTAAGTAGATAACATAACCTTTCTGAAATATTTTCTCTTTCAATATATGACAATATTTCTAAATAATATATGCTAATAGAATAAGGATTTACTTCTCTTTTAAGATAATGGAACAAATAGGCTCTCTTAAGGCAGGAAGCAGTGACTGATGAAAGCCATCTCCACAAGGTCAACTCAAGTGAGAGATCTTTGAATTTGGTGCCAGACCCAAGTTTATTTCTTGACAAATCAATATAGTTTCAATGACATTCATAATCTATAGTTAATCTAAAAAGTGAGGGTTATAAAAATTGAGAATAACTATGCCGTAAAGCTATTGACACATTAGAGACAATGCATATCACAGCATCTCATAAATTATTCAGTCCCACATGAATACAATTTCGATATGACTACAGACGATTCAGTTTTCTATGTAATAGGTGGCTGCCTACAAATGCAGTGAACTGTCTGAAAGACTCAAGGGCTCTTGGAAATGTTTCACATGATTCTTTAGGTCTGAACTTTTACAATCATCTTAAATTTATCCACCAAACAGATATTTAATGAGAAAAATATCTCATTTAAAAGCCTTGTAACGGAGACTTCAAATGGCTACGGTCACATCTACTTAATACCCAGCACTGCAGTCTTATCGTCCTGTTTGCAGAGGGTTTAGTTACCTGGAGCAATATTTTCTGGATTTGGAGGGCTTCGCGGATCTGGGGTGTTGGGCGGAGTCGAGGGTGCTTGCTGTGGTTCACCTTCCAGGTGGCTTCTTTCCACGTTCTCATTCTGCATGGCAATATTGTGCTGTATTTGATCAAAAGTAAACTCGGCTGAAAACTCCAGAGGGCTAGACACACTATCCAGAACACTGCATGCAAGACACCATTTGCATATCTAGAGTTCAAGTATGATGTCACTTCATTGTTTCACAAGGCCTCAGTAATTTACATGGTGATACGGTTGAGCAGCTCAATGGAAAGTTTTAAGATATCAATCTAAGATATCAATCTAAGACCTGTTATATGATGACATTCACTGAATAATAATTAAAGGCTGGGTTAGAAGAGCCTGCTGGTGTGCCAGGCACTGCATGTCATGCTTCAGATTAATTATTTAATTTCCTTTTCACAACATCCCTATGATATAAATATATTTAACTTTCAAATCCTAGTAATTAATAATGCAGAGCACATTGGTCAAACATTTGGCCTACAGATTCCTCTGTTAGAATTTTATTTTACAGTTGGGCTTCAGTTAGATTCTTTAATAGTAGAAAAACTTTAAATTTTATATTAAATTGGAATAGTCATACATATTAATAATTCCCTGCAAATACAAAAAATATAGAAAAGTCATTTATAAATTAAGTTACTTAGATTTTTAGAAGGAAGGTTTAATGATTCTTAGAAAATAAAATGCTGAAAATAGACATTTGTATTTTGAAGACTTTTTTTTTTGAGACAGGACCTTGCTATGTACTTCAGGCTGGCCTTGAACTTGCGATGTAGCCCAGGCTGGCCCCACACTCATAGTACCCCTAGCTTTGGCCTCTTGGAATTTCAAGTACGTGCTGCCACTCCTGGATTAAACATGTGTATTTTTAGAATAAGAGTTTATGATCAAAATTAGAAAGAAGATCTTGTGAGGAGAATGGTAAGTAGAGAACAATGTTGACTTTTTTTTCTGTGTGACACATGTGGAAAATTTTTACTAAATTTTTATTCATATGTTTTTATTCAATTTTGTGATACAATATGCATTCATATTTTAATACTTATTTAACTTTACAGAATTTTTATAATAAAATCTTATTGTCCTAAATTCAAAGACCATGAGTGAAGACCATAACTTAGAGCCTTACCTTATACAATTATGAAGAAAATTAAGTTTATCTTTGTTTTATGACTCACCCACAATGCCCACTTTCTGAGGGCCTCATGCTAATCATTGTAGCACCAAAATGTCTTTTTTCAAATCAGTCATCTAAATTTAATTTCAGACCTTGTGCCTGCTTAATCAAAGTTTTCATTTAGTCAGAGCAGATAATCATAAAGTGAAATCACCATGAGTAAATTTTATATGTAAACTAATGATAACCTGACTTTTTGTAACTTTCTAGAAATGTGAATATTTTCAAACAATAGCATTGGAAACAAAAGGATATAATTTCCAGTTCTCATAATTTTGCATAGAACATTTTTTATATCTGTCTCTGCCTGAGTTTAAAATTTATAGCAAAAATACTAGAAAGTTAAATGTTTTTATAGCTTTAAACACCTCATTGCAAACCCTCTGTCATGTTATACTTCTCTGAATATTGATTAAAGCCTCAGTGGCCCAGCCTGGCACTCAGACCTGCCTGTCACATGTCATCATGCATCAGGTTTTGAGATGTCCCCTAACTTATCTGTCTGTTTGTCTATCTATCTGTCTATCTATCTATCTATCTATCTATCTATCTATCTATCTATCTGTCTGTCTATCCATCTATTTATTTATTGAGACAAGGACTCGCTCTGAGGTTCAGGCTGGTCCTGAACTCACTATGGCCCCCAGGCACCTGGCCTCAAGTCTCCTGACTCACCCTCCCAAGTGCTGGGATTATAGATATACACCACCATGCCTGGTTTATGTGGTACTGGAGAATCAAACCCAGGGCCCTGAGCTTGCTCTGCGAGCACTCTAACTGCGGCGCTATTCCTCTAGCCCCTAACCTGACTTTAGATTAAACCAAGTATGAGTCATCCTTTACCATGCGCACTTTCTTACATCAGTCTCAGGAGTTCTCCAGGCCAGAGACCACCTCCCGACCCCACCTCTCACTATTATCATGGTCAGATCTGTCTCACATCAGATGCCCCCTCATCCTCCAAGACAACTTTCTCCTTCCTGTCTTTGCCATAGGCTGAGGCTGCCTTTTTTTCTCCCCATTTTATTGATATGTATAAGTGCAAAATTTAAGGTTTACAATGAAGTTTAGCATTTTGTGCACATACGTATCTTGTCAAGGTGACAAGGGCTTTCCCACTCTCTATTTTAAATCACCTTTTATTTGTTGTTTTATTAACTAGCTTCTTAGCTAACTGAGATAAGGGAAGTGTCTTACTTCTCAACTTGTTCTTTATAAAGCCTAGCACAATACCTTATATAGTATATGTATTTGGTGAATGGGGTTAAATTTTTAATGATTAACTCACTAAGTCTAGCTAATTTTTTTTTTACCATAACCTATTTAAAAACATCATCTCTTTTTCACGTCGTCCTCACACGCACGTTCTCATTGCTCGTACTTTCATCGTCTGGTCACCTACTTTCTGATCATCCCCCACGTCCCCCTGCACCTCTCTGTCAGTCAGCCTGAGGCCAGTGCCTCTGAACATCGCATGACTAAGATCTTTGGCAATAATTTTTATTGTCCACTGCATAGAATGCAAGCCACTGCCCCATGACCAGGACTTTACACCCCGTCACACTTGTCACCTCTCGTGTCTCCCAGCACCTTTCCATAAGCCAGTCTTCCACTGCTAACATGTGCTGAGCTCGTTTCTTTTTCCCTTGCTTTTGTGTTTTTTGTTGTTGTTTTCTACCTCACTTTTCCCATGCTGCACCATGTGTTTACAATTTCCCTCCTCCATTCTCTCATCGGCTAGCCAGAGATTTTCTCTGCAGCTTATCTAAAGAAGTTCTTTTCTCTAACTTAACTGCAAATCTCTCCATAGTTCTCTCTCAAAATTTCAAGGTCTGTGCCACTTTCAGAATGTTTTTAATTTCTTCTTGTTAACTGAAATTTGTTACTGTGATTATGTCATTTTGAGTCCCCAGCCAGTTTATAGTCTGGTTTAAAGTCTAACTGGGCACCATCAGGATTTTTCAAGCTACAAGATAATCTTATATTTAAAGACTATTTTAAAAAATTATTGCTGAAGATATAGCACTTTTCATACGCTTTTGTATGTATTTTTACATTGTGAATTTGGCTTCTATCCTGAGTGTTCAATTCATCTGACCAAATTAGCATTTTTAAATTTTAATTAATTTACTTTTGAATCGATACAACCTGTTTAAAAGTGAGAAGTTTTGGCTAACTTTATTTTAAATAGAACGGCATTGAGATATAGGATGTTTAATTGTATAATATATATTATATATACACACACACATATATATATAAATAGAGAGAGAGGGAGAGAGAGAGGGAGAGAAAGAGAGTATTGCTTTGTATTCTAGGCTGGTCCTGAACTCACTATGTAGCCCAGGCTGGCCTCAAATACACAGCAATCCTCCTGCATTCGCCTCTGGAGTGCTGAATTACGGGTGTGCATTACCACATCTGGCTTATGAGGTGCTGGAGAACTGAACTAGGGCCTAACTCTTGCTAGGCCATTGCTGTAAACGCTGTGTTATTCCTCCAGCTCTAAATGTGTTTTTGACTTGCATGTTTCTAACCTATAAGATAGTGTTCTGGTTTTAATTTCCTTAGGGTCAATTTAGATACAATAAAAAAGTATACTTAAATACGACTTTCCCCCTTTTCCTAAGGGAATAACAGGTGATGATGAAACGTAATTCAAGGCCTATGGCATAACTAAACTAAGTCACTATCTAACCATGATATGGATTTGTTTGTATAATTAACTGTGATAATAGAAGTACTGAGTGTCTCTTGATAATTAATGACTAGTGAAAGAGCTGATTTTCCTGTTCACCATTAATTCCCAGGAAAAGGGTAAAGAAGGCTGGTAGTCTCAAAAATTAACTTATGGAGGTAGAAAGATTTGCAAGTCCAGGTGAAATTCATTTCATGGCTATATTTTAGTACCTTAGAAAAGGTAGTTGCATACCTATCATACATTTAAACATCCTATGTTCATTTTTTTAAGAACACACATTTCCTGTTATTATTGTTTCTGTCATAGGACATATATGTGACTTGAACTTGCCCGTGTCCTTCAGTACTATAGTTAATCCTAAATATGCATTTATTTAAAAAATAATATTTAATATTTGAAATGGTATAAGTTACCAGGGATTGGGCTTATATCTTCATCTATTTGATCCTAAACATTGCAATAAAATAAATATACAGAGATAAGATAAAGCATTATCCTGACAATGTCTGTACCTCAAGAGAAGCTGTGAAAGTAATTCTAGAATATATAATCAATATATTAGACTAATGAGGTGTAAGTCACATAAAGATGATTTAAGAACTTGGATGTAAGTAAATAATTGCTATTTTTCAATTTTATCTGATTTCTTCATTATTGAACAGAGGCCACATTTATCTTCAAAGTTCCAAAACATAGTATCTAAAACATACTAGGTACCAAAAAATACCAAAAAATAGATGAATACATGGATATAGACCTACTTGAAATATTATTTTAAAAATTCCTGTTATCTTAAAAAGATCCAAATTTATACCTTAACAAAGTAAATGTGTCATCATGTTATCTAGTTTGCCATCTTCCTTAATATTTTATTGGGTGGATGGTTTTTAGAATTAAGATCAGAGAACATGTAGGTTGTTTAAGTCAGAAAGGCATTTGAGTCTTTACCCATATTTTACAAATGAGAAAAAAAGTCTGGAAAGACAAAGAGAACCAGGACTCAATTCTAGTCATCTAAGGCCGAGGCCAGAGTTTCCTTTAATCCCACCACAATAGGTATTGGTGCCCATTGTAGGAGCTGGATTTCTGTCTTCTTTAACATGTCATTGCTTAAATCAAATCGACACTCTTCCTTGCTGAAACTTTCCTTATTTTTAAAGAAGAGAGTATATTTCACCGGACTTCAGGGTGCATTACACAGTTCAGTACAACAATGTGTCATCGCGGGCTTTGCTCTTGTTTATTGTTCTGTTTATCAGTATTTCATTATTTATTTTAATATACCTGGTTGGGAGTGTTTTATTCATTTAATGCTCAGTTTTCTAGGGGGTCATAAAAACTTCTCAAGGCAAATTCTTACACATTTTACAGATAAGCAGAACGTTTGACCACAGGTATATAAAATTACTGTCAGTGTTTTGAATTTTGGTGGTGCATGTATTGTATATATAAGGAATTTTACACCCCCCCCCCCAATTTTTATTAATGTATATGCAATACAGAATGTTTATAATGAACTTGAGTATTTTGTGCACATATATATCACATCAACATTATAATCCCTTTCCATTTCTGGCCCTCCCATGCCTTCCCATATCCTTTAACTCCACTATCACACTCATTTGATTTTGTAGAATGCCTGTATTCTGTGTTTCCCAAGTCAGAGAAAACGTGCAAAATTGAACATATTTAATCTCCCACATCTGAATCACTTCCCCACTCAATTCACCGCTCCTTAGCTCAGCTTCCCACCCCTAGAATACACTCCAGGGGCCATGTCTTGCTGCCTCTTCTCCAGGTACGGCAGAGCCCATAAGGACATTTTTAATCTCATTGTGCCTTCCTTCAGAGCTGTAGTTAGAGGGCTCCTCTTAGAGTTAGAAGTGGAAATTATGAAAACTGACATTATTCATTTACTCAGATGTCTAGACTGGAAGGTGATTTTCAACACTTTCGGTAAGCCTCCTTATTTTATATGATTTCATGAAGTGTATTTTCTGTTGTCATTATCAAAAGAATGTGATTACATAATCAGACTCTCTGAGATGGTCTAGGAATTATTTTCGTCTCCTACTGTGTTAGGCACAGGCATTTTTGATAAGAAGATACTGTGCATAATTATAGGGTAGCATAACATTATCTTTATTCACAGCCAGGTCCATGCCAACCCAAGTGAAAGATTACCTTTCCCAAGTAAGACTGTGGTTTGACTTGATGTCTAATTGAATTCACAGTTAGAACTAGATTTAATCCAAGAATGTTGAAGGATAATCATTAATATGAAAAAATTATTTTTTTCTTTTCTTTTCTTTTCTTTTTTTTTCAGTGCTGGGATTGAACCCAGGCCCCACATTTGCATGCAGGACAAGTGCTCTTTCACTGAGCTAACCCCAGACCTCCAAATATTTCATTTAAAATATCTCCTTAGCATTTACTACTAATATGCATAGCAAAAGAAATAGATTTGGGTGCGATTAACTGATGTTGTTGTTTGGGGTATGGACATTACTTTGTATAATTTTTAAAGTAACTTTCTGAAGAAGCTCAGTAAAATTATTGCAAAGGTGTGAACTGTGCATTCAAAACAGGTTCTTACAGCAGTAATGACTATTGGTAATCTCTCAAGTTTAAGTTTGTAAGCGACTTTAAATACTTTCCATAGCTGTAGAAAGACCCCTCAGAAAATAAAATCTACTTGTAGTTTCCATCAGCTCTTCAGGTTTAGAACCAATACACTATGACTTTCTGGCACTTCCTGCCTGGTATTTGATTTTTAAAACCATTTTTCCAAAGCTTATTTTCTTCTTACTATGAACTTTTTCCCCTACAATCACTCTGAGAGTTTGATTATAATACTAAAACAACATACAAAATGTAATTTAGTTACTAGTAATTTATTTGATTTTATTAGGTCATTGTTGAGGAATTCTTTATCCAAAGAATCATATCCACATTGGTTTTGTTGTCAATAGATACCAGATTTCCTCATGGAATATGGAATTTGAGAGGAGATCCTGCCTGTAGTTCCCAGGCATTTTCAGAAGTGGGGTGTATTCAGCCAATAAAATGCTTACCCTTGTTTTGTGGAGCACTATGTGCTTTGGAAGTGTTTCCATCTCAAACATTTAACTGTTGTGATAAGGCCATGGAAACTTCTAGCACCACTTTCCTGGGCATGCTCTCCCTCCTTTCAGCAGAAGGGGCCAGTTCCTCTGTGCCAGATACACAAGCTCACAATGTCTCTATTGAACTAAAAGCATGCTCGTATCATATATAATACTTCTATTGTTTACCCACCTAAAGTATTATTTCTTATCATGAACAAAAAAATGTCTGATATAATCAACTGAGAGAAAATATGTAGAGTAACTTGTTTGGGAATCTAGTTAGGCACACGGGTTTGGTTGGGCCCCTCAGATACCACACGGCCAAGTTATACTTACGTTTATTTGTGCTTTCGTTTCATATTGGAAATTTTCAAATGTGTATTTGTCAGATCTTCTTTGACGCATCTTAAATAGTCTAGCACCACGATTACTGAGATGAGACAATTCTTCCAACATAATGTCTCTGGGTATGCTGATTTTTTTGCCCAGGTTCATGCCATTTACATCTATAAAACAATATTCATATACATGAAAGCCTAAGGTGAGCATTTTGCAATCCTTTTCTACGTCTAATGGGTTGTTGCCTGTAATACACTGTTGTGGGAGGCATGGGCTCTTCAGTCAGTGGCTAAAGATATACTGGTTCTATCGCTTGCTAAGATCCTTTGCCTAGACCTCCATTTCCTGCAGGGCAGCTAATGGCAGGACCTGCCACAGAGGGTGGTTATGGGAGTTAAATGAAGTGCTTCGCATAAAGCAATTAGTGCAGTATCAGGCACCTAGGGTGACAGAAGTTACTTGTCATCACTATTAGTATAACTTAGTCTTTCTATATTAATTCAGCGTTCACACAGTAGTGATTCTCGGCTGTACTAAGATGCTCTGGCTATGTCCTCAACATTCCTACGTACTAGCTTGAGCTGTCCCTATTATTGAAAAACCTATTCTCCCACCCTACTCCATTCCGTTTTCCAGTTTTTGTCAAAATCCTTTTGGTATTCAGCACCGAAATATAAGTAGTCAGATGATAAGTCCTGAATAGACTTCCCTACCAGTCCAGCTCAAGTGCCATTTCAGTGAGTTCTTTCTCTAAAATCACTGTGTGTGGCCATTCATGACACTTGTGTGGATATTCCCACAACACGGAGTCACATTCATTTTGTGGCTTGATTTTTCTTTAGCTGTTAGTCTTTGGGTCCCCTAAATGTAGGAGATGTTTGGAAAATCAGTGTTAATTTCTGTTTCTAGTACTAAGGAGCTTTTCTAAAATCAAAAGAAATGAAAGAGATGAAGCTTATTTCTTGAATCAGAAATTTTTTTTTTTGTATAAGTCTCTTGCCACAGAGAATTGCTATTAGGTGCACAGGAAGTTAAAGGGAGCTGGTAGAAAAATAAATAATTATTTTGGTTGATTGAGGCAACAGTCTTAGATCAAATAAAATTTGCCATAATAACTAAGCTGGTGAGAACATTAGTATAAAACAGAATTATTTATTAACATTTGTCTCTATTTTGCTTTGGGAAAGTTGATTTATTTTCATGTTTTATTATTACGGAAAGAGAATGTCCACTAATTATCAATATTACATAGTCGAAAGACTTCCAATTCTGTGAAGAAAGAGTAGATGTATTTTTTCCTACACATATAATAATACAAACAAAAATCTTTGACATTATATATAAAGCAAAAATATGAAGACTATGAAAATTAGAAGATAGACCAGTGGGGCACTCTAGCAACAATATGGCAAGGATTTCTTTGGTTTATTTTTTTTAGATTCATGTAACTCAGATTTCAACCTAAAGAAACTGGTGACTCAAAACCACCAAGTGATAGAAACAAAGCTCCATCAAAACAAAAACAACAAAAATGAAACAAAACAAAACCTGTTCTCTCTAGTCAAAGAATTAGGAAAGGAGCAACCTAGCAAGACTGGAAACACGTAGGTATAGCTATTCTCCTTTAGCCCCAAGCATGTCAGAAGAAAAAGCTTTGGCCTCATCCTCAGGCATGTCAACAAAGACCAAGTGAACAGCCGGATTTCACTCTGTAAAGCTGTGACCTGCTTCCCATGGTGGAAAGCTGGAACTTTGATCCCTCTGACCACTAACAAGCTCCTCCTCCCTTTAGCTTTATGACAAAGTGAGGGAGCTCAGACTCCTCCCCTTCTCAGCTGGAATGAGAAAGATCCCCTCAAGTTTCAGGGGGGGCCAAGTAAGGAATCCAGACTTCTACCTCTTCTCCATGCAACGCGGAGCAGTTTTGTCTGGATCTCTAAAATATTTTTTTAAATACTGTTTTCTTCAGAGGTAAAGGGAAAAAAGCCCATAGAAGAGGAATATTTTACAACAATTTTCTGGGATTGTTTTTCAGCTTGACTGAATTCTCGGAGAATTCATATATGTCTTTGTTTATGTATTTGGAGTCCCGGCCATTGTGTTTGCATCATGGAAGGAGAAGTTGGTTACTTATCATGTGTCAATGGATGTGTCCCAGTGCATGAGACAGTGTGACAGGAGTGAGCTATTTCGACTTTTTGATTATAGAATCCAAGTAGCAAGTGCCTTTTGGATCATGAAAGATAGAGATACAGCATTGCTTACAGTAATTTGGTGTAATATCAGAAAGGTTTCTGTGTTTAAATGTATCTGAAAGTGTTTCAGTGAGCAAACAGAAAAAGAGAGAATTTAATGTCGACTATAACCCATATTTTTGTTGACGAAATCTTTTCTAGAGTTACACATTCTGTGTTATGTCATTACTGGTAATATTTTAAATAAATCTATATTTTTTCTGAAAAACCTTTTTGATGAAATATTTTCAGAACTTAGAAAACATCTCAAGGAGGCAAAGACTACATAATGAAAAAGGACAATCTTTGTAGCAAAAGAATCTTTCTCCTTAAGGTTAGGGCTACCAAGGATTTTGGTAAGGAACTGAATACAGGAATGCAACTTCTCTCCTCCTCTTTCCCTTTTTTTCTTTTTCTATTTGTAGAAATATGAGTTATTATAAATGAGTAAAGTAGAAGGACTAGAAAGAAGGAATCATATATTACACTGAATTCTCTAAGCTCTAAATTTCAAGTTATGGAACAAATTCAATTTGAGGGTCCAAGACAAAATTTTGAGAAAATATACTGACTTTCTTCTTCCTAGCAGTCCTAGTTTTAGCAATTCCATCAGTGTTTCTAAAATAATCATATAAACTACATTGAATTCTCTCACTTTGGCCCCTGAGACTTGTAGCAGTCTTCTGGGATGTCTTTGATGGGAATTTGTGCCTTTAGCGATTGATTTGGGAACATGTATGTGACCTGTCCTAGGCCAGTAAGTGCAAGCTTAATCACTTTCACTGCAAAAGTGCTAAAGACTCTCCTTCCAACTGGATGTAAACAAAGAATTCCATTGACTGAGAAACTGCAGGCAAGTCCTTGGAAGGATGGTAGAGCCAGGCTTGGGATGAAGCTTGTCCCAAGGAAATCAGAGTGGAGCCTATCCATGGTCGACGTTGCATGTTTACACCATTAGATCAAGTCTTACGAATCACGGTTGGACTGTGCAGTTCTGAAAACCAGTAAAACTTCATTGGCTAAGCCAGGTTCCAATGTTCTGGTATGTCAACTAAAAACATTCTGAGTTATTTCTCTCTAGATCTTACTGATGTAGGTTCAAAATACACATTAAAGATGGAGTCACAGGGAAAGATGCAGAAGGCAGGCTAGGTGCCTAGTGGTAAGATCCTACAAAAGGAAAGGGAGAGGAGATAAAATGTTTTTAAAATGTATTTACTCCTGGCTACAGGCTCATTTGAATTTTTCAAGAAACTACCACTTCTCTTAAGCAAAGCTCTACAAATATCACTCAGGCTGCGATAAAGACAGCTATATAACAAGAACTGCGAAACACTTAGGTCTTCTCGATGGTGGAGAACTATAAAGGAATAGAGGATACAGCCCATTGTTACTAATAAATTTGTGCCACCAGAGAGGAGAAATGAGACACAGAAGGGAAAAAGGGAAAGCACACAAAATAAATGGCCAGCTTTCAACTCCTTAACACATTCCACTCTGTCTTTGTGAAGCTTCTGTTTCCCGCCTCCTGTCCACGTGCTGTCTGGCCGTGAGGGTCTGTTGGATGTGTTGAGAGCACTGCTGGATGTTCAATCCAGGTTGGTTGGAGATTGCACAATTTTATAATATTTTGGGCTGGAGGAATGGCACAGCGGTTAAAGCACTTATCTTGCAAACACAAGATGCTGAGTTTGATTCCCCAGCATCATATAAAGCTTAGGGTGGTGGCCATGCCTGTAATCCCAGTTTTCCAGAGGCTGAGGCAGGCAGATTGTTTTGAGTCCAAAGCCAGCCTGGGCTACAGAGCCAGACCCTCTCTCAAAAAATTTTTAAAATCAATCTTATTTTACTCTTTATTATTTCATATGCTTTAAAATTTTAATATTAATTTTATCTGCATAGCAAAACCAACTGTAGTATTTACTATAACTATAGCAGTGCATATATAATATTGTACTATGGCATGTCTTTTTGCCATTCTGCATGGAGTGCTTTAAGCTACATGGTTGCAGCTTGAAATTGGCCATGGGAGGAGTATGCACCAGAGCAGTAGGCAAATTCTACAAAGCAAGGTATTTTACTCCTCAGGAACCAGTTATCAAATATTTAATAGCATAATACTAGACACATCCACCGATGTCCAAAATAAATTAATATACTTTGCCTAAGCAAACAACAAAAGATATAAACTAAATTTTGCAAGGTTTCTTTTCCTTCCCTTTTAATAAGTTAAATGCATGATGTCGCTGAAGCAGGAGTTCCAGGAGCATTTTGTGTTTTAGCAATCTCCTGTATTGTCATGTTCCTTACTTAGACAGAAGGATGTTGCCAAGTGAGCACACAGACTGCAGGCCCAGCTGTCTCCTAACCTTTATTGCAAACCCTTGCACAAAGTCTCATAACTGTGTGTTTAATCTTGATGCCTGATACATGACCTGTCTTCTTCAGGTCACACATCCTTGTCCTCATGGCTTAGAACGTTGTCTTTGTGACATTAGGTCATCTATTGAAAATACTATTGCTGAGCATACTTTCCTATTGGTGTCACTATAGTGATAAAGAAGAACCTCAGTTTATAACGATATTCCCTTACAAATAATGCTACAGAAGTAAAGTTCTTTTAAAAACCATTTCTCTATGATTGACTGCCAACTGCCATTTTGATCAAATTTAAAAAGCCACTGGAAGATAGCTACATGAAGCTGATTTGCATGATCATGGTCTTATTGATTTATTTAGAAATTGAGTCACAGAAATTCTAACTATACTTTCATGAGGCTCTTCTGCCTGTTTGTGGACAGTTCACCTGTGTGAGCAGACAAGTAGCCCATGAAACATACACGCTTACATGATGTAACATATATACCCACCCCCCACATATACACATATTACATGCGACATGAAATATCATAGCCCAGATTGTGCTTTTGAATAATACCTGAAAATTTCCATGTGGTTGAAAGACGATTGGTAATTTTTTCTAGATATAAAAGCTCTGGCAAGCAATCTAGTGTTTTCATTTTCCTGTTTCATGTATTTTTGTCTTGATTTGAGTTCTAAGATTACTTTAAAAGGTTCTTAGACTTCACCATTAATGAAAATACGTAATTTAATAAATTTATAGACATCTAAGAAATGACATTCCTGATGTATTTAATTACACAAATTAAATTATAGAAATACATCATCTATTGCTATTTATAGGCTGCATAGTAGAATAGTAGAAAGCATCAAAGGAGACTGGGATGATATTGTCTGGCACAGTGGTATGCATTAGTAATTCTAGCTACTTGAAAGGCTAAGGCAATAGTATTGTGAGTTTGAAGCTAGCTTGTACCACTTAGGGAGACCCTGAAATCTGACCCCCCCCCCAAAAAAAAGAGAAAACTAGGATTATAGGATGATAGAATAGTATAGCTAGAATTAAATTCTGGAACCTCAATTTTGTACAAAATATGAGTTAACCTAGGCAACGAAGGACCTTATTAGAGTTAGATATGCATAAAATGTATGAATTCACCATACACAAGCACACACCAGCTTTCAAAATAAAACATGCAAGCTTTTCTGGCTTTTTTTTGATGGGGGTGTTTTATAGGAATGCTAATGTGAAATGTTAAATGAAAGAAAACTTAAAAACTTGTATTCTGAATCAATTACTTTTCCCTAATATTTTAAACTTCATTTGAGATAGGCGAAGCCTTTCAGGTGTTAATGTTGAAGATTAATTAAAGTTTGAGACATGGTCATGCAGGAAAAAGTTCTCACAGAATCCTCTAATTCTTCTGTAATTTTTCAAAGAGCGCTTGCAATTTATGTCAACATTACCATTTCCTTTGTTATTGGTAGAGAAACTGAAATACACAGGTGTTCGACTTCAGTATATGGTTTAGAAAACGGGAATCATGGAATTTTAGAATGAGATGTAGCAATGAATCCAGTGTTTGCTGTCAGCCTCTGTCTGTCTCTCTGTCTGTCTCTCTGTCTGTCTCTCTGTCTGTCTGTCTCTCTCTCTCTCTCTCTCTCTCTCTCTCTCTCTCTCTCTCTCTCTCTCTCTCTCTCTCTCTCTCTCTCTCTCTCTGTTTCTCTTTCCCTCTCCCTCTCCCTCTCTTTGGTGAGAAATCTGAGACATGACCGGGAACCCAAGGCATTTGGTACCCTATCAAAAACAGCACTCCACTCCATTTAGAACCTGGACTTCCTGTTTTCCGACCACAAAGCTAAACTCTCTCTTCCTGAAATTACAAAAATAATCTACCCAGCTCTCATCTGTGTGCCGGAGAAAGCTATTTGCCAGTCCTAAGAAGAAAAACAACAAACCAAAAGCATATGGAAAAAAAAAAAATCCCTCCCAGAGTCCAGGTGAAAACAATGTAGGATGACTAACACAGCTGGATGGGACTTGGCCACCTCCTTTACTATTTCTGAAGTTATATTTCCGAGCCGTCGGCAGTGTATCTGTGCTTCATGTTAGGGAACGTCGTATTCCCACTTCATCTTAGGGTTATTCACTTCGGATCCTACCCCTCCCCAACTTCTAAACAGCTGCCTGTTGCTCCCCAGGGGCTCCCCTCATCCATCTGCCTGCTAAGTTCATTACTTCCTATCCTACTTTCCGTTCCTAGCTCCCTCTGTCCTCCAATCTTCAAGTTTGAAACGAGTTACAGAGTGAGAAAGGAGTATGATTGACACTAGCACACATCTGTCGTGCAGGGTAAATTGCACAGGGCTGCTGGGTTTACCGGCCATCTTTCCTAGTCCCCACAGTGAATTAGTGCATGGATAAGGGCAAACTACTGCTCGAGGTTTTGTCTGTCTTTTACAGCAGCATTTCTCTGGACGCTCGCAACTGTGGCTAAGCTACTTCTATGAAAAGCACAAGGAACATAGGACAGCTTCACTAGCAGCATTGGTGCTGCCCGTAAGATGAGGACAATGGTGGTTGTGACTGACCTAATGGGGAGGAAGGTCAAGTGGAGAGCAGAAAGCTTTGGTGGCAGGGAATACCGTCTATCAGTTATTTGTTGGGCACGTGTTGTATTTGCTTCCAGTAGGCAATGTAACACCAAATTGTAGTGTATCCATAATAAAAAACAATTTGAGTCGTGATTAGTAGAAACTGGGAGGTATCTGCCTCTGAAACATTCTTTCTATCCGGTTAGCACTATCATCTCTGGGTAGGATTTTCAGCAACACCATAAGTTTACACCTCCTTCTCATGGAAGGAGTGATCAGATGTGAAACTAGCCTCATCTTCTTCTCGTATTTTCCTACTGATTCATGCCAAAGATTCACTATCAGAAAGTTCCTTCCCCCTACAGTAACTGCACTGAATCTCCACCTCATTGTCAGCTGGCTCGTTGTTAGATTGCGTTCTCCTGCAGGCTGTTTTTGGAGTATGGTAATAGCATAAATGACTTGTAATATTTAAAACACCATCCTCGGGCACAAGAGAAGAGAGAAGTGGAGAAGTGATTTGTAAACATTCTTTTCTGCTTATTTTTATAAAGTATGGTCTTGTCCAGATTTGATTTATTTAGTCTTATAATTCAGAAAGAAACAGCTGCATACTTCATTTTAAATTATCTAGACTTTTACTGCTGTAGTTTGAACGTTTTGAGGCTTGTTCCCAAAAAATGTTTCTTTGAAATCTGCTACTCATTGTTGCATCCTTAAAAAAAATGACCACCCCCAGCTCCAGAGCCATAAACACCATGGAGCACACAAGTTGTAAAGTTCCATACAAGATGTCAGAGGAAGTACGAGAGAAGATTTAAATATTTTAGCTATTTCAGAAAGGACTACAACGATTTTATCTGGAATGAGTCTAAGTTTCCTGCATAGTTATCTGGAATATGTGACATGACAAAGACCGGGCATGTGACACCTTCTGAGGAGCTCATCCTCTGATAGAAGGAGGACTTCACAAGGCTTCAGTGACTGAGTTTACTGGTGGTGAGGTCATAGTTTTGGGAGCTTTTCCACCTTGGGATATAGTTGCAATTTTCCCCTTTATAGTTTATAAAACCAAGGATTGTATTTACAAAAAAGTAAAAAATACATTTTAACCCTTACAGTCTAAGCCACTGATAGCACAAAATAGAATCCCTGATTTAAACTGTGAATATCTTAAACAGATCAATTTATGGACAATTATGTTAACATTCAAAAATAAATACAGAATGTAGTGTTAAGGCAAACATTTTAGTCTTAAACTCAAGTAAGTATCTGATTTTTATCTTATTGACTAGGAAAATGATAAAATCTCAAGTGAAAAAGGAAGCAAAAAAACTTCACAAAGATGCATACAAATTTAAAAGAAGCACAGATTTTGCAACTTTGGGTTAATACCATATAGTTCTGGTATCTGACTCAGAGTTATTCTTATTTTATCCTAAATTAATTTGATATTTTATTAAAGATAAGAATCAAAGTGAATCTGGTCATGATTTTGCACTGCAGAAAATAGTAAACTAAAGTCAGGACCCTTATACCTCTGACTTCATTGTGTGGGAAACATGTAAAATTCTTCGATTGGTTCTGCTCTGTGTGCTTTTTAGGAAGTTCAGTGTGAAAAGCTACACTCAGCCCAGATGCAGCTGTTCCCCACCAGGTCTCATGCCTCTGGGTCTCAATGTGATTTTGAAACAAAGGGTGTATTCCTTGCTAATGAAGCAGAAATAGGGAAACATTCTGAAAATTCCATAGTCTGGAATGACTCACATTAGCCCTTTAAAGGATATGCGTACTCTACTTAACTTTAAAAACTTGATGTCATCCCTTGAACATGAGTGACATTTAATTTCCTTTAGGATAATCCAACGCAAGGTTTAGAACATTGCTTTCTCAAACTGTTTACAAGAGTTAAAGGAAAGGTCAGAGTAGAATAATTCCTTGCACCTATATGTTAATTCTTTTGGATTTGATGTTTTGGAACTATAAAAACGTTTCTATTTTTCTCAAAGAGTACAAAGGAAAGTAAATTTCACTCACAAAATGTGTTAGTAAATCAAGTGCCAAATGTGAAAACTACTTTCCAAGTTGAATCAATATGCAATAAGTATAAATCTTGATGTAATCATTTTAAAAAGGTGAAACATTTTGAATGACTTACAGCAAATAATGTAAAAGATTGAGAAATACCAGATGGATGAACAATGAAGACAAGAGTATATGAGATCTATGCAAAAAAAAAAAAAAAAAAAACTTGAGAAACAACTTGAGAGTGATGTTAACTCCTTATGTGAAAGGCAAGGCACACAAATGCACATCAGCTGTCCGATCGCTTCATTCCTTTTACAGCAGTTGCTCATCTGAAAATAGCTTCCAAATGAGAGAGGACAACCGCAGAAGATCAGTTACCATAGGCTCTCCTGCACCCACCGGAGGTCTGGGTTTGTTAGGACAGACAGCAAGTAGCTAAGGGAAATAAACTCTGCGCAATACCAGATAACATCAGAAAGGAGCCCTGTGATGCCCAGCTATCTCAATGCAGTGAAGAGGGTTTCCATACCGTTTCCATGGACCTCCTTCATGAGGGCTGATGCTTGCTCTTTCCTCTGTTTCACCATGGTGCTGTGGGATAGCATGACTTTTTTGCTCCTGTTAAACATAAAGGGAGATGATTGAAGCAATGTGAAGAATCCACTGGGTGTTTTAGAAACATCCCTTTGAAAGAGAATATCTTGTTCTTTTAAAAGAATTTATCATTGCTTCCCATGGAAAGACTTTACCATGCCTTCCTTATCTGAGGCCAGAGCACGTTGTTCACCCACAAGCAGTGTGCACGTACGATGACCCTGAGTGTTTCAGAGCACTCTGTCCGCACAATAGGACACTGATCCTGAGACAGTGAGAAACAACAAAAGAGCTGTCTCCTCTCTCTATTCCATGGTTTATTTTTAATCTATCATTGCTTTCTCCCTGTCATTTATTTGTACCAGCATCATGGTACATCGGTTCCAGCAAACTGGAAGAACTCAGGAAGACACCAGATTAGATCAGAACTCTTTGGTGGTGGCATTTTAATATTGGCATCAGCAGCTGTCTTTTTAAAGCAAAGAATGCTCATTTGTGAGTCACAACTCTGAACCTCCTTGGACAGAGGACTAATAAAACTTTTAGGAAACAGTATACTCACCTTGCTGTTAGACTGGGCTTTTCAGGAGGACGGAATCCCAATTGTGCAGGAAGACTCTGGAGATGGAATATGGATGGCACCTGGGCCCAATGGGTTTTATCCTTGAACCTGGGACGGCATGGTCCCCAGCTCTGACTCCCACTGGGGACTGAGGCTTTCTACAGAGACCGGCATCCAGCTGACATCAGCTGACTATATATAGCACCAAATACTTCAGCTACTCATATCTTCCTGGCGAAAGGGAGGAACAGAGAAAGATTAGGTTCTCTCCATTGTGCTTGTAGTTTGTGAGATGGTTGGGTGAAATACTCATTCGTGGGCAGGTACAAAGGTTTTACTGAACATCGTTTGTTTGAAGATATTGAAGACAAAGATGATTTAAAAAAACTTTTTAAGATGTTATGCTATGTATGCGTTGAAGAGACAAAACTATGTATGCATTAGAACAGAATGATAGATTATCAACAAATAAAACCAAAGTTATGGACAGTAACATCTATGGAATCTCAAGAAGGAAAACAGCAATGGTGGGTTATTTAGTAGAGAGACTCCTTAAATAGGTGTGAGCACTTATGATCGTTCATAAAAAATGGGTAATATTGGAATGGTAAGGGGAGGAAAATGATTTAAAATAGGCCTTTATGGATTGAACTATGAAACTGAATGCAAGTTTAGACTCCTAACTACATCATACTTTTTGAAGATACTCTGTAGACCATCAGTCCTGCAAAGCTGACCAGTCCCTTCACAGCTAGGAATGAAGGACTTCCACTTAGAGGACAGATTGAATAAGAAATTTGCAAAATTTGTTGGCCTCCCTCATTGGTCTTTGAACACAGAACCATATTTTCTTCTCTGAGATTTTTCTTTTACTACTTCCCACTTTCCAGAACATGTTTCCCCTGCCCGATGGCTCACTCCCTTACACACGCAGAGCTCTGCCCAAATACCAAGCCCTCATGAAACCTGTACCCCCCTCATCCTGCCTACCACCACACTGCATCAGTCTCTCATCTCTTACTCGACTTAATTTTTCTTTATATTTTTGTATTAATTAAGATAAGATTCAAATGGGATTGATAGGAAACCCTCAAAATGGAAACAAACAAATTAATAAAACTGGAGGTTGTCTCTCTCACAGGTAAACTGGAGATAAGAAATCCAGAGTGGTATGACTGACCCAATTATCAGGGACTCATTTACTTTTTAACTTTTTACTCTATTATCCCTAAAATGCAGATGCCTTGGGAGTAATCAGCTGTTCTAGCTTCAGTCAGCATGCTTGTATTTCAACCAGCAGAAAAAAAGAAAAAAAAATCATGAGAAAGGCACTCTATCTCCACGTCAACATGTCTTTTTTATTTTTGGTTATGGGGGTTGGAGCTGGGGCTTTGGCTCTAGGCTACATCCCCACCATTTCATTTTTATTTTTGAGGCAGGGTCTTACTAAATTGCTAGATTGCCCAGACTGACCTTGGATTTTTAATCTTGCTGCTTCAGCCCTCTGAGCGCTTGTATTATAGGCCTGTGCCAGAACATGTCTTGGTATTACTCATACCTTTTCTGTTACAGCTCCCTGGGCAAAGCTAGTCCTGCACATAACTCAAGAGAGAACTGCTGCTTTGCATTTTGGGTAACTGTGTGGCCAATTAAAACTCAGATGTAACTTACTAACAACATACTGGCCAGTGGGTGTTGACTGTCAGTTTCTGCCTGGGAAGATGTTAACATTATTTCATATATAGATCTATCATCTATCTACCTTTCTGTTTATTTGAACATCTATTTATCTGATTTTTCTTATTAAAGTAGAAACTCCTAAGTTGGAGGTATAATAGTTTGAGTGCACCTCTGAAAAAACAAAACAAAACAAAAAAACACCCCAAAACAGACCTAAGAAAAGTTAAAGTAAGCCAGGTGTGGGGGTGCAGGCCTGTAACCCCAGCTCTGAGAAGCCCAGGCAGCAGGATTGCAAGCGTGAGCCCAGCCTGGGTGACTTAGCTGCGTAGTGAGACTCGTCTTAAAATAAAAATTCAAAAACCTGGGGGAGAAAATATAGCTCAGTGTGAAGGTCCTGGATTTAATCCCCAGTCAAAAAAAAAAAAAAAAAAAAGAAAGAAAGAAAAAGAAAATAATGATAATAAGAAGAAATAAAATAGAAACTACCTCAGGATTTGGACTCTTTCTGTGCCTTTGGCACTTAGCACTGTACCTGGCATATGGCTATAGAATGAATGCCCCAGAGATGAGGAGGTTAAAAACTAACTGACCGTGGTGTACATTAATTGAATGCATTGGATGTCTGATGTAAGTTCAGAATTCTCATCTTGTTATGTCAAACATGTGAGAATAAATGGAATTGTCGTAAATAAATGGTCACTGGGGCCGTAGAAATGGCTCATCAGTTAAAGCACTTGCCTTGCAAGTGCGAAGTCAAGCACTAAGTACCCAAGTTTGATTTACCAGCACCACATAAACTGGGTGTGGTGGTGCACGCCTATAATTCCAGCACTTGGGAGGCTGAGGCAGGAAGATTGCCATGAGTCCAAGGCCAGCCTGGGCTCCATAGTAAGTTCAGGACCAGCTTGGGTTACAGAGCAAGACCCTGTCTCAAAAAAAAAAAAAAAAAAAAAAAAAAAAAAAAAAAAAAAAAAAAAAAAAAAAAAAAAAAAAAAAAAAAAAAAAAAAAAGAAAGAAAAAGAAAGAAAGAAAAGAAAAGAAAAGAAAAAGAGCATAGTAGCGTTTAAGGGACAATTATTGTATGAGGTTGAAATAGAATATATATTTCAGTGCTTAATCATAGATTGGTAAACTTAAGATTATTGAATTTACTTCTAAGCAGACATTTGCTTTGAAATTATTAATTAAGTATCAATGAATGATTTATCCAAAATCAATGAATTTAAATACCCTTTCAAGATCCTTCTATCATTCTTATATACCTGGTTTCAACATTTTTTTTTAGTGTACTATTAGTCAAATCTTTTAAATTTTGTTTTCCTCCTCTGTAAAATGATATCTACCACAGAATCAGGGAGTACGTGTGTTTTAGAAATTACTTATACTTTTAAAATTTAATAAATATTATTTTTCTATCATTCCTGCTATATGAAAGGTTGTAGGCTTTTAGAATAATCTACTCATTACTTAAGAAAAATAAAAGCAGATATAAGAAAGCCCCAGTTTTTCTATTTGACTGTCTCCATATGTATGAAATCTTCAAAAGTAAATAATTGTTATGTTACTTTAGCTTTCCAGAATGAAAATTGGTATCGTTAACAATTTAATGAGTTTTACAGGACATAATATCTCACGTTTTTATTCATTTTTCAGATATAATTAAAATCGTCCGGACTTATTTTTTAAATTGACAAGTGCATACTACTTTGCAGTTACTATCTGTTCTGAAAAAGAAGAATGAACATCTCACTGATACTGCAGTTTTAAAACAGTTTGTGGCATCTTACCCATGAGCTTTAGGATAAAAACGCCAAACCTGAACAAAACTTCAATGGTTATTATAAAGCATTGTTGGAAAATACATTCTGAAACCAGGGCTTTTTAATTTTAGTCAAGTCAGAGTCCATATATTTCTACTTTATCTGCACAGAGGCCTGGTGATGGGCAAAATAATTACTCCCTCCTCTCATTATGAAATGGGTATTTGTGTCCCTTGTCCTGGGCCCACACCTTCTCATCTCTGTGACCCAAGACACCCTACTCTCCCAACTCTGCCCTGTAAACTGCAAAAGATATTTCTGCTCTCAGGAGCTCAGCTCCTTCTGTCCTTAGAGATTCCTTATTGCTCTAAATTAAGCCGAGCCGTGTTTTATCTTCTCTTTGAGCTCTAGGTATTTTTAACTAATTGGCGCTAAAGACAAAGATGAGAAAGAAACTTTCTTACAGGCAAGCTAGTGGGGTTCTAATGGTAGAATTTGGGGTTTTAGGAGTCAGTATACTGAGATGGCAGAGAATTTCAAGACCCTCATAGCCAAACCATGTCCACTGGTAGACCTTGCCACAGTTGTATTTTTAACTCTTTCATAATACGAAAAGACAAAAAGAAAAGAAAAAAGAAAGAGAAAGAAAGATTAAGGTGACTTGCATTGTCGTATTTCTGCCTAACAAAAAGTGTATGCCGTGAGGCCATGAAAGGCAACCTTATTTAGCCAGTGGCAAAGGAGCACTGTGGCCAACTGGTAAACAAAGTCTGTATTGATTTTCCTCTAGCTGAGCACTTGTTTTTGGATTCTGTGTCCCACTTACAGTCTATATTAGGCAGCTATGGGCAGTTAGAGACTAGGGCAGGTCTGGGAGGAGGCAGGATGCGGAGACCGACTGTTTGCAAGTTGAACAAACAGCACGTTAAGGTTACCGAGCCTGGTTCTGGGTGGAGGCACACACAAATCAAACAGGGCAGCTTCCTTGGGAGCGTTGAGTGGTGAATCAGTCAGTCATCTTGCTAACGCTAGGAAAAAAAAAGGACTTGTTAAAAGGAATGGCAATAGTGGTATAAAGCACATGTGTGATATCAACTCCCAGCTAGGCTGTTCCTGGAGACTTGGCTGTGGTTTGTGCAGAACGCCCTATTTTTTTCATTTGGTGCCTATTTGGTTTCCATGGTTTTGGCTTTCTCATACTGAGAAGGGTCCGATCGGCAATGGATGTTCATATAAGGCCATGACAAAAGGCAAGATGCTAGTAAGCCGAGCTGTGACCACCGCTCTACAGGCCATCATGGGACTACCCAAGGAAGCCGGATGAGGCTGTGGCTGAGCTCACTGCAGTAAAGGCTCAGTGGCAGTGAGAGCTGAGGGACAATTTCAGCCACCACTGTGTTTGTGTTTTCTAGGCAGGACTGTGTTTTACATATGAAGAAACTGAAATTCTGAAAGTAAAATTTCCCAAGTGTCGTACTCGCGTGGTTACAGAGATGTAATTAAACATGGTTCCTGCCTGCTCCAAAATCATTTGTATTCTCATTATACTGTAAAGAAATCTCTATTTCCTTCGTCTTCCTTAAATATTTCTGTATTGATATTTACATGACAAAAGTAAAGAAGAAGAGTTGAGAATTGTCAGAATATAATGGCAACGTGCCTCTCACTGATTTCCTTTGGAATTTAACATCCTGAGACTAGGTTTATTTTGGCTAATTTTATTTTTTCTTATAACATTTGTAGGTCTTTTCCAACTCATGTTTTTCTGGTTTGCAAACCTCTCGCGTTCCTTGTGGTGTCGATTCTCAGGGTGCTTTCCTTTCCTTCAGCTGTGCAAATACTAAAGTTATTAAAATGCTGAATATAAACAAATGGAAGCTTGTCCTCTTGCTGAACAGACCATCCTTCCTTTTTAGGCCGTGAGCCACAGCGTCAGATACACACTTACCACCTCCTTTCCAACAGTCAGCACAAATCCTCCTGTCCAAACAATCCACTTCGTGTAGGAAAGTCCCTCATTTTACCTGTCTTCCTTTGTAAATGTATTTCTTACGCTTAGGTGCTCAGGAGTTTCCCCTCAGACTCTTACCTTGCAAGGTTAGCTGGAAGGAAAGGCAGGTAACAAAAGCCCCATGACCAACTTGTGAGGTCCGGAAAGTAAAGTAACAGGGCTTCGAACTTGGGGGAAAAATATGATTTCATATACAGAAATATTAAGAAATAAATTGCCAAAGAAAACCCACGAATCTTTTTTTCCTGCTTGCATAATGCCAGCATTTATCCAGAAATTTGTCACCTTTCCTCTCACGATTTTAGCCAGCCTGTGTTTTCCCTGTACAGACTCGAAATACTGAGGTTTTTTTTTTTTTACAGCTTTCTTACCTGCTAGAAATTCCACTCCTTCTCTTTCATATCAATTTAGCACAGCTTCTCTAAATAAGAGTTCATCAAAGAAAATGGGAACTTTCTAAAACATAAAGTGTTGCTGAGAAATTTAGTGATAGACCCTGTACAGCCATGTTATCACTTGCTAGAATGTCGGCAGCACAAGTGCAGCATAGGAACGATCCAGACAGGCAAAGGTCAAGACTCCTGTGTTGCATGGCGCTGATTACATTGCCTGACATACAGTAAGTATGCAGGAAACACCAGCCATTCTTATGGCTGGCATTTAAACTACTCGTAGCATAAAAATATTTTAAAAATCAAAATATGTGAAGTTACCTTAAATAATAATGGTTTAACGCTCGTGTACAAATAAGGCACGGAGAGATTAAGTCCCACATCGAGAACCACACAGAGAGAAAAAAAGTAGAATGGTTTCTTTACTGAGAAAGATATGGATACAACTTAAGTTGTGATTACTTTTAGGTAAAATATGTATACCTCAGAAAAGCAATTGCTAAGAAATATTAATAGAATGCCCAGAAGTGAATAGTTGGGCATGATGAGGCATGTCTATTGTTCCAGTTCCTCAGGAGATTTATTTCAGTGCAAGAGTTTGAGGCCAGTTTGGGCAACATGGTGAGGTGCTATCTCAAAAGAGAAAAAAAGAAGGAAAGAAAGAAAAAAATGAGCTGTGAAAAGCTGGAGTTGACGTGTTTTATAATCATATGCAAATGTGGGGATGACTAATCCGTGGGTCAGAACCTGGTATCACTTACAAAATCTAAGCTGCATAAAGTACCTTCTTTACTCTGATGTGCACTGACCATCCAAACAAATGTCCATGAACCCGCTGGTTTTCCACATAGACGGTGGGAATTCCAAAACACTTACTTTCTGTAGGTTAAGTATATCACATTTTTGAAATAAAAAAATGCAGTAACCAGGAAATGTTTGTTGAATGAGTGAATGAACAAGTAAAAACCAAGAAATTGGAGAAGTAACAAGAGAGTTCAAAGGAAACGAAAACTTCCAAGCACAGCCAAGATCTGCCCAGGCCAAAGAGGCCAGCACATGAGACAAAGTTAGTTGACTTGGTGTGCTCTAGGCCACTGGCAGAATTTGGAGACACTTTTTGTAGTAACAGAATCAAACAGAAGACATTTATAAGAAGAACGAGTCATAGGAAGTATAAGCAGCGAGTGTGAACTCTGCAGAGTTCCCCATTTAAAGTGGCTCAACTAAAAATTTCAAAGTTAGGATGGTGAAAAGTAATACATCAAATTTTGCATTTGAACCTTTTCTTACCGAGGCACCATGATGGAGAATGCTGAGCAAAGCTGAGCGACGGTAACGAGTCGCAGCTCTTGACCAGCCGTGCTCTGTTGACTACTGGACACTCTACAGGGTGTGTGTTGTGAAGATGTAGCGTTCTCTTGGTGTTCTCCAGGTTAGGTGTACTAAAAATAACGACAAGGACCTTTTTTTTTGAGAAAGAATCTTATTCTATAATTCAAGCTGGTCCTGAACTTTGTCTATAGCTCAGGCTGGCCTCAAACTCACTGCAATTCTCCTGCCTCAGCCTCCCAAGGGCTCAGATTGTAGGCATGTGCCATCACACCCACTTTTTGTGGTGCTGTGGAATCTCATAGACTCAGGGCGTTATTCTTGCTAAACAAATGCTTTGACCACTGAGCTAGTCCTCCAGCCCTGACTTAGGATATTTTGAATGCACAGTGAGTATATCAGGGCATAGCTCCAGGGGCATCTTTAGCTGAAGGACTGCCCATGAACTGAAAGGGAGAAGGAGTTCAGTTTCTAAAAAGAAAAGCAAGTTGCACATGTGTGTGTGTGATTGCCTGTGTGGATTTTGGAAGTGAAAACTTGAACATTTTGGGAGGTAAAAGAGAAGAAAAAAATTTGGCAACTTGAGATTTGGAGTAGTTCACTTCGAGGCTTGGACTGCAGACAGAAGTTGGGCTATACTGCTTCATTCCCTAGCAGGAGTCCCTTCGTGATTCCAGGGCTTAAGATAGTGCTGTCATGGGGTTAGCATGTGGTAAATGTTTTCTGGATAACCCAGGGCAGGGCTGGCGCACTGCGGGGCAATGCATACTAGGAGCTTTTCCACATTTAGCTCAGCCATGCGCTCCCATACCACTACCTGATCCTCTCACACCCAGTGGTAGAACAAGAAGTGATGCTATGAGGGACTGGGAGCTGCCTTGCTTCGTGTCGGTCCTCTTGGCTCTGTAGCGCTGCATGTGCTCTCCAAAACAGCTTCCTTGTGTCTAAAATAGTACGTTTTACTTTCGAAAGTCCATCTTTTTGCGTTTTCCTTGAAATATTCTCTTCCTTGATTCCAGAAGCATATACTAACAGTTACATGCTGTTTCTTCTCAGTTTACTCACTCAACAAATATTTTTAAGCACTTGTCATATATGAGACGTTCTAGGAATTGAGCTGTAAGTCAAGTTTTTAAAGCTCTCATTCTCTTGGAACTTACACTCTAGTAGAAAATCACAGGTGCTAGACAAGGTAAACCAATCAAATGTACTGATAGATAATAATAAATACAAAAAAAGCAGAGAAGGCAGATATAATTGTTTAGGGAGGGACTGGGATTCTATGTAGAATAACAGAGGGAGACCTTGGTGAGGATGCAGGGTTTGAGTAAGGACCAAAAAGAAATAGAGGAGCCAGCTATGAGGATATGTCAAGAGAATAGCATTCCAGGAGGAAGGGGCAGCTGTAAGGGCCCTGCAGGAGCACACCTGGCGTATTTGAACAGAGGGAAGAGACTAATTTGGCTAGAGCAAGGTAAGGAAGAAAGAAGTTAGGAGAGTGGGTTATGTGGTTGTGTGGGTCTCCTTAGTCACAAGTACTTTGGTTTTATTCTGAATGTTATAGAAAGTTGTAAAAGGGTTTTAGTCAGAGTAATGATGGTAAAACTCTCCACATGAGCAGGTAAATTCTGATAGCTCTATTCCTGTGAAGAATAGGCCATGGTAGAGCAAGAATAGAGACAGCCTTTCAGAAGGCCATTGTAATAATCTGGGCCAAGATAGCAATCTAGCAAGAGATAGCTGTGGCTTGATTCACTTCACTTAACATTGTAGATGACAAGAAAGTATCAGATTCTGGAAGGGAGAGCCATAGGATTTTCAGTGAACTGAACATATGGTGTAAGAGGGACAGTGATTTCCAAGTCTTGGGATCTGAGCAATGGGAAGGAGAGTTGCCATCCACTGAGATTTGGAAGGTTCTGAGAGGATCAGGGGAATATCAAATGGTTAAATTTGGATATGATAATTTTAAGGCAAATATCCAAATGAAGATGTGAACTAGCCAACTGGGTGTATGATCTTGAATTTCTGGGAAGAAATTTGGAATGGAGACATAGATCTGAGGTTTTTAAACATTCATTTAAATACATACCTTTCTTCAAACTGGACAAAATCTGTTGTGTTGGTTCCCTTTCAGCAACCCAAAGTCTTAGCATCACAATTCTGTAGGGCTCAAACTTTGACTCCTTTCTGCCTTGACTCAGTCATCTCCAGTTCTATTCTCTTTCTCTCATACTCTTTGTCAAACGTGTTATCAACTCTTGGGTATTTTGCACCCAATCTGAATTGATCAGCTTTTCACCCCTGGGATAAAATGCCTGATATATGCAAACTACTTGAGGAAAGGTTTAATTTGGCTCACAGTTACAGAGGTTTTGGTGCATGGTTGGCTGGCTCTGAGGAAAAGGTATCATGGGAGAAGGCATAGTGGAGAAAAGCTAATAAGCCTATGATGGCCAGGAAGCAGAGTGAACAAGGAGGATAAGAAAAGAGGGATCAAGGACCAGATGTGGCCCCCAAGGTCACATTCCCAGTTTACTTAGTTACTCCTGAAAGCATACTCCCTGATCTCCTACATGTCTTGCAAGCCAATCAAACTAAAATCAAATCAAGCCATCACAAGTCTATCGTTTGTCAATTTGACACCCAAGTATTTTCTTATCTATACTTAATCTCTAAATAGAGATAATATGAAGGTTGTAATTCTTTTATTTTTTAGCAAGGAACAGCTTATTAGAGAGAGAGAGAGAGAGAGAGAGAGAGAGAGAGAGAGAGAAGGCTCAACATTTCCAGCATTGCCTGTAGGTTTGTAAGTTTCCTCTGAGACTCAGGGCAGATTCTTAGCTCCGAGGCCCCGTAAAATTTAAAAAGCAACTAATAGAATCCTAACATGTAATAGCACAGGGTGAATACTTCCACTCAAGAAAAGGAAGGAATGAATGGAAAGGAATCAGATCGACCTGGCACAGGATACACTTTTCTACTCAAAAGGGAGGAAGGTGGGATTAAAAAGTATTCAGATCAAACCAAGACTAAAACTCAGAGGGGCAAATATTAAATCCCTTGTGTTAAGCATCTGAGGCATATAGTGACAGGATGTCAACTCTAACGGGGTTAGATAGCCTTAACCCAGCTTGAACTTGGTGGTTGCAGCCCACATAGCCTCTTTCTGGAGGCTGTCTCCACTTACCGACTTCAACTTTCCTCAACAGACACTCCACATTGCTGGTATCTTCATTTTCCCTGGCTCTCTGTCATATCATTCTGTGTTAACCTTTCAGAGGCTGCCAGCAGGGACTAGGATCTTATCACACTTGCCTCCGAGGCAATTTTTCTAAATCTGTGTGAGAGCCTCTCTGACTTCAGAACTCTTGTGTCGTGCGTGCCTGTAAACCAGTGATGTAGACGTTCCAAGCTCTGCCTCCAGCATGAGCAGTAACTGGCCTCCTTGAGTCCTGGCTTCAGTGGTCTCTGAGTGTCTGGAGGCTGAACAAAGGGAAACACTTCTTTAGGCAGCCCTGAGTGAGCACAGTGCCTTGGGGTTTTATTCTCAAAGAAAGTACTTTGAAGAGTTTACTTGTTACATCTTTGAGACCACAATGATACAGGTTTCACTGATTTTTGAGATACCCTCAAGCATCTTCTTATCCCAGTACAAAATGCCTTTTTTTTTGGCACTGTTCTCTCTAGCAATCATAATTTCTTTGGCTTTAACTTTACCCATGGTTCTTTTCTGGCCCAAAATAAAAGTTTTTAAAATCTGTTTGCTCAGGTGTTTGCTCCTGATTCTCACTCAAAATCTAGCTAAACTCAGCCAGAAATACCTGTGCCACAGCCTGAATATCATTCTGCCTTGAAATTTCCAGAACTAGATTTTTGTCCTTCTCCCTTAAAATCTGCATCACGCGAAGTTTTAGGGTATATACAAATGTAGACAATTTCTTTTTTGCCAGAGTGTAAGATGAGTGACCTGTATTCTGAGTTCCAGTAGAGTCCTCATTCCTCTCTAAAACCTCACAAGTACAATCGCTCCTGTTTGTATTCCTATCAGCATTCTGGTTGAAACTCACACCAGCACTGTCAATCAGAATCTGTTTCTGCTCTTCTAGGCATTCTCCAGCCTGATTCTCCAAGCTTTTCCAAACTCCCACAAACCAGTTCCATTGTCTTCTGAAATACATTATTAGATAGAGTCACATGGCTAGATATAGGGCAACAGCCTTCCTCCTAGTGCCAATTCTCTGTATTGGTCAGCTTTCTGTTACTGGGACAAAGTACCTAGCATTTATAGCTTGAGGGAAGACTTAGCGTTGAATGTCTTTAGCTGATATCAGCTTGGTTTTAAGAAATAAACAGCACGGCCCTGGAAGTCTACTAACCTCATGGCAGCTACTATGGAAACTGAGCAAGGAAGAATCAAAGAGGAAGGGGCTAGGGATCAGATATGGCCCTGAAGTCCAGGCCCCTACGTTTCCCCCGCCTCCACATCCCAGAAGCATGCCTCACTAATCTCTTGTCTCTCAAGGTAATCAAGTTGACCAAGATCACCCATCATATGACCCATTCCTATCATCTTTATTGTGTTCCTCTTGACCCTTTTTTCTTTGCTAGACTGCTGCAGTAACATCACAGCCTCTTGTCTTTTCATGCATGCCTTTCTTAAGCCTGTTTCCAAAAGTCAGAACCTTTCACAAATTTAAGTCGGATATCTTAACTCCTCTTTTCAAGATACTGTGCTGGCTCCCATGTCTTCTCCAGAAGGAATGCCGGTCCCCACTATAGCTGAAACAATTCTATATAATCTTATCACCTGATAATGCAGTTTTCCTGCTGTGTGCCTCTCTGAGGATTAGTGATTTGCTTATTTCAAGTGAACTCTTCCTGTGTGTGTGTAGCCCTTCCTGAACATGGTCTCTGTGGTCACTAATGAAGATACAAATGTCCTTGGAGCCTGGATACAAAGCTTCTTGGAGCAACGTGGAAGTACTCTCAGGCAAAACATTTTCTTTTTAGTTCTAACTCATTTTTCCTATGCTCATGAACTTAATTTCTAGCAGACTATTTCATTTTAAGAGTTTTTCATATCTTATCCAGCATTTTTTTCAAGGAATTAAGGGAATTATCAACAAATTTCTCTTTAGTCTTTCAGATTGTATTTAAACACAATTGAAAAACAGTACAGACACCTGTGGGAAAGGTCGTCCTTTTCTTTCTACTGCCAATTCTGAATAACCCCGTGGATTGTGGGTTCTGTAAAATGATTCCAACAGCTATTCGAGATGATGAGTTCTGAGCAGTGGTGTCACTGTCATTGTGCTCCTCTACTAAGTGGCTGTAATAAAGCCAGTGGTATGAAGCCACTTTGGGAGACTTGATTTTTTCCCCCATCTCTAAGGGGCAGTGATTTATCTGGTGCATCATCCCAAACATCCCAAGCAGGGTGTGGCATACATGCTTGAGGATTTAGTGGCCTCTTCAGTCCTCAGGCATTTTGGGGGGCAGCTTGAGCTCCAGCCAGTTCCCTTTAGTCTAAAATAGTCTATGTCTTTGTACTAAGGTGACATAAACATACCACTGCCTAGCCAAGCATGGTGATGCACACCTACAGTTCCAACACTCTGAAAAGTTAAGGCAGGAAGGTCCTGAGTTCAAGACCATCCTAGGCAACTTTGTGACATAGTAAGGTCCTGTATCAAAATAATTACAAACTGGGTTAGGGATATAGCTCAGCGACAAGGCCCTTGGTTCAAACTCCAAAACTGAGAAAAAAAAACTGTATCATTTTTCAAGTGTACTATTTTAAGAAACAGGCTTGGGTGGTCTTTTAATAGTTCTCCTGTCTCTAAAGCTCTTGGTTAAATATTAATTCACTTTTCTGGGCACTTATTCATTGAAGGATCTTATTATATTCATGAGTAAGAGGAACGCATTTTACAGAGTTGCTTTAAACTAAAATCCTCAAAAGAAACTGTGTGTATTTTTGAATGAGGGAAATCTCAAGCATTTGGTTCGAAGTGACTTGTCCGGAATGGTGATGCAGTTGTAGGAATATGACTCCTATGTTTTTAACAAGCTCAGGCCCCACATGGCTCCCACGATACAAGCATAGCAGGTGTCATTGTGCTTTCTCACCTCCTCACCTAGTTTTCATGAGGTCAGTATTAGAGAGTTACTTTAGAGGTCAGCTAAAGTGGCCTTATGTCCTTTCTTCTCTTTTTGTTTCTGTCTAATAGTGTGTGCCTTTGTCTTGCTTTATACTTTCAGTCTCTTTGCTTTCCTGCTATTTTGAGCAACTTGAAGAAACAAAACCTGATTTCACTTCCCAAGGATGCAAACCCGTAAGCCCTATCAAAAACGGTGATGGATTTCACTAACACCTGAAAATATGGGTTTCTAAATGAAGTACTTCTGTTTGTTTCTTGGGCTATGCTTTAAGGAGAATGTTTAGCCCTCAGCAGCCACGAATGCAGACTGACTCTGAAAGTGCATTGTTTATTTGGGATGTACTGTGTTTTTTTTCCTTCAAACAAAACAAATCATGACTCTTCCTTCACCCCAGTTCTACTGAATCTGAGCCTTGTAAGTGTTGGGTCAGGGGAGGAGGCCAGGGAATGCACACTCACACAAAATTGCAATTTTAGGTTTGGGGCATGACTTCTTTCGGAACTCAAAAAAAGACCAAACAATTTTCTTGGAAACTGGGTGGAATATTTAGAAAATTTAACAGAGGAGATTTTCGTTGTTTTAATTTTTAAAATTTCTCCTTGAAGGGTTAATCACATATTTGCCTAATGACTGGAGAATACTGGGGCAGGATATTTTAGTTAGGAGTGGCTCAAGTAGAGGAACAGAGTGTGATTCCACAACATATTTTTAAGAGGTGTAAGCATTCTAGTGTGACCAGATACACTAGTGATGCCTGATGCAGGATAGATATAGCAATTGTAGAAGTGGGCTCTGAAAAGTAGATTAGAACTAAATTACGAGAAGTCAAATGTTAAAAAAAGAAACTGTACTTTACTTCATAGGCAGTAAAAGAGACCGATGATGATAACATGATGGTATTTCAATTTATCTGAGGCAGCAACGTGAAAAATAAATTTGAGGAGAAGAAACTAGGGACAACGAGGCCAACTGAAGATCATTAGTGTTCTCAAGAATGACTTCAAGCAGTATCTGAGGGAATGGAGAGAGAAAATACACTGACATTCATTCATTTACAACATAGATATTTATTTCACTACTTTTTTTGGGGTAGGTCCCATAGGAGTTTCTTGGAATCCAGTAAGATCCGTGTGTGAACAAATAGCTATACAGCAACAAGTAGTCGTTGTCACAAGTTAAAAACCCACTTAAACTGTCAGAAGTAGTACCCAAGCTTATCCTACAGCAACAGGAACATCGTCATGAAGCCGTCAGCATCTTGTCGAGCTTGTGGGAGGTGTGCCAATCCCAAATGAGATATTCTAGACAAATGTAATAGCACTGCAAAATTAATCATCTGAATTCTGTCTTGAAAAAATTCTTTGCAAAGTGTTTAAAATTTGTCTTATAATCCACTACAAGAAATACAAATAGAAAAAAGCACCCAAAGGTTTACACTGTGAAGGTTAACCTGGCAACAGTTTAGCAGTTAGACTGAGATGGCGTGGTCTGTGTAGAGAGACTGCACAGCGGGGAATATCAGTAAATGGACACTTTCATAGTGTAAGTGACGTGAGCAGGTTTTGTCTTAGTGATTTGGGTATGTACGTGTGGTGTGTATTTCTGTGCCTGCATATGTACACATAACAACGCATGTGTTTGGCTGGTACATGACCAAAGGAGCTGAAAGATTTTATGATGTCTATCAGATGACTTTTTGTTTCTCTGTTGGAGATAATGGTGTTGTTAACCATAATAGTAAATATATGACTGAGAGAGGGTGGAAAATTATGTAGAGTTTGAGTTACACTGGGAATATTCCAATGGAGAGTTGTAGTAGGCAGATACATATGAACATACAGATGTGGATAATGAATATCTACATACAGACACAGATATGCATATGGGCCCAGGACAGAGATAAAACACTAAAATACAATTTTATGATGACAAAGATGTAGCTAGAAGGGGTACCGGCCAAGGTAAAGGATGTCAAAAATACTGGAGAAGAAAGAAGTACTGGATTATACAACAAACACATTATAAATTATTGAGTTATTGCATACACAGAAAATGATTCATGCGTAAACTCTCAATTGAGATTTTCTGGGTTGAAATTCCAGCCTCAGCACTTACTGAGTATATTCTTATGAGCAAATTATTTAACCTCTAAGAGGCTCAGGTTTCTCTTCTGCATAATAGAAGTAATGTTAGTCCTTAACCTACAGGTTTGATGTGGGACTAAACGATGTAGTTTATTGAGTGCATTAAAAGTAACCTCTGACTCATAATAGGTGCTAGTATTTGGGTAATTTTTAAAATTTTTTTTTTTTTTTGTGATACTGGGGATTGTGCCCAGAGCCTTTGTACTAAGTTATATCCCAAGTCTACTTTTTTTTTTTTTTTTAAACAGGATCTTGTTAATTCAATAAATTGCCTGGACTAGACTTAAACTTGTGATCCTCCTGCCTCAGCTTCCTAGGATACTAGGATTATGACCCTTCACTACCAGGTCTGGCTAGGACTTTGATCTTAAATGATTGAAAACGTAGTTCTGGGGCTGGAGAAACGGCACAGCAGTTAAAGCACTTGCCTAGCAAGCACAAGGCCCTGAGGTTGACTACCCAGTACCACATAAACCAACCTTGGTGGCACAGGCCTATAATCTCAGCACTCCAGAGGCTGAGACAGGAAGATTACCATGAGTCCAAAGCTAGCCTGGGATACATAGTGAGTTCAGGACCAGTCTGGACTACAGAATAAGACTCTCTCTCTCTCTCTCTATCTCTATAATTGCTTTTGGTGAAGAAAAATTTTATTGTTGTTGTTGCTTAGTGACCATCGAGAATATAGCCTTTCTGTCTGTGTTTTCCTTGGATCAAACTGATACAAAGTCTTGTTTTCAAGAAAATGTAACTGATATCCCAGGCAGACCTTTGCAAAGTAGTTGACACTAGTTCAGAATCATATTGTCATAAAACCAAGTCTCAGCTCCAGGGTTCTATTGTGTTCATCCAACCAGGAGGATACCTTGCTCTTTGCCAGACATAGTAAATTATTTAGGATCTCCTGGATAGATATTTTATAATACTCATTGCTTCCTTCTCTTATGAAAAGCGTTGACAGATTTAGAGTTAGCCAAGGGACAGAGTGGAAGCTTCTCAGTAGTGATATTCTTTTTGCAGAATAACTGCAAAAAAAGGTGGCTAGACTTTCAAGGTTTTCATGTTAACAAAGTTTCTTATTAGATAATAAGAGATAAGTGCATTTTAAGAGGTAAAAATAAATAAGTCTTTATTTTTTTCCTGAGAGAGTAAATCACATGGTCTAATGAGCTACACATCAAATCTCTTCTGGTGGTAAAGATAGGAACTGACTCACATGTTTTCAGATTCTTACTCTTCTTAAAAGAACTCATATTTTTGTCAAATTTATAGCAGATGTCTTTCTATACACTTTTCATACTTTACTCTATTTAGAGTTCACAGGAGTCCTGCGAGGTGGGTCCTGTCATCATAGCAATTGAGCAGGTGCCCTAATAAGCACCAGTTCTACTTGGAAGTTCATGACCTTAACCAGACAGCTCTACTGTCTGTCGCTTACTTTTGAAGAGTCTGTGAAACAATAAAGTACAAAAATTAGGCCTGAAAATGTAGTTTAAGAAGATTTTAAATTATATATATATATATGTAAAATAAAATAATTACCTATGTTTAGTAAAGAATAGACAAAATTGCACGTAATCTTTCTTCAAAAGTACTTCGCAAATCTTATTTGATATTCAAGATAACCTTATGAATAAAGTAGAGAAGAATACTTTTGTCTCCATTCTCAAAGGAGAAAAATGGTGCTAACCAAAATGAAATAGCTTACTCAGAGTTAAAGCCAAAACCAGAATCAAAGGTGTGCCTGGCGTTTTCTCTACTAGCCCGGCCTCCTAGTTCCTACACAGTAGCCCCACAACACTTCTGAAGGACAGAGGAGGAAATGCATAAAAAAGAAATTTTCTTAAATATACTTTTACTAAGTTATAAAAAAGGACATACTTGGGTGAGCATTTTTAACTAGTGTGGTATCCAATACCAAGCCTAACTTGCAAATGCAGAGTCTTAGATTATTTTATATTTCTTCATGATCAGTAAAATATCCATTTTTACCAGCTCAGTCTCAAAAGCTGCAGTTCTTCAAAATGAAGTGAAAACTGAACTGTCTTGTTCATTTGCCTCTTTTTTTCATTTAAATGCATTTCTGAGAAGAACACAAAATCATATGCGACTTTAATTAAATCCATTCTAAAAACTGACCTATTTTGCTTGAGAGGCAGGGTGGGGGGTGGGGGTGGATGCCGGAGCCTTGTGCACGCTGAGCCTGAGCTATGCGCACTCTTAGTCTGGTCCCTTACCATCACTGTCATTATTCACGGACTAGTTGTATGTTTTATTTTTCTTAATAATCAGTTGTAATAAGAGCATAGACTAGGATAGGGTTTTTTTTTTTCTTTCTACTTTTCTTCTTCACCCCCTAGATTCATAACGTCCTTGAAGGTTAATTGGCTTGCTGTCCTACACGTGACACATTAATAAAATTCTGGATTTATTTCATTGGAGAGCCAGACCTTCCAACTTGTTGTTCAGGTTCATCGGGCCACATTCCCTTCAGGCACGGCGACTTTCCTGAGGTCACTCTGAAAGTCAGGACAATAAATCTGCACTGAGTTTTTAAAAAATTTTAAATAATAATAAGTATGAGAAATAGCTATAGAAGAAAATTCAATAAGGGAGTTGATAGTGGCTGGTGGACTGTGATAGCTGAGGGAAAAGTAGGGTCTGTATGTTTTCACGGCCTTGAAAACACGCATGTGGCCAGCAGCCAGGGGTGGACCTGCTGTGGAAACATTCCCTTCTTTTTTTATCTTTGATTTGAACTGTGCCTACAGTGAGGCTGACCAGGAAATGCATAATGAAGACATATAAATTCAGCCTATTTACTTTTTTGGTTTAATTATCCAGTAGTTCTTCCTAGTGTACTGAGAACCAGAATGTTTTTGCAGGAAATAAATGTTAAGCCCTGACTTCGGCCCATGTTCATTCATTAACAAAGTCAAGCAGTAGGCACTAGGCACTCAGAAATATGAGATGTAGATGGCTTTCCTATTTGGTGCCATGTGCCTATGTGCACAGTGACTATGCAAAGTCTTTTTCTCTGTAAAGTGAATAGGAGCAGAAGGAGGGTAAGGAAAATCCGTCCTTTCCAAACCCTCCTCTTCCATACATATTCCAGTTGTATTTCCTAAAAAAAAAAATTCTCCATTTTCCTTCCCTTCATTCATTTTTCTCTTTTGCTTCTTTATTTTCAGAGCATTTAATTCATATTTATTATATGGCATTTGCTATCATCCATGTAGATTTTATATTTACCTCCACCGCTGGATAACAGGCAGTGTATTGTGTCCATCTGTGCCCTGCCACTTCAACATGTAGCACGATTGCTCCTTGTACCTGGTAGATATCTACAGCAGGGAAATAAATTCATTAGATCCCTATTTCTATTTCTTTTCTCTGCCTCTTTTTTTTTAACAATACACATTTTTCAAATTTATTACTCTTTTGTGGAAAAAATTCGACCATGCTTTTGAAGAATGTGACAATTTCCAAATCATGTGCTGTTTGTTAATGAGGGACGTAGTTGTCAGCTACCAGCAGAGTCCCAACAAATTTCCAGAATGACACCGCAAGCAGACATGAAGCATCTCTGGAAGAAATGCTATTATTTAGAAATCATTACTTTTAGTGGCATGCTCTGATTAGATCCTGCAGCTCTGTTCTTGGCCGAGTGACAGCTTCCATGCAGTGGCCAGTGGCAAGCTTGGTTGTTGATGGTGATGGTGATGCTAAGGACCCGCCAGACATTCCACATGCTGACTTTGTGCCGTGAGCACATAAAGGGCAAGTGGGAGCCTGGCGTTCGGTCCCCACAGTGTGCCTCTTGCCCTTACTTAGCAGTAGCCCATCTAGTTCTTATCACATAGTTTCTCTTTCTGGAAAAAGAATTGGCTTGAACTATTCAACATCAAATTTATAATCTCTATAAAATTAGTAATCTATATAAAATAAGATTAGTAGGGAGAGTTACCGTATATGTATATTTAATGATCCTTTGTCCAATTTCCAATGAAAATAATTATTAATAATATATTTTCCTGATTTATTAGTATGATTTGTATGCATGTCAGGTAATAATGTGAGTAAATGAAATAAACAGAGTAATACAGTAAATTATAATGCATATATATTACTTTATTATACTACTTGAAAATTCTAAATTAAATTTTCTACATATGGGGAAGGGAAGTAATTTTTATTAGACATAAGAATTCAGACAGGCTTTTGGGAAAATTTGTTAACAGGAAAATTCTCCATTCCAAAAATTTTCTGAAAACTTGGGTCACGTTTATACCCTTTTGCAATGTCCTTATTATTACAATAAAACTTTCAATAAAATAAAGCAAAGAGAGACGATCAAATTGGTAATCATTAGGTTATCTGTCAAAGTGAAAGTCTTCCTATTTAGCTCACTATTTTGTTAGCTCCTACAACTTTATCTTAGACCGTCAGCTGAGTCTTTAATTGTTTAATTCTTTACTACACTTTCACCATGTACTTAGTTTTTAGTCCTTAGAGATTTTATCATTAATGGTGTTCACACCAAAAATCACAATATAAGTTGATCCTGAGTGGACACATCTGCTCTCTCAAGTCTCACGTTTTCCTCTATAGTTTTTGTAGCAGAGGTCTCAGTGACTTGAGGTTAATTTTCTGCCTTTCCGGGGACACTTGGCAATGACCAGAGTGATCTTTGGTTGTCACAACTTGGGGGTGGCCTAGTTGTTACCAGCAGTTAGTGAATAGAGCCCAGGAACATTGAACACACAGGCCCACTGCCCATTGTTAGTTGGCCTGAGATGTTAATACCACTAAAATAGAAAATCACTGGTTTATCAAAAATTTTTGCTGGGAATACTGCATTGTTACCTTCTCAGCTATAAAAAAAAGACTTTTTTAATGCATTGTATAAAAAGTTCACAAGTCTGGTTTATAAGAGACCTTTTAAAACTCAGATGAAAATTGTGCTCTTCAAAATTGAAAGACATAGGAGGGAATGTTTTTTTTTTTTTTCCAGAAGAGGGGAGATTTTTTTTCCATATTGAAAGGAGAAAAAGAAAAGGATGTCTGTAGATGCAGATAATTTTGATGGTATAGATATAAGTCAGAGGATGCTTGTATTTGACGTCTTTTATTTACTCTGTGAGATGGGAGATGTGGCTATCTTTTGAGAATCTCTTATCGTCTGCTTACTGTAGGACATAAGAACTGAGACCATCCACTGGGAGGAAGAAGGTGGCAGTGATAACCATGGAGCTCTGAGAATAATGGAAGTTGAAACAGCCACTCTTAAGAATGGACAGTGGCGTTGCTTGAGTTAATAGGTCGGTACATGATGATTCAGAGATGCCTACGATTTGTGCTAGACAGAGCCCCAGGTGAGGAGACTGTCAAGAGATAGGAGCTCATTTCCTGCTGCATAAACCAAAGTGCAGAGTGCTAGCCATAACCAGTGACATGAGAATATGGAGATGGAAACAAAGGAGAAGCCCAATTACAATGGCTGTTCAGAAATAGTAATGGCTAAGGAAACAGTTGCAATGTGATAGACGTGAGAGAATGTGGTTGGGCTGGAGGAACAGAACAGAGGTTAGCGCGCTTGCTTAACAAGCACAAGGTTCTGAGTTCAATTTCCAGCACTACATAACCCGGGAATGATAGTGCATTCCTGTAATCTCACAACTCTGTAGGCTGAGAATGAAAGTTTCCTGTGAGTTCAAGACCTGCCTGAGCTCCACAGTGAGTTCAGAATCATGCTGCCCCATAGAGTGAGAATCTGTCTCAAAAAAGACACAGGGGAAGAGAGAGAGAACTTGGTTTACAGTATAAATCGGATTCCTAATCCCACCTGGAGATGGGAACTGAAGTCTTAACAGTGGTTCATGTTTCAACCATCAGCTCCTGTAACTGCTAGAATAAAGTCTAACATTTTGTGGATCCTTGATAAATACCCGTTGAATGAATAAATGCTTTGCACTCTGTTAGGCACTGTAAATATAAACATGCCGGAGAAAATGGTCTTATCTGGGTTAATGTGGCAAGATTTAGATTTTCTGGCATTTTGACACTAAATTAGACATAATTGTTAAAAGGAACAGTCACGGTGTATTCTGAAACTCCGTGGAAGATCATCCAACCCAGTCTGGATACTTCATGCACACATTCCCCAGGATGGAGAGAGCCGAGTTTGCATAGCATGCTAAGGATGGGATAGGACATTTTATTGTCCTATGGGAGGACTCAGGGGTGGGAAGTTAGTATCTGTTCTAACAGCCACCTAGGGGAAGCGGCTCCTCAATGCCCACCTCCAACATCTGGTCTGATTGGAAGATGTCTCATCTAATGTGAGCTCAGTGTCCTTGACTACACTAGACTTCAGTGTCTTTGGCTATACCTTAGAGTAGCTTGATCATAGCTGGGCAAATCATAGTCATAGCATCCTCCTGACTCAGCCTGGATAATTAAGATCATTTCTTACATAGATATTTCCTATTTCCCACTGCTTTAGATGAAAGATAAAGGAAGACAAGGGTGGGAATTTAAGAAGAGCCTCCTGGTAAGGAAGCCATTCCTGTGAGAGCCAAGTGTGGTAGTGTGGTCAGCACATTAAGAACTTTGATCAGAGAGAAGAAAACTGACATTTATACAGAAACAGGTGAGAGAGAGACAGAGAGAGAGAGGGACTTGTTAGCATTCAAATTCCTAGTCTATTTGTCCTTGATAACAGCTGTGTTATTATTCGCCTACCAGTTTGAAAATATCTCTTATTTTTTTAAACTGATTTTAATCGGCTATGGGCAATTTCCATCAGGAGTCATGACTCACCGTGAAGAAGCACTAAGAGAATACAAATAAATGAACTTATCACAGTTTCCTGATATTTCTTTCAAATCACACTATAGTGTGCCTCTATTCCAGGGTCCTCAGGACCTTCTGAAGTCAGCTGTTATGGTCGTTCATACTGATGATACTAGATAAGTTGTGCCAGCTGCACGTTTCTGGCTTCTTCTCTTGACTCCCCTGGTATGCCTCTTGATGACCAGACTGAGGTCTGTGGTAAGAAAAGGCAAACATTCGGGTAGATTTAGGATTACCTTAGACTGCAATAAAGTGAGTCATTTAAATTTCGTACTTTTAGAACTTGTTAGAACTTCATTGTTAGACTGTACTTCTTATCTTCCAAACTTTTGAGTAATCAAAGCCAAGTGAGTAAAAACATCAACTTTTTTTCCCCAAATATGGATTTTAACAGTTTCTGAGAGGAGTAACTTTAGAAATAAAGACAACGAATATTAACCTTTGTTCATCCTATTCATGGAATAAGATGACTGATTCTTCCTGAATGATAGGCAGTGGTTCTCAGATCTTCTGAGCATGTGTGCATGCTGCCATGGATACCCCAGCATCTTTTCTCTAACATGAGATTAGTGGCACACACTTGTAATCCCAGAACTTAGGGAACTTTGGCAAGAAGATCATAAGTTCAAGACCCTACCTCAAAAAAATAAGAAGGACTGAGAATGTAGTTCAGGGCAGAGGCCCTGGGTTCAATCCCCAGTACCAGAAGAAACAAATCTTTGGTCTATCACATCTGATTTAAGAAAATCTAGGTGATTTCAATATCACAGAATTCTTGACCTTGACTCTTTATTCCTAAATAACATTACTTAAAAGTATATTTCTACTGTAAAAGTGGAAGTGCATGTAAACATGGGAAAACATGTATTTATATCTAAATAAAGCATGTTTTATATGCATAATTAGCATAGAACTTGTCTTTAATAATTGGAATTTTGCATGGAAATAAAACGTTGAATTAAATGATTTAAGTCTGAAAATTCTGATTATATTTTCATATTAATTCTTTGTGGTTTATAAGTCCTTTTAAACTCTATTCTACTTACTTATGGAGAAATTTATGAAGAGAAAGCTAGACCATGAAAACACACCTGTAATCTCATTTTTATTGGCGCCTGAGGCAAAGGGATTGTGAGTTTGAGGACAGCCTGAAATAGAGTGAAATCGCCTCTCAAAAAGTAAACAAAACAAAAAAGAAGAGGGCTGTATCGTGCACTATACAGTCAGAAATTAACATATATGTGGGATACATCATTTACAGCAAGCAAAAGCCTCTGTTTAGTTGTTGCTGGCTATTTGAATTCTGGTGGTTTTCATAATACAAAATAATGCTAGCAACAAATGCTCTTTGGACAGAAATATTCAATGAACAATAGTAAAGGCCAAACCAACCTTATGTTCATAAATTCAATGAAGGTTGGAGTGAAGATTTATTCGATGAAGATTTATTCGAAACAGGGCAGGTCAAATTCTGCCCGTGCTCTCACTGGCCGGCAATGCTGCATGACAGGCCCCAGTGCCAGGCCCATTTTAGCAGCCTCTTTCATCCTTCCCATCACCATAGCCTCTGTCGCCACGAATAGAGACAAGAGGAAAAACAATACAAGTGTGGTAGACCCTTGCGTGAGTGTTCAAGTTATGTAGCTGCTCTTTTTTATGGCTTTCCGTACACACATGTTTTGATTTCTCAAGTCTTGGTTTAGGAGGTGTAAGGTCAGGAAGGCATGTCAGTGAGTCACCACTGTGTTTGTTCCCAGTGATCTTCAGTTTTACTGTATAATGCATAAAGTGATATTCAATGATCACACTAATTTCTAATCTGGGGCCAAAGAAGGTAAAGGTTAGTCCCTCTTATTTTTAATTCCTATTTTTCTTATAGCACTTCATCTTTGCTAAATACTGAAGTTTCAAGATACTATTTGCTAGAACAATGATTTATATTTTTGTGTCTGATATGTAAATAGTCCCACTGCTTATTTAATTCCAGTGTCCTCCATTTAGTTGGTTTGTTGGATCTAAAATCTGCATACTTAACCCTTATGTTTCAGAGTAACTGAAAGTTTTAAGTAGTATTTTTTTAATCTGAAGTAGTGCATGGAAGATAGCTCTGAGACAGCATAGAATTCACTCTTATCCTCTGAGAGAAGCAGAGCACTGGCATGACAGTTATTCCAAAGTTGGTAGATGATTGTGAAAAATATGAGAAATCACTTTTTTCTAAAGAAAAAATTTGATTTGGTACAGGCTATTAGTAGCAGAAAAGTAAATGAATAAAATTAAACTATTGTCTTACATGGTCTATTTCATTATCCCTAATAGTAGCCCAATATTAAATATGTATTAGACTGTATTCATTGCTATTTAGGAACAATTAATATTAAATATAATTTGTTCTGGATATATTTTTGTTTAATCTTCACAGTAATATGTATGGATTAGATATATGTATGGATTAGCCCATTTTATAAATAAGAAACCCAAGATTTAAATTCATTGAGAAGCTTTCCTTCAACCTGTAGCTACTTAACAGGATTTTAAGCCAGATTTGTTGAAATCTAAAATCTACGTATTTAATCCTTATCATCTTTCTTTTGTTGGGTTTATCGAAAAATAATGACGATACATTTCATATTAGAAAAAAAGCCCTTCCTGAAGCCCTCAGTCTTTTAAATTATGAGCCAAAATCCAAATGAGTAATCTGAACTAAAGCTATAAAATTATATGTAGAGAGAGGATTTTTTAAAAAATTAAACTGGCAAAGAAGACGTAAGTTCATGAACACACAGTATGACCCAGTTTTTTTATTGGCACCCTCACATATATTCTCGTCAAGATAAAGGTTGTAGTTTAAGAACTAGTTTATTTGAGGAGAAAAACATGACCCCATAGTTCTTGAATTAGCCATTTCAATACTGATGTTGAAATCACTGTAACCTCCCTAGGATCCGAGGGCGCGTCTCTGTGGGTAGTGCTTGTCTAGCACGTGCAAGACCCTGGGTTTGATCCAAACCAAATATAATAAAATGAAGTTGTATAGAATTTTAGTGGGGCTGGTAAGACCTAACTAGCTCAGTTCTAAGTTCACTTAGGGAGAAAAAAAAAAGAGACATTTCTAGAGAAAATACTAGTCATTTAGTAGTAGTGTTAATATGATAAAAAATGACTTTTACTTTATAGATCTTTCCTTCCTTTCATCACTTATTTTGATTAACTTCTGGTAACCAAAGAGAAGAACTTGGTCTTATAATTTCAAAATTCTTTGTACTACGTTATTTACATGGAAGGAAATTAGGTGTTTGGAATTTAAGTGACATACTCAAGATAGGAACAGTAAGCCATTTCCTCAGACAAAGAGAGCAAGGAATTTCTCAGTTGAGAGTGTCATTTACTAGAGTCCTTCGCACCTTTTCTACATTGTTCAGCCTTCAAAACAATGAAATTTTTTGAACAGTGGGCCGTCTTGTTGTTGAACTTGACTATGCTCAGTTCTGGGAGAAGACATCAGCTTGAATGAATGCTTGTTTTTACAGTTGGCATATAAATTTCATAGTTTTATTTTGAGAACCTAAATCTAAAAGCAAAGATTACATGTTGGTTACTAATTTCTTTGTATAAATTTTGCCATAAGGGTTCGTTGTTCCTGAAGAACAAAAGGTTTGAACTTGAGGCAACCTGGAGTCATGCTATAGGTATGAGAAATACATACAGGGTGAGCCAGGCCTTCTTGTTTCAAAAGTTTACACCCACTTGGCATCTACCTGGTATGATGCAAAACTTCAAGAGAAAAGAGACAGCACAGACTTGACTAAATGTCACTATTATCTAGATACCAGTGATTTCTAGAATTAATTTCTTATAAGGTTTTATTTTAATGCCTTAGAGTTTTGACACTCATTCTTCATGTGTGTGGATTATTTTTGTCATTTTTTTCTCTATATAGGTTCCTAATTCTATTATGGTATTTCCAGATAGCAGCTGTGTCTGTTATAATTTTCCCCCTAGCTTTGAGGACATACAATTGTCATTGTTCCTGGTGTTTTGGTAACGTTTCATGAGACAAGCCAGAGATAACCCCAATTGGAATGGAGGGACAGACTGACAGACCTCTCACTGGCATGTCTTTTGGTTTTAACTAAGAATTGAATCCAGAACCTTTTCCCTGAGTGACATCTCTAGCTCTTTTTTTTTTTTTTTGCCAAGTTCCACAATACGGTCTTGAACTTGGCAATCCTCCTATCTTAGACTCCCAGAGTGCTGGAATTACAGGTATGCACCGCTGTGAACAGTTATTGGTGTGTCTTAGTGTAACAGATAGTAATAGAAACTTCCATCTTCCCTAAGTACTACCTTTTACTTCCCCTTCACAGAACCTTGCAGAGTTCCCCCATTTGGACTGATACCATTGCTGGCTAAGGAAAGTTGAGCCTTTCATAACATTTTCTACATAATTCTGATCACTTCCTACATCCTTGCACAATGACAGTCATACATATCAGAGTACATGCTCAGTTGCTCAGTCCAGCAAGGTGATCTGAATTCCCACATTTGGGTCGTATGACAGTCTTCTAGCTAAGTGCCCGGTACTAGCAATTCTTGGAATATGCTTCCACTTCTTCTCCAACTATGACTCTTGCTTCCTTTAAAAATGATCTGTCACGTGTGCCTGAGCTGATTTGGCAGTGATTCTTACTGAGTATATTGTCTTCAAAGATGAGAAAACAGAAATAAAGGATCAAGTTCAATCTGAGTAGATCTAATCATTGCTTCTCATTGGTGATAAGGTAAAGCATCTGTTTTCTCCTACTCGTATCTCAGAATTTATTTTCTGTGGATTTTATATTTGGTTTCTTTCCTGTTAAAAGAGATGAATTGTCATATTCTAATTGTGTGGTCAAGACTTCCCTTTGGGCAGTTGATCTCAGTTTGTCTTCTCTGTCCAGTTGAAGAGTGTACTTCTTGCAGTCACCCCTCTCTGTTCTCCAATAAAGTTGTTTTCTGTTTGTACTGGTTTTTCCTCATCATCATAAAAAACATTCTGTCCTGTATCTCACATCAAACAAAAATGAAAACAAAAACAAAACATAGTAAACCTCCTTGATGAACTCATATGCCCTGCGGCTTGTGCCCAACTTTTTGGTCCTGTTCTGCAGCAACATATGTCCACTCTTGGTGTCTTTGGCTTCTTTCTATTGGTACAATAGAAAATATGTGAAGATTAAGCCAAAATCTTAAAAGCTGCTCTTGACATCTTTTGTTCTTTACATTTCATACTGAAATATTAGTGGAAATTCTTCTTTCAAAATAGACCCCTCCTGTCACCAACTTCACCATAGCCCACTATCATCAAGTCACAGCTACCCCATTTAATTACCATCCCCTTGTCTCCTGGTCTTACCATAACGGTCTCCTCACCAGTTGTTGGGTCCCACTATTAGCCCCTCACAAGTCACTCTCCATACAGTGGACTGATCCTTTCAGTTGTTTTAGCCTTAGCATGGCTCCCTCCAATCTGAGTGTATAGCCTGGCCTTTGGTTTTCTCTCTCTTTGACTCTAGTCCGTTCACTTTGCTGCAGTTAGCCAGGCTCTCACTTTTCTGTCTATCCTCACACGGGTTCCTGCCTCTGCCTTTCTACTTGCCTTTCCTCCTACCTGCAAGGTATCAGACCTCACTTTTGGGGGGTTTCCTTCTCTCTCTCTCTCTCTCTCTCTCTCTCTCTCTCTCTCTCTCTCTCTCTCAAACATCTTGCTCTAAAGTCCATGCTGGTCTTGAACTCACTATGGAGACCAGACTGGAACTCAAAGCAATCCTCTTGTTTCAGTCTCCTTGTGCTGGGATTACAGGTGTGTGCCACCATACCCGGCTTATGTGGTGCTGGGGAATCGAACTCAGGTGCTTTGCACTTGACTTAGCACTTGCTAGACAAGCGCTTTAACCACTGAGCCATTCCTCCAGCCCCCAGTTTCTTTCTCTTATTGTCACCTTTCCAGAAAGGCCTCCTCTAACATTCTAAAATAGCAGCCACTCACAGCACTGATTTCTACTTCCTTAGCCTGTTTCTCTCCTTTTTTTCCCCCCAAGGTTTTTATCTTTACCTAAAATGATTCTTAGTCACTTTCTTGTTGCTAGGACACAATGCCTGACACTGACAACTAAAGGAGGAGGTATTTATTTAGGCTCCTGCTTCAGAGTCTCAGTCTGCTCAAGGTCATCTGACAGTGGTTGGAGAGCATGGCTGAGAGCCGAAAAGGTCTAGGCACAGGAAACCTGTTCACCACATGGTGACAGGAAGCAGAGGCAGAGAGAAAACTGGAGCCTGGGGCAAGAATATACCCTTCCAGGTCGCATCCCCATTAGCCCATCTCCCGAACCAGACCCCACTTCCGAATGGCATAGGAAAGCATCAGTGGGTTAGTCCTGTGACGCACTTACCTCTCCTGACCAAATCACCTTCCAAAAATACATGAGGCTTTGTGGGGAGACATTTCAGATTCAAAGCAAAATTGTGATATATATTTATTTATCCCTTTCAATGTAAAGAAGAGGCTAGAAAATTATAACTATGAGCTAAAATTGGCCAGCCATCTATTTCAATAAAATTTTATTGGAGCACAGTCATGGCCATTGTTTTATCATTCGGTGGCAACTTTTTCATTTTAATGGTAGAGCTGAACTTTCGTGATAGAAACTGAATGAACTCCAAAGCTTAAAAGCATTTTTGTTTTGCACACCTGGAGCTGGGAATAGAACCCAGGGGTCTCAACTACGGTACATCTCCAGCCCATTTTTGGTTTTGATTTTGAGACAGAGTCTTTCTCATTAAGTTGTTAAATTGCTCGGGTTTGGGCCGAAACATGTAATCTTCTTGCCTCGGTCTCCCACAGTACTGGAATTATCGGCTAGTACCACCAGGCCCAGCTCTGAAGTTATTTACTATTTGACTTTTATTTTTTAATATTAAAAAGCTGGTTAGCAGAAATATAAATTGCACAGAAGTAGGTACTTTGGTTTGTTTTCCCACTGTATCTTTAGTTCCTGCAAAAAACTGCCCATCCCTTACCAGAAGCTTAATAACTCCCTTTTAAAGACAAAGCGAAGGAAGAATGGATGAGTGGATTGCCTCCGTCACTGACGTGTTTACCTGCTCTGATTTCAGCCTTCTTCTTTCTCATTATCTTTCCTTCACTTCCTGTAAATTCTCTCCTTTGATTTATGTCTTCCACTGACCTTGTTCTTTCTGTTAATCAAGTTTTCAGTTGGAGGAAAGGCCCTAAAAGTAACTAAACCAATTACTAAATTATGAAATTTAATTGAAGAAAAATTCCCATTGACAATATTATTAGAAATGTGTCCTTTTTTTTTCTTGCTGATATCTGTACCATTGTGTTCACTTCAAGGCAAAAACTGTCAATAAGAAATATTTCTTTTAATAGTTATTTTTAACAACTAATTACCTGATATGATATTTGATATTCCTCATAATTTTGGCTAATGATCCTTTTTGAGTCAGAATCTCATTAGGTAGCCCAGGCTGGCCCTATATTCACAGTAATCCTCCTGCCTTAGCCTCCCAAGTGCTGGGATTACAGGCATGTACCACCATGCCCACCTTATGTGGTGCTGCTGAATCGAACTCAAGGCCTCACGTCTGCTAGGCAAGTGCTTTAACTACTGTGCCATTCCACCGGTCATTTTTTTGGCTAATAATTTTGTCATTTCTTTATGTTTGATTCCTATAGAGTAGCCAATTTCATATTTGTTAATTGGGCATTTAAAAAAATTAAGAATATCTACCTTATCTTCAACTTTTGGTTATGAGTCCTCATTCACAAGTTAAACTCAACCAGCACATACAGTTCTTTTGGTTTCACAACTTTCACAAATAACAAGAGTGACTTTCCATACTAACTCAGACCCCGTGAAATTGTAGAACAAAACCTGTGGTAGATCTGTGAACTTTCTACACTGACCGTTGAAACAGAAGGCAACAGGCGAATGTTCTGCTGCATCTGATTAGTCCCAGGTAACTAAAAATTCTGTGAATCTGTGGCGTCTCAAATGTACCATCAACAAAAACCCTGGGTTGTCTACTGGAATCTTGGGTTTTTGTTTTTGAAATAGGAGGTTAGGCTCTTATGTGTCCAAAAATAATTTCAAGTTTGGGTTATTATTGCTCTGTTAGGGGGAAATCCACAACTGCATAATATCTGATAAAAGCAAAAATATGGGATGCTTAATATAGTTAAGTATGTGCAATAAGTGGCTGCATCAGGACCTAGGAGAGGTGTCCTGACATGGCCATCTCTGTGACTTGAGATTTTCCTGGTTCCTGAAGGTATGCGGTTTGCTGCTGACTCATGATGCTAATAATGGGAACACCTGACTTTCCTCAGCCTCAGGTTGTGGTCTGTTTGCTCCGCCATCTTCTGAATTCTCTATTGGTTTTCAGCTGACATTCAGGGGCACCACTGTGGGTTTTTTCTTTTCTCTTTGGATTTTTTTGAAGAGTGATAATGACAGAGGAGATATTCCTGACAAAATGATTATTTGTAAATATTTGTTTCTAAATTTATTTCAAAGTGCAAGATATCTAAATAATAACAGCTTTCTCTTAAATAAGAATGACATCCCTGAATAACTTTGATAAATTCTTGCTTTCTAATTACTAAGCTGATAAAGGCTAATAAGATACAATGAAGTTAAAAGATTAATCCTGCTTCCTTTAATGCAATTTTTTGGCTTCTAATTTTTATTTTTATTTTTGTGAGTTCCAGCAGATTCTTTCTGCTCATTTTTCAAATATCAATGTCACTCAGTACTCAAAGTAAATTAAAGGTTCTAAATCTATCAAGTTCATTAAATATACTCATCCTTTTGTTGATGAAAGGAACCTGCATGTTACCAGCATGAAGCAGTTAAAAGGAATCGAATTGTCTCCTTGGCATCAGTAGAGCCAGATCTGGAAATGCTTATATTGTGTGTTGTTAATCAGGTCACGTAACTTGTCTGGGATTTGTTTTCCCTGTCAGTAATAGGAAAGGGTTGAATGAGATGACCTCTTTTCCTTCCAATGTTAATAATCTCATGTTCAATTTGAGGGTTTCTGAAATGTGCATTTTGGAAACAAGTTCATAAACTGAAATCCACGTATATATTTCTACTTCCATTTTGTATTGCTTGTTATTAACACTTCTTTTAAAAGAAGGATAAAAATTAACTTCGGTTAATTTATTTATCCTTTGTTATTCCAAAGGCACACCCTGCCACAGAGTCATGGGGAAAATCTTTAAACATTTATAAACAATCAGATTTCCTAACGTGAACTCCAACTCAACAGAATCCAAAACAGGGCAAGGCAAAGAAAGCAGTCCAACTCCTCACTTGGACTTCTTTAAAAGATCCCAGGTTAGGATTCTTTGTTAAGCTTGATTTTCTTATTTTTTAAACTTTTTCTATGGCAATGTTTTATTGCCTAAGGCAAAAAGGTGGAGAATGATCACACCACGAACTCACTGAAATATAAATCTCAGCACAAAACACTGTAACTTCAGATGATCAGTCAGCTTGAACCAATATCAGATTGAAAGAGGAACAAAGAGCAACTCCATGTATTAAATAAACTTATTGCTAAAAACAAGATGCCAATTGAAAAAAAAAAATCTTGATTCTTTCCATGATCTAAAACACGCAAGCAATGAATTAAAATGAGGGTGGAATTCAGAGAAGGGAATAAAATACCAGAATACATTCTTGAGGTTATTTCCTGACATGAGTAAACGTGAACATTAATTTGTCTGTCCTCTATGGGGTTGAAAAACAGAGCCAAGGGCTTGCCTAATATGAGAAGCTTAGTAAGAGACACGCCCTCTGTAAAGGCAGAGCGCTGGAGGGCTGTGGTCTAAGTGTAAAGATGAGCCAGAAATAGATTTGAATTTGCATCATCCCTTCCTAGGTGTTTCAAGAAAACATATTTGCATTAAACTTTGGCAAAGAACAGAGTGGATATCAAAAGTCCCCTGAGGATGTGGAAACTGACTAGCCATTCTATATTTAAGGAAAAAAAATCTTACATTCTCTGTTGACATGAAAAAGGTTACATTAACAGTTAGTTTCAAGTGAACCTGTACTGTTAATACAAAGACTTACAAACAGCAACTCTGGATATCTACCAAAAGAAGCCTTTTTGATGTGTAGACCTTAAAGACAAAGTGGAAAGCAAAAACATTTAAGACAGAATCAAATTAATCAAAGTCTACAGAATTGAAATATGATTGAAACGAATAGCTCACATATGAATTGTACGGTGGATTAGACTCAACTCACAAGAAAATCAATATATTATCCCTGAAGGTATCATCTGCAAACCATGTCAGTAAGTGACAGAGAAGCAAAGTATGAGGGAGAGGTGAAAAGAAATGGTGAGACTAACAGAAAGTGCAAAGGAAACTGTGCTCCAGAAGGAAAAGAGAGAAGAGGTCAACAGCAATTTCTAAAAATATAGTAGTTAATTTGATAGAAGATACCAACCTGCAAAATAATAAGTCTAAAAAAAATCCCAGAGAGTATGGATAAAGCAAATAATTACCTGAGTACGTTCTATCAAAACTAAAGAGCCCTAAAAGATCTCAAAAGCAGCTCTAGATGTAACAGTCTTACATTGTGAAGACTACAGAAAAATACAGGTGCTAAGATTGTTGAGGTGGTAGAATTTCCAGAGTAGAACTGCAGGAAAGAGGGTCAAAGGAAAGGAATATCTAAGGATGCACATTTGCCAAAGTCTCCTAGATATCAGGGGGCCTTTTATGTGCCAACTAACTCTTTGATAATCATATGCTAGGAATGTTGCTATCCTGACTTTAAAGATAAGAAAAATAAAACCAAAAGACCATTACTTTTGAAGATTAGAAGCTGCTAGTGACAAAACTGAATTTTACATCCACTGCTTTTTGCTTCTAGGCCTGTGTGTTGCTTTGTTTTGCTTTGCAATTAGAAAGAATAATAAAAAAAAGAATTTCAATGTGGTGTCTCTTATGAGGCTCTTCAGAGTCCCTGAGAAGAAAAGAATTCTGCAGCTACGTATGACCTGGGTGAACTTAACAAAAGGCAAAGTGGCTCCTTAATATGGCAGGTGTCTGGTACCTGGGCGTGGCCACAAAGATTGACACGTTTATCTTGTAATAATGACAGCACCAAAGAGCCTGTGTTGTTCATTCATTCCTTAATTCAACTACTACTTAGTGAGCATCTGATGGAGTCAAGAGCTGCCCTGAGTGCCAGGATGCACTGAGTGCTTCTGTTTACTAGGAAACATGAGTAAGCAAACAGGAAATTTTAATATATTGAGTTCTAGGTAGAGGCAAGTGGAAGTGCTGAAGAAAACAGGTGGAAAGCAGAAAGTATTCCCAGGAGTGAGGCTTGGGGAGCCAAGATCAAGGGATTCTTAAAACTTAAGGATGGTGGTGAAAATTAAGTGCACATGTATCATGAGACTGTGCTGCAAACTGTAAGGCTGTGAGGAAGGACAAAACAAACACAACAAACACATAACCTGTTACTCCAAGTCATTGTGTCAGCTGGGGTGGAGCTTGAACTCCATGAGTGTTCAGGTAGAGTCTGGTGGAGGTGGGGCAGCTTTCTGAGAGGCTGTTTGCACGAGATACCAGGACCTCTTAGCCAAGGTCAGATCCTAAAAGAAGAGATACGAGGTAGACACGTTTTACTCGACGACTAAGCTTTATGGTGAGGGATTGGTGAGTTTTCTGAGTATAGGCAACTCTAATATTTATGAAATAGACATTTTTGTTGGTATTTATAACTCCCACCACCTTCTTGGTAACAGAAGAAGAGGAATAATGAAGATTGGTACTTCTGAGAAGGGAAAGAGTGGGCCCACTTGTAGAAACATAGTAGGACAGGGGAATCCGGAAAAGGAAACAGAAATGTCTAAGAGAAGTTTTCAAGTGGTCAGCTGTGAGGTTCTTATATGGTATTAGGTTTCTCTTCATTTGTTTCCATGGAAGTTTTTGTGAATTCCACATTTCTGAGTATTTTTTTTTTTGTCAAGTGAATTCATCTTTCAAGGGGAACAGATATTGGGGGGCTCAAGGAGAGGAGTAAAGGACAGAACAAAATCCATTTTATTTCTACTTTCGATCTCCTGACCTAAGGCCCCAAGGGTGTTTTTTTTTTTTCAACCAGGGGAGAGAGGCAGGTAAAGTAGAAGGTCCCCAAGTCAAAACTGAAAATGCTGTTTTCTCTAAAATCTCAAAGTAATATTAGCTCAGAGTAAGACAATCACTGAAGAGAGAATTAGTCTTGCTCTTTGGTCAAAAGCTTGGAGTGAGTCATGGAACAAATTCAGTGTGGCCTGTGAGCTTACAGTTTCTGTTCCTGAGCAAGAATGTGAAGTTGACAGGAGAATTCATCAATAATTCAAGCATGTTGGCAGATGCACCATGGCACATGGACTTGATGTTGGAAGCTTAATTTTAAAGATGAAGAATTAGTAGCATAAAAGGGCTTAAATGGTTACTCAGGGTCACAAAACAAGGAAGTGACCAAACTGGAATTTGAACCCAGGCCACTTCATTATAGAATCACGTTATTTACCACCGTGCTAGATTGTGATTAAGAAGGAAGGTTCAGAATCCGACATATGGGCTAATCCCCGGCTCTGCCACTGAATTGAGACTACAAGTCCTATGGAAGTGTTCTCCTGGACAAGGCAAGGCGTGTCTGCTTTGTCCATCACTGTGCACTCAGCACCTGTTAGATGGTGGTAGGTGTTCAGTAAATACTTGTGGCATGAATAGGATGAGATGCATCCCTGCCTTCATAGATTAGTGCATCTAATCGGGGCTGGAATTCTTTGCTCTATAAAAATCCATAGGATGCACAAGCCAGAGCAGAGGTATTTTAAATTGTTTTTGTTTTGGAAGAGGAAAGAGACCTGCCGTTAATAAACTCACAGGAGTTAAAGGGATATGACGTATCAGCATTGCATGAGCAAACACAATTGGAATGGAGTCTACCAAGTTCGTAGCATAAGTAAAGCCTAGGATGGTGGACGATAGGCAAACTGACGGGAGAAACAAGATGGGAGGGAGAGAGGGTTATACAAAAGAGAAAGAGTTCTTCATTCTGATAAACTTGTCCAAAACTGTAAAAAACCCCACCAAATCTGGAAGAAGTTATTCTAGCTTTGATATACATGTAAGTCATATGTCATTAAAAATATTAGTGTCATTTGAATTACATGATAGAAGCGGTTGTGGACTCACAGTCTGTGCTTAGAACTTGAAGAATCTGAGTCCTGCCCAAGCCACAACAAAGAACAGGACTTCTGCTTCCTGTGCGTGCCTCACCCTTTCACCTGTTGCCAGGTAGAGCTGGCGCTGACTCAGTTCAGCCAGGAATGCTGAAAGAGGGCCCGGGGAGGGGGAAGGAATGTGGACAATTGGATCAGGGAGGCTACAAGTGACGGAGAGAAGAGCTGGACTCCTTAGTCATGGTCCTGGCGTTTGTCTCATGCCTTTCCTTCTTTTTCTCTTGTTTCCAGTTTCTCGCTCATTACACCCCAGCTGCAGCAAGTGCATTTGACACTGAAATTTCAATCATGCTACAGGATTGTGTGAGCTTGGTAACACTGAGTGGGTCAGTGTAGTGCCCTTTCTGAAGGGAGCTTATTACCTTGGTTTCTTGCTACTTCTGGCGTACTTGTCACCTCTGTTGTCCTACCTTGCTTTCCAGTCCACCCTTTGTCATGGGTTGTGGGTGGCAGGAGACCTGGGTGCTTTGCTCCAGGGGCCTTTGAGAGGCTGGCGCTGACCTACTCCCTTCGGATATTCAGTCCTGCCAACCTGAGAGGAAGCCTGTGATATATCCAACCACCTGCCCTGAGCCACTGTTGACTTTTCCTCAAGCTTTGTTTATAAAAAATTTGTGACCACAGATAAATGATCCAGGCCCTGGAATCAGAGGTGGGTGGCGGTTTTGTAGGCCTGGAACGCATGCAACATTAGAACTTGCTTTAAGAAAAAAGTTCTGTAAAAAAAATACACTTTTGGGTTTGAAAATATAAAACAAACACAGACCTTTAGATGGGAACTCTAAATGAGCTTGCTAGGCTACATTAAACTAGCTAAGCTATGTTGGGGCAGGAAAATCCATTGCTTCTGTGACATAGACTGCACAGCCTGGCATGAGATGCTTTAGACATCTGAGCTGAAAAGTTTCACTTTGTGACCATATGTAAGCATTGAGGGTAGGGACTGCCCATTCCACTTCCCCAACATGAACCCTTGAACCTGCTTAGGATAGAGAATAAACATTGGCCCATGAACTCTTTGTGTCTATTGAAGAAATTGATAGGCCTGGCCCAGGGGTGTGGCTCAGAGGTAGAGTGTTTGCCTAACTTGTGAGCTCTGAGTTCTATCAACACCAGAAGCTAAAACACCCCAACACAACAACAAGAACAAAAAAACCTGATGGGTAGGCATTGTGCTAGACCAATGAAGTGAGATTAGATGAGATTATTGCAACAAAATTGCTATGGAAATAGTTTTCATGGGAAACAATGGGGATATAAACAAGGAAAAGGTCAGTTCTATTTGAGGCAGAGGATAAGTGATCAGGAAAAATATTCGGAAAGAAGCCGACCTGTGGGTTGAGGGTTATAAGATGAGAAAAGCTGTGGGGCTGGTGTTGGAAAGGTTTTGAAACAGAGAGAACAGTGTGAACTGAAGTGTCGGGATTTGAGTCCACAAAAGGACTTCGTCGACTTGTGAGCTGTTTGATTCAGATGAGACAGAAAGCACAGGAGGAAGATGAGGGGTTGTTAGGGAGAGGCAAGACTGAAAGGCAATGAAAGAGGAAATGTTAGACGCCTCCCAGGAGTTTGGACTTCAGCTTGGAAACCAACGTGGGAAGTCACCGATGGCATTAAAACAACATGGTGTACATTTTTTGTAATGTTACTCTGGCCCTTGTATGCAGGACAGACTGCAAATTAAGGCAGTCTGCTCACCTCTGACTCTGATGGAATTGTCAGAGAGAATGGTGATGATGATCTGAGCACACACCCTGACAGTGGTACCAGGGGAGGCCAGGTAAATATTGAGACCAGAGTTTGGTGGTTGATATGTTCAATCAGTCTGAGCTAAAGGAGAAAGCTTGCCCTGGTTTTACGGGTGATGGCATCAGGCAACAACTGGAAAATATAGAAAGAGCAGCGTATGAGAGGAGAGGGTCTTATTGGAAGAACTGGGCTAAGGCGTTTGAAGATCACTCAAGGGAGGTCTACTGAGCAAGCAGACCCAAGGTCGGAGCTGAAAAGATATTTGTAATCAAGGTGGGTATTGATAATCGTCATAATGTAAGGGGCAGCAATTTAAGTGCTAATTCAGATTACCCCATGTGAACAGAGAGCAAAGAGCACATGTGTTGACACAAAGAACCAGCGAAGGCAATGTGGTATTTGCTCGCTTGGAAGTCGTGGAGTACTGCTCTCCGTGTCATGTGGCACAAGTCCTCCTGGGTTGTTTTCAAGGTGCCAGTTATATCAGGCTGCTTCCAGGTTAAATCAGGTCTGAGCTGGAATAGAGCACTCGCCACAAGGTTGGGTGTCCCTGATGTGTGTAGCATGTTCTGCATGTATCACTGTGTATTCTATTTGGTCATTTTGTGTAGTTGTCTACTCATTTACGTGGTTGTCTGCCTCACTCCTCCTAAGTTCTATGAAGACAGGAGGCCGAGGCTCCCATGAGCACCTTGCTCACCGCAGACAGACAGCACTCTGCACTGACAACTGAGGAGTATGTGGGCATCTGCAGGTGCCTTTCTCTGGGCAAGAGAGCAGAAGGAGGAGCCAGCCAGTTCTCCTGGGAGAAGTCACGGCTCAGCAGCATGCCTTGAGGCAGAAGTAGACTTTGTTGGACTATTTGGTCCAGGTGCCAGAACATTCTGTAGCTCTGTAACATTGCCAGAATGAGGAAAAATGGTCTGATTTCTGCTAAAGAGGTTAGAGAGCTGAAATACATAAAGAAGGGAGCATGAATGGCAGGACGGAAGGCACGGACTGCTGACCATTTGGGATAGCAGTGACAGAGCTGGAGAGAGACTCGTACTTGTGAGGCAGAGCTAGGCCTTGGGGAAGGAAAGGAATACCACTTAAAAGAGTTAAAATAGTTCCACACGAACAGATCTAAGTTTTGGAATATAATTATTACAGAAAAAGAGCTCTAAGGAAGTGGAATGGGAGACACATGCTAGTTCAATAGATCAGGTAGTAGGTGACGAGAACTGTGGCACAGAGTGAAGAAAAGTGCTCTGGATGCCACTGAGTGACCTTGGAAATTTGGTCCTGGCTGGACTTCAGTTTATTTTTTTATACAAAAGAAAGAATTTTGGCTAGATAGTGTCTGTGAATCCTTTCAGCATGATTACACCATAAAGACCTTACAAGTTTTCTTTTGTTGTAAATTTTGCTATTTTCCCAAACAGGGGACCATGTCATCAACATCTTTCTATCATGAATACAGAGATCAGTTTATATAGAATATACTATGGATCAGAAAGCCTCAAGGTCAAATCTTAGCTCTACCACTTTCTAGTAATAGGAGATCCAGTATATCTCAATTTCTTTGTCTTTAAAGTTGGAAAAAAAAAACAGTACCAACTTCAAAAAATTAAAGAGATTAAATGAGACAAGAAAGCTAAATCATTTAGTATGGGTTTTGGGTGCTGGTAAGTGTCTCTGTGGAGTGGCTGTCATTGTCATCATCCTCACCAAGCCTTCTATCTAGGAGAGTCCTTCATGGCTGGAGAACACCTCAGACATTCCTGAAGAACAATTGGGTGGTCAAGCCAGAAGGAGTAACAATTCTGGCGAATTATCCCAAATAATTTCTGGTTTAGTTTTTGCCTTGATAATTTAAATAAAATATTCGTGAATTATATTAAAATATAGAAGCATTGGCTAAGTCTCCACTGTAAATTTTCACTTTACTACATTTAAAAAGCTTCATGTAGAGTAATACATGTGGTGAAATTAGAGTAGATCTAAACACACAGCAGAATTGCCTGCTTTTTTTTAAACAACACTTTCTCCAATTATTTCTTTTTGGTTTTGAAAATCCAGAATTAAGCTTTTGTGAATTTCTGTTTCTCATCATCTTGTTAAAAGGCTTTCGCGTCATTCCTGAGCATAGACGATTCATGTGCGTACAATAGGCTAGCGATTTCCAGATGACAGAGCTGCTTGAGTTGGAGCCAGTTGCTACTGTGAACTGTGGCACTTTCTGCTTTACTCTTTTAGAAGAAGCACACATTATTACATGTCTCCCATCACCATGGTCTCTTCATGTAATGTTTCTTCCTTTTGGGAGACTTTCAGAATGGATAATGATACAGTGCCACATAAAACTATCCCTTCCTTCACCCACGACATCACCTGTGTCTGTAAAACAGGAAGGGAGGAGAGATGTTAACATGGGCCATGTCTGGAACAGCGCTGGCGCCAGTCTCCACACGGCAAGCTACTGGAGAATGGAAAATAGACTGGATGGTACAGGCACGTTAGCATTTGAAAATGGCATCGTATCCAAGGAAGACAAAGATTACCATTTCTGTCTAGCCAAAGCTCTGGAGCCTGTTTTCAGAAGATAATTTCCACATTTAATTTCTATTTAAAGTGAAAAGTAATTACACTGTTCACATTTGTGTGTCTTCTGGGATCTTAGCATCTAGTGTAGCACCCATGTCTAACTCATGGATTTTATGACCCAATACTAAAGGAAAAGAGAACTTAGTTTGGTTTCGGCTTTTTAACCCCCCCTTGAAACTCATTGCATGGCTCTGGGTTCCCTTCTGGCTTTAGTTATCTGTAAGCTTTCAAAGCCTACCAAGAAATTCTTGAGTCATTTGTGAATCTTTTAAAAATAATTTTTGTTAATTTCGAGTACTTTGAAATCAAGACTCAAAAATTTTTAGCAAAAACCAGAAGTCTTAGATTCTGCAGCAGCAAAAACAAAACAAAACAAAACAAAAAACAAAAAACAACCAACCTGAGATTTCACTTTTCAGAGATCACATTACTTTATCTGCAAAATGCAGATTTTTGGAAAAAAAAATTTTCTGTCAACCAGAAAATAAGTTCTACAAAAATTATAACCACACCTGTCAGATGTGACAGTGGCTGAGAAGAAGGTCAACCCATCCTGGCATTCGTTGAGCCTCTGAGGGCTTCCCAGACCCCCAGGGACCAGGCTGTGATGGTGCGGGGGAGGTAGCTGGGCACAGGGCTTCGGCTGGTGACACGTGGTTAAAATGGGGAGGGTGATGAGAGGAGGAAGCACAGTGACAGAGAAGAGACACGGCGGGGACTTTCTGATATTGACCAATTTATTACTGCATTCTTGGAAACAAATCATGCTTGTCTTTTCATGTGGAGAAATTTTTGTACATTATATTTTATTTTTAATTGACACATAATAAACGTACATTTTATGGGGTACAATGTGAAATTTTAATATACAATATATACTAATCAAATGTGGATTGCAAGTATGCGTATCACCTTAAATACATTTCTTTCTAGTAATAAATGCTGAAAATCCCCTTTTAGCTATTCTGAAACATGTGATGTATATTGTGAACTAGAGTCACCTTCTTGTTGACCCGAACACAGTCCTCCTGACTGTAACAATGCTCCTCCTGACCAGCCTCCCTGCTGCCCACCCTGTATCCTCCCTGTTCCTCTCCCCTCTTCTATTACCGGCTTCTAAGAGAGTTGATCTCATGTGAAAAGTTTGATGGTATTTTACGTTCTGCCTCCCTGTCCAGCCTTCTCGAAGCTTCTTCTTCAGGGCTGCCACAAAACACTTGGTCATGCCAGTTCCTTGAATGGAATTTCTTAGTGGCTGCCCCTGGTTGTCTAGTGGCAGAAATGGGTAAGTATTATATGACCAATAGGCCAAATTTGGCTGAAAGCTATTTTGGTATGGGTGGTGAGTCACAGTTTTTTACCTTTTCGAGTGGGGAAAAATGGTCAAAATAACTCTATTTCATAACCTGCAGAAATTACCTAAAATTCCAATTTCCACATCCATGCTGAGGATCAGATACCAGATGTCTTCAAGCTAAGCAAGCACGCTGACAATGCACCCCTCCCCTTCCTCCTCAAATACCGTTGTTGACTCATATTCATTTTTCTATTGGCTAAAGCTGCTTGGAACCACAATGTCAGAGTTGAATTGAACTCTGTTCCCTAAAATAATTACTATCTTGCCCTTTACCGAAGAAATTTTACCTGCCCTGTAGGTTCACATCCACTGCTTTGTTCTTTACATTCTGTTGTACACTACCAACACAGAGCTGCCGGAGTCTATCAACATTATGCTGTTGCCTCTGTGAGGAATGGGCTTCCTCTAAGCTATACTCACCTCTACCTCTGCTCAGCATTTAAGCCTCTGTCCTAAGTTCTTCCTGGAAGCCTTCTGCATGGACCTTCCTATCCCCCTACCCTAAAGGATGGATGAGTTTTTGGCCAAGTTCTCTCAATACTCTGTGCATAATCGTTCCTCTTGCTTCTTTGTATGGTGACCTCCCAAAGAACTCCCTGTAGACAGATGTCACATTGTATTTATGAACACTTTCCTGTAGTAGCTCTGGGGACTGCCCCCAGAAGGGCTGTCTGTGCCTCGCCAAGGGGGGCCAGGTGTCCATGGTTGTCGCATTCTGTCTTCCTTCCTTAGGCTTTTCTCTTGAACTTTGTGTAGAGTCTATCATCAGAGACGGTGGTGAACCCTTTTGTATTAGCTTTCTACTCAGGAAGAGGATTTGAGTTTCTGTCGCCTTAAATCCAACTCAAGGTACGTTTGTTATGTCAAGAAAAAGTCTAGGAGAGGAACAGAAATACCCTTCAAAATTACTGAGCCTGTTTACTGCTTAAGCTGTGAAAAATCTAGGTTTCTCTTTGTCAGAGAAAGTAAAATGCAGCTCTACCTACTCATCTTTAAATTTGATGTCTTCATCCAAGCTTCAGTTTTCTTAGATTAAAATCAAGGCTTGCCATGGTAACTTTAAATGAGAATAATTAAGGGAAAATGCTAAGGTTAGATCTTTATCCCTGGAGGGAAAAAATTTGAAGTAAATATAATGCTGATGATTTATGCTACCATAGACCTCAAGGTCTTCATGCTAGTAAAAGCATATTTTACACTAACAATTAAATTTTAATTTTTTATTTCTTCCCACCCCTTTATTTAAAAAAATATTGAAATGACTATTTAAGAATCGTTCTTGCCATGGTTTGAGTATGTGTCCAGCCAAAATTCATTCCAGATGCAACGGGGGAGGGGGGATTCTAGAGGTGATTAGCCCATGAGAGCTCTGTCCCCATGAATGGGAGTAGGCCTCATAAAAAGTGCTCAAAAGGGCAAGTCTAGCCCTCTGCCATGTGTGGTCCCAGCAAGAAGTGCTGTCTTAGCAGCAGAGGGGAATGCTTACCAGATTTCACCGACCAGTGCCTTGATTTTGAACTTTCTAGGCTCCATACCATTAAAAAAATAAATTTCTGTTTCTTATAAATGAGCACATATCATGCATTTTGATAGAATAAACAGGAATGGACTAAGACAGCCCTATATCAACGTAATAATGAAAAACATTTTATAAACTCAGGCTACTTATTTTTGGGAAAAAAACATTTATATCATAAAAAGAAAAAGCTAATGTGTTCTTTATTTGCAGCGTCCTAGGGCAAAATATCTAAAAATTTGTTCATGGGTCAGTTTATTTTTCTGTGTGATAGCATTTGAGATCTTGAACAGTGAATTCCCACTTTTAACGCTTCCTTTCATGCAAAATGAGGAATTCTAATATGGTACTTATTCAAACACATTGTGGATGAACCAAGGTTCTAAGTTTTCATTAGCCATAGAAGACTTGCAAACAGCACAACCAGAAGTCAGTGCATGTCGTGAAACCACTGCCCTGTGTTCGGTTATTGTCCTTACCAAGCCCCTGGTGGACAGAGGGTTTGGTTTAGATCTGCAGTGAACTTAGGCTGATTTCTTACAAAATTGGGGCTGTTTTCCTCTTCTTAGTCTTCTAGTGAGTGTCACCTTCAGTAAACTGTAAGTATTTTGCATTGCTACTAGTCATAAACAGGGTCCAACCGCACCCTTGAAGTTGGACACACGTGGCCTGGGCCACAGTGAGTGAAGAGGATTGGTTTCGTACCTCATGTAAAATGCATGATATAGTTCATGAACATAAGTAACAGAACTTTGATTTTTTTAATATTTTCATTGCAATACAGACATGTCTAACTCATGGACTTTAGTTTGGACACACTTGCACCAGAGAGAAATCATCTGGATTTAAACATAAAGAGGCCCTCAACTGGCAAGTGTTTTTACATAACGATTTCAGGGCTCAGAGCATGGTACTCTGGAGTATGTAGACTTGGCAGGCTGAGTACTTTGAGCTGGAGGAATTTCGAAAGGTCTCAGGGCCTGATCTTTCCCATCTTTTCCTACCTTTCTGTCTCTCACTGTTTTTTATTCCCTGAAAGGAGTCATACAGACCAGGATGCCTGTTCCCAGAGAGAAGTCATAGAAAGCAGTACTCCTGTCACCCAAGCACGCCATAAAACCTGGTAAGGCCACTCCCTTATTGGGAAATTCACTCTCGAGGGGTCCTGCTCCATCCCTGTGAAATGCAAATGCCATTCAGAAGCCAAAAAGTCTGTGGGTGAAGAGGCCTTGCTGGTTTCCCTTCCTCAGCCTGTCACCACCGTGTCAGCTCATTGTGCAGCACAGTCCCATTCCTCTGTGGATGTCCACTCTTCACCAAAGCTAAGCACAAAGGCGAGCAGCTTTCTCTGAGTCTTTGGAAGCTCATTTTTGAAGACATCTATGTCATGTAATACTTTGATTAAATGAACGTGCTATGCTTTTCTCTGTCTTTTGTGGCAGAACTGTTGCCTATGACCCTTGTGATGGGTGAGGAAAGGTCGCAGCTTCTGATCTCGCAGCAGCAAGCTATGGGGAGACCGCCCCGCCATATATTTTTATTTGTTCATTGTTTAATTCTTCTCTGTCCTGCGCGTTGGTTTTGCAGAATACTGAGGTATGCACGGCATGTAGATCAACAAGAAAAACAACCAAGCCACGCTCTGGAAATGAGGCTCATCCTGGTGGTTAGGGTTCAGCCCTAGGGGCTGAAAAGGTTCTGTGGACTCCGGAACTTGGGTTTCTACATTGCTTCAGAAATGGCCACTCCACCCCCCAAGGGAAGCCGGGCAGTAAGGAGGGTGGCACTGTCCTTTCCAACACATGCACTGCAAGCATCCTTGTGCTGAAGGAATAGCCTTGAAGATACACTTAGACTTCAGGTGCATGAATGATTTTTTTCTGGCAAAGATGATGCTGAAGCAGATCTGCAGAGGAAATCCTGTCTCTAGCCATGTTTGTATGGAATATAGACACACTCTGCTTGAGGCATTTGGGCTTACAGCTGCGTTTTTGTCTCTTTATATCTATTATAATTTATCTGGTAGCTCATCATAGTGATGTAATTCTTTCTAAAACCTTTTCTGACCTCTGGATAAGAAATATAAATCCCAAAGTGCTGTGGAGACGAGTAAAGCTTCCTCTCCCTCTTGGGGGTGGGATGGGCGAAAGGAAATTTATAAAAGTTTATGAGGAAGGGTGATAGGAAAGTCAAGGAGAAAGTTACAGTACAGAAAATCTTAACTACAACTGTAGAGAGAGAAAAAAATACTAGGGTGAAATATGTGGTATGCTTTTTCTCTTTAAGTGTCCTTCATAAAATTCCTTCATTTTTATAAGGGGATATGGATTCCTGGAGCTTTTTGGAAATATAGCTTGTCGTGTTTTATAAGGCTGAAAACATGAAATGCCTTTCATAAAAGGGGTTGTATTACTAAATTGGAGAAGTCATGGATCTGGTACCTTTCCAAAACTGCTGGGAAGAGAGCCCTTTGTGCTGAATGCTTGTGTGATCATGTGGACTAGGGATTCGCTGACTGGCAATCTGAAGATACTGTTACGGTCTTCCTGATAGACTGGCCAGGAGACTGAGCGCTCCTTGTCTGCAGCTCCCTGGCGACTCCCAGTTCTCGGTATGTTTTAAAGTCTATAGTGCACTAGGCACTGAGACTTCCTCAGAGAAAAAGAACTTTTTACATAACATTTGCATCTTTTAAAAAGTTTCTCTCTCTCTCTCTCTCTCTCTCTCTCTCTCTCTCTCTCTCTCTCTCTCTCTCTCTTTCTCTCTCTTTCTCTCTCTCTCTCCCTTTCCTCCACAATTCCCTAAAAGATGTCTGATGATCACCCTGTCCTGTCTTCACAATTATCCCGTTAGGTTGATTTGCCAGCAATCGCCTTACCCTGATGTGCCTCTTAGTAATTTCCACCCACTCAGTCCTGCACTGTTCCTTGGCCATAAATTCTCACTTGTCTAAACTGTATTTAGAGTTGAGCCCTATCTTTCTCCCTTTATTTCACTGATCCTTATACCTGTCTTGATCGTTCTGAGTGCAGTCTTCTTTGTCGGGCTTTAACAGTATCACTGAATATTTTTTTTTTCCTTTAACAACAGCTAAAATGTTGCCACCAGAGGTTCTTTTGATGTGTCTGACAGCTATTAGGGAAAATGAAATTTAAAAATATATAATGGAAATAAGACCTTTTTTGAATAAAGAGTAACTCAAAACATCTTTTTTTCATAAGGAAAGATAAAATCCTCAGCCTGATTTTCAAGTTATTTTTATTACTAATACAATTTTGATTTTCACTATGTGTCTTTCAAGTATAGTCTTTTGGGATAAACAGAAGTGAAAATGTCAGGTTAATTAGCAAGGGAACGTAGCCTTTTTTAAATAGAAAAGTGTGAACAGTGTAATTACTTTTCACTTTGAATAGAAATTAAATGTGGAAATTTATTTTTTCTTTGAAGAACAAACATTCTAGTAATCCTCTCTATCACAACCAAGTCTATTTGATACCATTTTAAGCCAATGGAACGTATATTTGGTTAAGCTCTAATAGTGTGACCTTTTCCAATGTATGTGATGGTGCCAAAACAAATGGACTAGAAGCTATGCGTTTATAAAACTCAAAATATAAGACAAATTTTAAGTCATCTTAATAACAGACACTATACATGCATGCAATAATATGGTATTTCAATTCAAGAGGAAGTAAAAATGCCATATAGTATTTCTATCATTCACACATTCTACATTTAGACAAGGTTTCTAAATACATAGTAAAAGACACACCTTGTTTATGTGATTGCTGCTATTGAAAGATGTCTTACAACAAGTGTGGGATGTATTTACAAAGCAACCTATCTTCTGCACAGGCATTATCACATGGAAAATGGGACCACGTCATTTCATTTTTGTGAGAACAATCGTCATCTAAATGTCCTCACCCATAAGAATCGGACTTCAGTGTGGCAGTAGGTCTATAAGCAGTGTCACTTCCCTGCTCTCCGGTAAATGGAGAAAAACACCCAGAGCAAACATTGTGAAGTCTGGAGAATGACACTTTGCTTTCAAAATGATATTTTATGAAGTAGATTTCTTTCTCTCTCTCTCTCTCTCTCTCTCTCTCTCTCTCTCTCTCTCTCTCTGTGTGTGTGTGTGTGTGTGTGTGTGGTGTGGTGTGTGGTATGTTGCTAGGTCACCAGCTCCTTTTAACATATGAGACTGGATTAAGATTGAATTTGCAACCCCCTGCCTCCATCTCCTGAGTAGCTGGGCATTGTGGTAGTGCACTGTCATGCCCGGTTGTATAAATGAGCCTACACATTGATTTCTGTAAAAAAAAAAATGTGGGACCTTCCTGTACCTGTAAGTGAAATATGTACAATTTCCTGCCATTTATTCTCTTTTTCTGTTTCTTTAGAAAAACATTCAGAGACATCAATATAAGTACTTCAGATGTACCACAAGCAAAGAGCAAAGTCTGTTTAATGATACTGAATTTAAAGTGTCTGCTTTTTTCTGAGTGCAGTGAGTTTTAGTAAATAATGTAATGTGTATTGATTGATGGAAAGGAAGCCTAATACTTAGAAAACAGCAAAATAGAATATGATCACAGCAAGTAAAGTCAAGCCTTTTCTGCTATACCCCATCTCTTAAAAATTCAAGCCCAAAATAGTTCAGCCAGTATCATAAACTTTGAATTAAGAATTTTAAATGAAGAATTTTTGAAAATATACTGAGAAACTAATCCATATATCAAGTATTTTTTTAAGATTCCATAAAAACTCTTGGAATTCAATAATTATATCTTACACTTCAAGGAATTAACCTTAAATACATTTATGGTAATTTGACAATAAAACTTCAAAAACTATTTACCTTCCCTTTTGTGCATAATAGAATGAGTTAGTGTGTGACCAAGTCTATCAATAACACAACTTACTGTGTGTGTGTGGTTTCTTCAACTTTTTTTTCCTAAGTCAAGGAATCATTTTTGCTTTAAAAAAAGTTTTATTCTGTGAAAGAGACCATCATAGTGATAAATGAAAGAATTAAAAAGTAAACCAAAGCAAAATTATCACAATCTAAAAATCTAAGGAAGTTTTAAATTCAAACATACTTTAGATATTTACCTATGTAGTAAACTACCTTGAATTTCCTTGCATTTAGGTCGCCGTGGGTGTGGTGGTAAACACCAGGCATTGGATGGGATGGCTCATGGTCATGCTAACAAGTCCTGGGTCATCACATGCAGGAAACAGCTGTTTAACATCCTTTAAACATCCTCATGGCAACGCTCTAAAGAAGTATCATGTATCGCGTAGCTTTTGTGGCATGTTTTCTGGATCCAAATAAGTGGTCATGATCTACAGTTGCATACTAACAGACATACTCATTCACCACTTCCTTAAATCCACTAATAGTTACTTTTTTTCCCTCCACACCAGTCCTCATTCCATGTAACACATAACGCAAAACCTGCCATCTGGAAATTCTTTTTGAAATTTAACGATACACTTCATGACACCACTTACCTAATCCACTCCCAAACTTAATCTGGTGTTGATGTGAATGAATAACTCATGAAAGGTCGCTCTACTAATGTGAGAATCTCAATACCAGAGTTGGCCAAGAATCAAGAAGATCAAATAATGCAGTCTCTACTGTTAACAAATGAAGGCAGCCCAACCCAGTGTATTCCCATCTCTCAGGCTATTGGTTTTAAATAAATTAGAAATAAATCCAATACTTGAATCTTTCTGTTTCCCACATATTATACCGTTTACTTTGAAGATTCGTCTGAAGTGTGTAATAATCTTGCTCTTCCCTATTCTTTCTGAGAATTTTTATATTACATTTCTTTAAGATATCTGAATTTTGTTAATCTTAAAAATGTTTCAGAAAAATATGTATAATAACACCAGGGATTCCCTTTGTATAATCATCACTTAGTCATGTGTTCTTATAAAAATATTTTCCCCAGTATTTTATTTCTTGCTGTTATAGTTAATGATAATTGGCACATGTATTTTATTAATTCCTTCTGGACTGAGGCACATAGAAGAAAATACGTAGTTTCACCCTAATTGAGAAGAATTTAGTTGTGCAGATTTTCTCTTACAAGATTTTGAATTGCATGTATCAGAACATTAATGTAAAAATATTTTTTCCTTCCAAGCATGTCTTCACTCAACAGCAGGCAAGCACGTGATTTACACTCATATGTGTATACTCCCACAAAGGCAGAAGAATGACCCAGGAGAAACCACCAAGACCTAAAGTGAATCTAAATCTACTACAAAAATAAGAAATTCTACAAAAGAACATTTGAAAAACGTCACAGCTATCACACAATCAGTTCTTTTAACTTTCATATGGGGTGTTTCCATCCCCTTGGGTGTGGGTTGTGGTTGTAATTAGCTACGGGAAGACAATAATCAGACCTGGTCTCCCAGGACATCATTTCAGAATCATTTCCAGGAGCCTGCTGGTAATACACATAGGACAACCGTGACCCACGTTGGGAGCCGGCAGGCAAGCTAGCATTGGCTAAGGATGCGGCATTATGACCTTGCCTCTCAAACGTGCCCATGCTGGCCTGGGTTTGAGGAGCATATGACAGCCTCTCATTCCGATTCTCTGGAGGGCCCAGAAGCACCTTTCTCCTAGCTGCTGACACCACGTTTGCCACAATGGACTCCTGGATGCTTCTGGGTGTGAAGGCGTCATCCACTAGGCCGAGTGGAGAGTTGGCTGCTGCTTCCCAAGGAGTTGGCCTCTTGCTGGGCTTCTCCAGGCCATCTGCTGGTTTCACGGAGTAACCGAAGGCAGGCTGGAAGGCCCAGGTGGATGTCGTAGAAATAGCGGGTGGCATGGGTCTTCCGGGGAGAGACAGGGAGCGCCCACTCTCCTAAAAACAGGAACATGTTAATATACCTGATTCACTTTGATTTGTGATTTTTGGTTATTATTCCAAAATATTTGCAACACTATTACCAAACACTGTGAGAGTCAAATTCTCGCAATGCTTAGTCGTAAAAGTGACAGGCTCTTCGTAGCTCTGGTCTCTTGCTTGACTCTCTCTCCTCACGTGGCTTTCCCTGCTGCTGTCCATCTCTGACCTGATAAGCCCGATCGCTGCCACCTTTCCCTGTCATGACCCCATGGCAGGGGCCCTGTCAGAGCTGGAAACCGCCCTTCCGTCTGCCTCCACATAGTCGGAGCTACTCCCCCAGTCAACCCTCATTCCAGCCTGTTTTCTGGTACCAAATAAACAAAACACATTGATAAACCCAGAAACAGGCTGTAAACTGCTAAACTTTTTGCCTTTCCCACAGGACCTTTAATCCATTATCTTATTTTGGCCACTGAATGCAGTAAAACCAACAGTGGCTCCTTAGTGGCAGTTACCGTTACTGGTACGATGGAGTGGCCTTTTTCAAAATGGCTTTATGTAATCAAGACCACTTGGGTGGGAGTCACTCTGCTGTTTCTTTGTGCTTTTCTTCCTTTTATGCTTATTCCATTTTTATTTCTTTGAGCTTCTGTGTCCCTGCAGCATTCCTCTGTGTAAACAGAATGTTCTACTTAGTTAATACACAACGGTATAATCTAGTGAAAGCACTCATGTTCTCTCCTTCCCGGAGACCCTGATGATTCTCTGTCCACAGTACTTTCTGATACATCCCTGTCCACGTGAGACTCCCTGAGACAGACCCCTGGGAAAAAGCCATCAAGGTTACATCTAAGGAAAATGAGCCAGCTTTGAGACTCAAAATTTTATGTTTCTTGAACAAAAGACTAGGCTTTAAAATATGTGTTCAAATTTCAAAAATCACCTACAACAGCTTCTCTATCTTAATCAAGTTCTCAACTTTAAAATGAATATCAACACTTGGATTTGGGCAGACTATTTCAGATTCAGTTTCTTTCTTTTTCTCAGAAGACATACAAAGGAAGATGATTCATTCTTGGTCTGTATATAAAGAAGAAAGGAGTGAATACAGTAGATCTTGGTTCTTCTTTTTAATTACTAGAATATTTTTATGGGGACTAAATCCTAACAAAAACTTGTTTTCATTAATTTAATCTTAGCATAATTCAGAACCAGTCATAAAACTTATTTATATATAATTGGCATGAGTATGTTTGGAATTGACTTCTACTTACCTTTAACACTTTGCTTATATTTCACACTAGTTATGTGTTGGTTTCATAAACTTATTTAATAAAAGTTTTAATGAACACATATGGTTCCAGAAACTATTCTATGTGCTACAGATGCAAAGACAACAAACCCCTTGTTCTCAAGAAAGGAACAATCTGGTATTATTTTTAGGTCCCTAAAGGTAAGTTGGTCAATCATAGAAAGCAAGTTTAGAAAAGAAACTTCTTATCTATCTAGACAAAAAGAGAAATGGGAATTTTTTAGGCTGTGAGAAATAGTAGGATTGAGCACAATAAAGAAAAATATAGCTTTGTCCTGTAATATATGCGTATATATCTTCCCTTTCCCCCACATCTATGGAAGAGGGGACAAGATTGACTTTCAGATATCAAGAAAGTTTTTAAATTCCAATGACATTTCTTTCTTGCGGTCTCTGGAAAAATCTAATGTAGCATCCCAAGGTCTGGCTGTAACCAGCTTCTTAAAATAATAGATAGTTAATGGGGCAGCAACAGATAAAGGATTAGATCCAGAACCCCCACAGAAATAGAGGAAAAGGCCATGAATTTTTCTCTCTCTCTCCCTCTCTCTCTCCAATGACTAAAGAAATTATGAATATACTGGTAAGTATTTAGAATTATGTAACTGTATACAGTGGTGTGACATCCAAACTACATGAGGAAACAGAGAAACTGACTTTCTATTCTTTCAACTACTTAATTTGATAATCTTCAAGAGAACCCAAATTTAGAAATTTCAATACATTGTTGACTGATATTCTAGTACCAAGGAGATCAGAGATTTTTCCTTAGCTAAGGTGTATAAAGATTAACTGAATGTGTATAGAGAAAAGCAAAACTTTGAGGTGTGACATGAGAAGAATAAAGTCAAGGCTTTTGGTGAGAAAAATTTTAAATAATATTAAAGTTCAAAAATATCTCATGTGTAATACACATACTACAAACATAAAAACCATTGGTTGTGAGGAAAGAGGATCCATTGGCTCAGTGAACAAAATTGCTGTCTCTTCTACCTTTTCCTCATCTTACCAGATTTGTCTACATGTTCCTTCAGGTACTAACAATAGAAGGTAAATTTAAAAATGTCTTAAGCTGGAAATTCAACCATGATATAAATAAATCATTCTCTAGGGACTTAGTTATTTCTGTGTATGCCAAAAATATTGCAGACCTTCAGTCTCTGCTTGTACCTAAACCCTTAGTTTTGGGTGCGTTTTCCTCTTGTTTTTCTCTGTCTCCAGGTATGGGCTATTCCTGGTTGGTTGACTGAAGTCATGTCCTAGACCTTGAGCAAGAAATGACCAAAAGTACCTGAAAATAGCTAAGGTCTTTTTTCTATTTTGGAGTTTGAATGAACAATTGCAAGATCCCAGCACAACATTCTGGGCTGTTGCTTCCACCTTGGATCATATTACTATCAAAGGAATTAAAAATGTTAACCTGAGTGCCCTTAAAAGTATCTGATGTGTCAAATTGGTCGGACTCATGACTTGTGATCAAACTGGGTCTTCCTTTCTGTCTCCTATTACCCTTTACATTTTACGTAATGAAAGAAATATTCCCACTGCCACTGGATGAAAACTAAGCACGACTGGTGACATTGTGCTGACTTACAACTAGTTCTGCAGCTTCTTTAAGTCACCCACATCTAGTTCTTAGTTTAAAATAAAGAGTTCCATCCCTTGCTCTAATGGGGTTTAGTTTCAACTTGAAGTGAAAGCTGCTGTGCTTGCTGGGCTGGGCCTGTCTCAGGAGGATCACCTGCCTTCTGGGAGGAGTGACATGTGGCTCCTTCATTTATTTCCTTCACCATCCTCACCGAGATCGCTAACTCTGTACCCGCCCCCCATTCCTGCCCGGGATGAGGGTGGGGTTGGAAGACAGGGATGGCAAAGAAAAAAGAGCAGAAGTGAGGTTTTACTTGATTTCAGAGCATCATCTACTGCTTTCTCATTCTCGGGGCCAGGAAGTCCCAGAGAGGAATGCTTTCACGAGCTTGTTGAAGATCACCATTACTGCGAACATTTTGCCAAAGTTTTGATTTATGTCCACCTATTTCTGTTCCAGGAGGAAAACTGTGATCATTCTGTGCTTCCTAAGAAGCTGCTGACTTTCAGTGCTACTAGGATCCACTTGCCCTACAAGATGACCCTACTCAGCTTCCTTTTACTCTTAGCCTGTCTTGGACATCTATGGTGGTACAGTTACTCATTTGCCTGTGGGCATGTGGCAGCAAAGTTCCTGGTTCTTTGCCAAAGTAGCTTGTTGGCCTGTCTGTCTCTTGCAAACCTCCTGAGAGGCTGTCAGATTCCAGGCCACTCTGATCTCCTTCCTGCCCATCCTCGTGCAGACATCGCATATCAAATCATCTAAGAAGCCAATCTGACACTCTTCCCCCATGTGGCTTGAGACAAAGGGACAGGACCCCTCCACCCCACCTATTTCAACCCAGCCATCCTTGGCATACCAGAATTCCTCCTGACAAAATCCTCTCTTCTTTCCATATTCTGACCCCTTTCAGTTGCCTGAACTTGGCTGAGGGATGAAGGATTGTGGAAGTCATTTGTCACTATTTTCTTTGTGAAGTTTCTATTTTCAGCTGGAATCTCATTTCAGTGTGTAATCAATGTCTCTTACCTAGGGTTTCTTGGGTGAAATATCTTTCTTTCTTTCTCTTTCTTTCTTTTCTTTCTTTCTTTCTTTCTTTCTTTCTTTCTTTCCTTCCTTCCTTCCTTCCTTCTTTGTACCTGGTGTTGAACCCGGGGCCTTCCCACGGAATCACTTCCACAATCTATTTTGTGACTGGGCTCAAACTTGTGATCCTCCTGCCTCAGCCTCCCAGAGCACTGAGGTCGTGGGTATATAGCACCACACTCGGTTTGAGCCTTTAACTTTAACATTTTCTATAGCAAACAAAGTGCTCTTTCTTACTTTCTTTTCAAAATAAAATATAGGCTAAAAATCGAGCGAGTTGTTTTCCCCTATGACTTGATTACAAACGATTTCTTGAATGACACCCAACAGTCTTGACGAGTGGAACCTTGTGCCTCAGAGGTCCTACTCTAGAAAGGAGAGCTTGCTTATTTCCAGGACATCTTCCTGGGTCCTTTGGCTCTGACTTGGGGACCTTGAACCTTATGAACTAGACCCCCATCACCTAAGACTTTACTCCAGTGGTCCTGATAACATAAAATTTATCTACTCCTACTTTGATGCAGCCATTTTTTATAGATTCATAGATTTCTTGTTTCATCCTTTCCTTTAGAAAACCTTCATCATCCTATTGCTGTCTTTGATGTATCAAAGTAAGAAGAAATAATTTTACTGATGTTCAGTTTCTTGAGTTTTTAACATTCTACTTTCTCCAGACTGTTAAGAAAGACTAATGCATATATACTGTGTTGATCTTAAGTGAATTAACGTCCACTAAAGATATCCAAAGTAACCCACGTGCTCAGTGGCTATCATTCAAACTGTCAGAGGTACCGTGTCACATGGCAGATGACATATGTAGTATTGCACATAGAATTTACAGCCTGCGTATTTAGAACAGGCTGTCCATTAAATGTGCAACTCATGAGAGTCCTGTTAATCTTCACCTTACCCAATATAACTCACACAGTAAAGAATACAAGATTCCCACTGACCTCATGAGTCACCTGCTGTGATGAATTCCCACAAAAGGGCTGAAAACTGAGGAGGGAATTCCCTGCCTTAGCCTTTAATTATAGCTAACATGGTTATACCGCTTGTTGCGTAGCAGGCAGTGGGAATTAACTGCTTTATATGGACTATTTCATGTGTCCTTTCAGCAAGCCCACGTAGAAGGCACTCTCACTACCTCATCACCTCTTTTACCAGATGGCAATGAGGCTGGGAGAGGTTGAATAACTTCAGCAAGGGTAGAAAGCTAGCAAGTGTTGGAGTTGGGAGACGAACCCAAGCAGCCTCATACAGGAGTTCTTAGCCTGATGTAGAATTACTCTTTCAATGAAGTATTAAATAGTTTTGAGTTAACATCTTAAAAAAATAAGATTCAAATCCATGCAAGTTAAATGAGATTTCAGAAAATTTGGAGTCATTTACATTTGGATTAACTAAAACTGCTGTCTTACTATTTGTCACAAGAGCGAGTAGGTGACCGAAGCATGGAAAATACATTGCATCACATCGAAGTGCTCTGGTGTTACACGGGAGTGAGAATCCTAGGGGATCTGTGTTCGGGAGAAGAGGTCACAGGAGCCGAAGGACTAACTCCGATCAATGCGAGCCTTCTCTCAGGCCAATGGGATGGTGGTTTATCCACATGGCTTTGTAAAGAAGCAGCTTAGTTAGCTTTCTTGTTAAACTGCCTGGGAACTAGTGTAACTGGCAGGGAACTCCTGATATTTAAAATTAAGAGCTTGTCAGAGGTTTACATAGGACAAAAAGAGAAAGGAAAACCTAAAACAATATAATCAGATAGTCCTCACATCCAAAGAAGTTTAATGTGATAGATGTTTTGAAGTTCAATAATTTAAATCATGAGCCTTGAAAGCTAAAATATTCCCTTGGCCTGTTGTTTACACATACACTGTGGAAGAAATCTTTCCAAATGGCAAATATTATTCCAACTCCTTTGACTCCTTTCTCTCTTAAGTCCATGATCAGTAAACACCCACTCTAAATGTATATCGCATCATAAGCAAACTCCAGGAGGCCCAAGGAAAGTAAGTAGAAATACATGGTATTTCCTCTGCCTTTTTAGTCATTGATTAGAATCTCTGAAATACCTAAGGAAACACCCACAGAGGACAGCACTGGGAAGTGCAAGGAAATCTCATCTCTGTCTTTTCATTTGCTCAGGCCACAGTCTGTGGAGTCAGGGGTGACTCTGTCATTTCATACTCCATGACCTGATCCATCGGCAGTGATGTCACGAGGCATCCAGCATCTCCCCATGTCCATCACCTCCACCCTGGCCTCAGCTGCCAAAAAGTCTTCCTGCTGTTTTCTTCTAATTTGTTTCTCTAGTTTCATCTTTGCTTCTTTTAGTTTATTCTCTACATACCAGTCCAAATTATTCTACAACAAAAATTAGATTATTTTACCCAGTTCTCTGAAAAACTCCTCCCAGTGGCTCCTTATTTCAGAGAGAGAGAGACAGACAGACAGACAGAGAGAGAGAGAGAGAGAGAGAGAGAGAGAGAGAGAGAGAGAGATCAGAGTTCTGTCACTGGCACAAGAGACCTCACAAAGTCCACTGAGCCCGCCCCTTACCAATGTCTGATTTCACCTCCTGCTCTCAGCTATGTTTCTTTAACAAACCAGGCACACTTGTGTTTCAGGACCTTTAGGCTTCCTGATTGTCATTGTGGACACGAAGTCCCAGGTGCCAGGGTGACCCTACCTCATTTCCTTTGGGTCTTACTCAAATACTACCTGATTACTCTATGTAACTATTTCTTCTCTCTCTCAAAACTGCCTCTCTCTCTCTCTCTCTCTCTCTCTCTCTCTCTCTCTCTCTCTCTCTCTCTCTCATTTGCATTATTTCTTCTCCTAGGCTCACACACTGATCTAACACAAATACCTTACTTAACCATTTTACTTGTCTATCCCCCTCTGAAATGAAAATCTATCTAAATGTAAAAGTTATTGTTTTATTAAGACATTCCTAGAACTGTGCTTGGCCCTGGAACAAGGACCTAGTTACTAAATAGTTGTTGGGTGAATGACAATTTCTATATCATGTTCTCAAAGGAAGGAAATTTGCTTGTTTTCTCCAAAACCTTTGTCAGCTCACAAAACATAGGTCTTCTCACACATCAGTTAGACACAGACTCACCTCACCTCCTCTGGTGATGGATACCACTACACACTCCAACTCCAAATCACACTTGGCAAACAGGATTAATCAATTTTCCTAAGCAGGCAAAAAAATTTTAGTGCAAAAATAAATTGCACTCAGAACAATGGAAACTTGAGAGCTTTACATTGCTTTAATTCCTCCCATGAGAAGTTTTAGAAAAGTCTGCATGGAGCCTAAGGAGTGCCTGGAATACATTTGTAAGTTTAAAAATATAAGACCTAAGAAGAAAAGGATAGCACAAGTTGGCACTACTCAGTGAAAGGAGAGAAAGAGGAACATGCATTTACTAGTATCATGTAACTATAAGCAGATCACTCTCAGCTTTAACTTTTGGTTAGTTCCATTTTCTTGACAGCTCAAGCAATCCAACATTGGAAGAAATTTCCACATAAAGGTAAAGAAGCCATGTACCTAGAGGTCATTAAATATAAGACACATGATCCTTGGAAGTGATTTAGATATAGTCAAGCTTGAAGTTGGAGGGATAAAGGAACATCTCAGGAGTTTTTTGTTCTAGTCTTGGAACAAAACAAACTCTTCCTCAAACTCGCCATGATGGGCCGGCTGGCAGTGGATCTTGATTTTTCTTCCACCTAGTGTGGTTTTGGGGAAGTCTACTATAGCACTCTCTTACTGGAAAAGGGAAGAGAGTCCATTTCTTCAGGCAAAAAATGAGCAGAGTTACCCTGCCTGCCAAAAATAAAGCAGAGCTTCAGGACCAATGAGCCATGCATTTGAACAACAAAGTAGCCAAGTGTCCACTCCATTGATGACAGTTATGTGACTACAAGGAGCTCACATATCAAGACAAGGCCAGTGGTGTTGTTCCTGCCGTGTTGCCTATGTCTTTAACTATTCGTCAGAGATTAACTGGTAAAAACTTCTCTCTAAACCAGTGGCATTTACAAAAGCTTCATTTCACACTTGAGGTCAATCCCTTTGTGAGGGAGGGTGAGGGCTGTGGATGGCAGTGGACACCAGCCCGTGTCCTGTCGAGTGTGGATTTGGGCATCACTGCACAGCAATGCTGTCTTTCCCACTTACCCATTGATTCAACTTCTCCCAGCCTGACTCCCTTAGATGTAAAGTGGAAATAATGCTGGCTACCGTGCCAAGACAGGGATAGGAGGGACCTCACGTATTCATGTCACCTACTGCCACAAGTGAGGATGATTTTAGTGATTGTGAGAAGAAACCATGTGGCCCGGAAAGTGTCAGGGACCTGGCAGAACCTTTTGTTCAAGAGGCAACTGCATAGGCGGCTGCCGACCCGGGATAAAAATAGGAGAGGCCTGCCTTTGAAGTGGCACCAGCAGCACACGCCTCAGATAGCACCAGCCAGCCCTGTCGCTCTCCTGCCGTCAGAACGCAGGCAGCTGGGCGTGCCAGAGCCTTGCTGCTGACCCCATCCCCCTGCCGGGTCTGAGTGTGCCAAAATACATACTTCTTGATATTTTTCTCTCTTCTATTATAAAAGGATAAAAGCAACCACACTTCATTTAAGGTTATGAAGGGGAACAGAAAGGAGTCACCTGGACATATGCTTCTGGGTCTCTTTCATTTCAGAGGTAATGAGGACACGAACAACCAAAACAGGCTTTACTCTGTGCTAGTCACAGCTCTGAACACACTTTGTCTGTGACTTCATTTAACCCCCTGGACAAGCACCTAAATCTTCATTTTGTAACTAAGGAAACCGAGACATGGAAATCAGATGGTTTACTTAGTGTCACACAGCAAGCACTACATGTGTCTGAATGAGGAAATTGGAAAATTAAAGCCGTAGTTAATAAAATTTAACTTCAGCTATTATATTTTAAGGCATTAAATCAGGTAGTGGGAAGAATTACCCTCTTCTTTCATATTTTTTAAAAAAGAAATTTCTTATTCTGGAAATTGTAGCCTCCTCTTTAAAAAAAAAAAAAAAAAAAAACATTGGCTACTAAGATTTGAACGCAGAGCCTCATGCATGCTAGGCCAATGCTTCACCATTGAACTACATCCTCAGTACTTACTGTTTTCCTTAGTATGTCTTACTATGTTGCCCAGGCTGGTCTCAAACTTGAGATTCTTCCTGCCTCAGCCTCCTAACGTAGCTGAGATTACAGTTGTAAGCCACCATGCCTGCAAAACATTTCTATTAATAAGGACTGTGTTCTATTTAAATAGTTGGCCTAGCTATTTTAATGTTTTTATAATTCAGATGGAGAAGGCTTACATATTTTTATAAAAGTCTACTTTTGTCAATTTAGACATAAAAAAAGTAATTCCAAAATGTTTCCTAACAAATTTTTGCTATTCTCAAGGATTTAAACAGTAAAAGTCATTCATATGATAGAGGAAAAAACAAATAACAGATATTAGAAATTGGTATTTCATTTGTTTTTATAAGCAAAATACTTAATGTCAGGATAAACGAAGATGTATATCTTGTAGAAAATAAATAAATTTTAGACAAAATAAATGATAGGTATTTATAGACAAAAACATCTGTGCCCTATATAGTAGGCACTTGATAAAAGGGTCTTTGCTATTAGTATAAAAGTGATCATGCTACACATACCTTTTTCACACTATAACTATAATAAATTATAAAACTCACTTAAATGTGTTTAGCTATGTGACTAAGGCTTCAGCTGTCCATAATAATGTAAATGTTCATTTCTAAAACAAATGCAGGAAACCATTTTTTTAACTCAAAAAGAAACACTGTCCTGAGTATGTTTTTGTTCCTAAAAGGAGAATGAGGATAAGACAAGAAGGTGGTTTATATTAATAGATTCGGTTGCCTATAATCCTGGCAGCTGGGAGGCTGAGGCAGGATGATTGCCATGAGTTTCAGGTTACCCTGGGCTACATAATGGGTTCAGGAGCAGCCTGAACTATAGACTGAGACCCTGACTCAAAAAAAAAAAATTAAAAAAAAGATTTGGTGTTCCACCTTGCAGTAGATCTAACATCCCCTGAGCAAACTCCTTCAAGGAATGTGGCTTTTACTTTCTCAAAGAAAAACTTTGAGAAACGAGTACTCTTAAGAGATGCACGCGTGTCATCGAAGAGCCTTGGTTTGGCCTTTGTATGATTCACACATCCTTGACTTTGCACTGGTATGTTTCTAAGCCATTCTCTGTTGCAACTCTCGAGGACATCAGAAACCTTGATGAAGACAGATGTGATGGGATGTGCCTGTCATCCCAGCACTCCGAGAGGCTGAAGCAGTCCAAGCTCAGCCAGGACAACTGGGAGACTCAACAACATTCTCTCTCCCAAAATAAAAAATAATACTGGGTGGGTGGGGGTGAGGGGACTATGGATATAGTGCGGTGCAAAGGCCCTGGGTTCAATTTCCAGTACTTCAAAAAGCAAACAAATATTCCAACAAAAAATAAAGAAGAGAAAAGAAAAGAAAGAAAAAGAAAGAAAGAAAGAAAGAAAGAAAGAAAGAAAGAAAGAAAGAAGGAAAGAAAGAAAGAAAGAAAAAAGAAAAATACTTGGTGAAGATATCCAGTTAATGGTGATGTCCAAAGCCTACCAACACATGCCTCCAGGTGACCTCACACCAGACACGCAGGATACAGTGTGAGGAAAATGACTTCTTTTGTCTTTGCAATTGGTTTTCTGTCCACTATATCCCTAAGCTTACTAAATGGATCCTTATGTCCTCAGTCAAGCAGAAGCTTCATGTTCTATTCTACTATCATTTGAAATTTTTAAGATTTACTGCCCTATGATGTTTAGACCTCTTTTTTCAAAAACATGGCCCGAAGGGAATGTTTGAAATTAGGAGTAGTAAACCAAACTTTTTCTTCCTTCAACACAAATAAGGAAGAAAAAAAGTGCTTGATTCATTCACCACGTCTCTTTAGTCTAAGTGGCAAGTTTTATCTAATGATATCTCTGTTGTCTCAGAGAATTTGTATAATAATTTTATATTTATCATTTCATTTTAGAGATACAGAAATGCCACACAGTAGGTAGGATTTTCAAATGGATGACTATCTTGCTGGACTACACAGAAGGCCATTAGAAGAGAAAAAAGTAGATCAAAGCTATGTATGATAAAGGCATGATCAAAACATATGGTGGATGTGTAAATTCTTAAAAACTGCAGTAAAAGATTCATTACCATTAATCTCCCTCAAAACTCTTCCTTGCTTCCAACACACTTTCCCATCATTTTTGCCACTTCCTACAGCAGTTCTGGAAGTCCTCTTCCATGGGTGCCTTCGTGAGATGATGGACTACGAGCACCAAGGGGCACCCAATGGAAGAGCTTCATCATTAAAAACACTATGCTGTGTCCTTACCCACCTTATTCAACAGATTTGGCATGATGTGAGTTCTGGCCCTTCTCTAAAGTCAAAATGACCCTGAAATGTAAACATCTTGAGTCAATTCAGGAACCTGAGGCAGCCACAATAGCACAACCAAAGATACAAAATGGGGCTTCCAGAGCTGCTTCCATGTGCAGCCAGGACAGCGGTGGGAGTGTGTGGGGGGTGAGGAGGATTTTGATGGAGTTTAATGGTGAGGTATCTTTTACTGTAATTGTTTGTTTAAATATTTAAGCATTTACCATAGTTTTCAGTCACGTCTCCTAAAATGATGGTCATGATGTTCTACTTTTGGAAAGGGAAATTAAAAAAAAAAATTTATCAGACATGTTTCAGGTCCCATTTCTTCAAAATAAAAAGCATTAGTTTCACTTGAGAATAATAATCCTATATCATTTCTCGGCCTTTTGGCTAAGATCAAGGGTGAGAACAATAATCCTGGATATATTTGTGGTCTGTCTTTAATGAATCAAGGAGATGCCTTGTGAAGTATTAAAATACTTGTCTACTTATCTAACTAAAATTAGACATCAAATATTTAATTTTGCCCCAGGCACTGGCTGTTATTACAGTTGTTGTCTATTGGCATACCTTTCTTAATGGACTCACAAAACTGCGATCTATAATTATACAGACATATCAATAACCTGTGGTGTTACTACAGCAAATTTTGCTAGAGTGGGCCACACATTCATTAAAAGGATCCCATTCTTTATTATTTCTCTGATTTTTCCCTCATCTCTAAGTTTGCTTTCCTTTTGATATATTAGGTATTTATTTATTTATTGATTATCCCAAGTACTAAACAATTTTTCTCACCTTCAGTATTGATTTTGTAAGTGCAGTCACAAATTTACAAAAAGCCTTATGAGCTAGCTACAGAGGCTACATTAACCCTCTTAACTATTCTAGATGTATGGATTTAGCCTAAGACAAAAGATAACATCTGAACGTAACAAGATGTCTAGACCTCAAAAATACACGTTTCAGTCCAAAGAGAAATCCTCTAATAATATCTGTGTATCTTGTATATCTATCATTTAAAAAATGCTGGGGAGGGATGGAAAACATTTCCAGAGTTTATCTGTCTTTGGAAAGATGCTTATACCAATCAAAACGTACAGCTCAGAGCTCGTTTGGACTGTCTCAGAAATCCTTAGCCATTTGCACTGGGGTGCAGGCGCTTGTTTGCTTTATTGCAGTATTTGGGAATGAACCCAGAAAGACTCTATCAAGACCTTTTTATTTTTTGTTTTGAAAAAAAGGCCGTGCTATAATTGCCCACGCTGGCCTTGACCTTATCATCTTTCTGCTTCAGCCTCCCAAGTAGCTGTGATTACAGGCATTTTGGAGACATTTTTTTTTTTTTTAACAAGAAAAAGAACACAAAATTTATTCTAGGCCTAAGAAATGGGAGTATCGGACTCCTCATCCCTGTGCTCAATCTTGCTTTTCCCAGTACCGGTAAATCAAGTGCTGGTGAGTCTCTCTGTGGATCATTCACTGAGCACCTGGTGTCACACACGTGCAAGGGCTGGGGCTCCCGATTCACTCCCTCACCCACAAATACCCAGCTCTCCTCTTGTTTTTCTTTTTTCTCCTGCCACAGATAATACTATAAACATATACAGGTTCCAAACACACAGCCGTCTTTTTTGCTTTAAAAACAAACTTGAGTGCATCAAAGACTTGGAAACAATGTGCTTGTGGAGATCAGGGCGGCGCCAGGCGGGGCCTACTGGTGGCTTTGTCCTGCTCAACCTCACAATCCGGAAGCAGCCTCTAGAGGAGATTGTGCTTCGTGAAGCTACGGCACTACTCGCTCATATTAACGTGAAAGCCGAGCAAAAACCTCGGGGTCTTTTCCGGGGATATGTAAAGTGTGTGAACTTTCTTTTACTTGTGTAAAATTCATAATTATATTTATTTCTCATTGTGAACGAGTGAACTAACATTCAAACTGCTTTAAAGCTTTCCTTTTGTCTAGATCCCAGAGAAGAATGTTTCGAATCCTGCCAGAGAGGTTTAGCTTAGTTATTAGTAAGAACATTTTTGATTAGAGATAACAGACTTCAGTCCCCCAGAAGCCAAGGGAAGTCATACCATTGGTTCCCCCAGAGATAAGCAAGAAAGCTAAAGAACTCGGGTGCAATTTACACGGTAAAATTATTTTACACCATTTCTAGAAATATTTATGCTCACTCTTGATTAGAGGCAAAGAGCCAAATAAAGCCAAATCTCCAGGGTTCCACCACCCCTTATTTGTCATTTTTTTTTTTTAAGCATTTGGAGCATTTGGAGAAAATGAAATGTCACGCGACCCAGAAGGGCTGCCTGTGACACCCTGTGAGAAGAGGAGAGAGCTTGCTGCCATCTCCTGGACATTTCGACTAAAGTCCGCCCGAATCGAATCGTCAGTTCACACTTGCTCAAAGTAGAGGAGGCACTAATAGTGACAGCAGATGCACGTTACATACTGGGGCTCACACGGTTGGATGAATGAGAAAGTATGAGTTTAAAAAAATATAGTTAAGTTGTTTGAGTTTCAGGAATATATATATATATATATATATATATATATATATATATATATATATAATTTTTACTTCTTAGAGTAACTGAGGATTGAACTGAGGATTGCACATAGTAGGCAAGCACTCCACCACTGAACTACACCCCAAACCTTTATTTTGAGAGTAGATCCTATGATCCTTCTGCTTCAGCCTCCTAAGAAGCTGGCCTCACAGGTGCCAGTCAATATTTCAGGATAGAAAAGGGTGCTGGCATCAGAGTCACCTGGAGTGTATATTACAGGTACAAATTCAAAGCCTATCAGGTGCCAAGCAAGCCAGAGTCTCCGAGGTGGGGCGCAGGGAATCTTAAATATTCTTCCTGGGAACAAAGGTTAGGAGAGTGTATGATAAAACACTATTAAGGCAGAAGTTTGCTCAAACAATTGTGCTGTATGTAAATGAAACTATAATAGTTGGTGGAATACAAAATTATTAAAAATCAAAAGTTGTGATGTATTTTTGCTTTACTTTTTGTCTCATGAATGCAACCTATAACGAGTGGTGACATTCCAGTGGGTGTTTCAAAATGCAGATTTCAAAATCTGAACCCATATTGGGCTTGCACGAGAATTATAATCACCATCATCTGATAAACATGAACAAGCAGTCCTGAGGGCCAGACATCATCTACTGATTCTGAGTGCGACTTAAACCAGTGAAAAGCAAAACTAAAACCTTAACTATGGAAGAATTGGTATAATTCCTTAAATTAGTACTTTATTTTTTATGTGCCCTGCTTATTCCTTAGTGATTCTGAGCTCTGGAGGATAGTTTTGAGGATTTCCTTAAAAGTCTGAGATATATTAGGAGAAAAAAAGAACTAAGTAGAAACATGCAGTGCAAGGAAGACACCTAGCTGTGCTGTGTTTCTCAGCAAGCGCTACAAAAGAAAAACTCAACTAAATCAAGTCAATTGAAACAGAAACTCTTTTGGATTTAAATTCTATTTTCAGAATCTCAGCTTGTTTTGATTTTTTTTGTTGTTCTGTCTTCCTGACTTCTCTTTCTGACTCAGAAAATTTTTAGAAGTACCAGAAAACCCACAAAAATTCCTTCAGGTTGAAAAGCAGCAGGAATGCTAAGTTCCTCCCTCCCTCAGTTCCCAGCTTCTGAGAATTGTTTTTCAGCCCGTAGCCTCGGAGTCAAGCGCACTGGCTGCTGCTGTTCCGTTCAGGAGGTTTCACTCCTTCTGTTTTTGGAAAGCAATCCTGCCTCTCTCAGGCAAGCGGATCAGTTACTCTAAACAGGCCAGCCTGCTGACCCTTTGTCCTAGCTCTGGTGCTGGGAGCTGGGATGAGGACAGCTGTGTGCTGTGTGCAGGGGTCAGGTGGTGCTGTCACAGCCCAACTGTTGCAGATCTGCAGAAGTGTTGTAGTCTCAGGGACAGGGCTGCCAACTGCTCCACTTTCTGTGTGATAGGCCTATTTAAGCTTCCACAGGTCCTCCTAGAACCTTACTCAGGACACCAACTGAGAATCCATTTGATTTATAAACGTTTCCCTCTAAGAGACCTCTACAGCAAGACACATATTAGTGCTTTGAGCCCAACACAGTACCCTTAGAGCAGAGTCTTAACACTGATGTTGTTTCTTTAACAACAGCCCAGAAGCCATTCTTTCTGTAGTCCTGATCTTACCTCTGTATACCACAAACCCTCTACCTCTATAGTTGAGGAATGCAAAGTAGACAAAAAAGATACAAGCAGATTGAACGTGGTGCAAACACAAAAGCTTCAGCGAGAAAAGCAGAGAGGCAGCAAAGGTCTCTTATTTAAACACTCCTGGGGACACATTTTTGACATCAGTATGAGATTTGTACAGAGAAGTGCTTCAATGTTTTTCTATGTTAGCTGTGGAGGGTCTTTTAAACTGGGTTCTCATACTGACAGAGAATACCAAAGAACCGGTTTAACTGTTGCTTTTCTCCTTGGAAATTTTTGAAATAGGCACTATTTTCATTAAGTGGCCTTTGTAGTAATATTAATATCTAATATGTGTTGAATAGTTTCTGGGTGCTGGGCACTGTCCTATTCTGCCTTCACAATGTGTGAGATGCACCTATTATTTTGACCGTTTCGTGGGGGAAAGACTGAGGCCAAGAGCAGTAGGTTCATTTGCTTCAAGTCTCCTGACAAAGAAGGTCAGCTAGATTTAGACCAGGCCGTATGACCCTAGATCCCTTATTCTTAACCACTATAAAATGTGTCTCTATGTGCACAGAGTGTATGTCCGTTACTATTTCACCTAAGCATATATGGAGCTCACTTAAGAAGTTATCTTTTTTTGCCTCCCCTGAATAAAATCAGTTTTTTAATTTAAAAAATTTTGGAAACATTTTCTGCATTATTGCTAGTTAATTTAAAATTTTTCTCTTTGTCACAATTTCTTCTTTTTCTTTAATCTGCATGGTGTACATGAGTGTGGCTGTGGGAATCGATGTTGCTGTTTGGTTGGTGCATGTTGGAGTGAGTTTGAGGCAACTGGCCTAGTGTGGTGCTGATAGTCATTCAGGGAAAAACAGCAAAATGATAAGCTCCTCTGATCATTTACCAACTTAAAGAAAAATAGGCTGATAGAAATAAATATTACGGCTTTTCCCATCACCAATGGACCCTATTTATAAGTATCACTTGGGGCCACCAAAATCTGATAACATTTTCCAATTTCATTTTATCTTGATTCAGATGGTTTAATGCAAATTTTCAGTTAATTCTGAGACATGCAAAACTTACTATCTCTGATGGCGTGTTCTCTTCCACTGTGACCTGAGTCCTCTGGGCACCAAGAGAGGCAGTGTAGTCTTGTGGTCAGAAGACAGCTACGAAGTTTGACTGCTGGGTCATCTTAACCCCTCCCACTGGACACCAGGTTCTTAACTTCCCTGTTCCTCCATTTTCAAGTGGGATGACAACAGTGTCTGCCATGTACTAGTTATTTTATGATGCCTAAAGTTCTTAACATTTGCGAAGTACTCAGAGTGGCATCCACCACAAAGTAAATTCCATAAACATTATCTATTTAATGGCTCTGTGATTTCTTTGTTTTTTCTTTCTTCCTTTCTCTCTTTTCCCACTCTTTATTTCTTGAGATAAGGTCTTGTTATACAGTTATACTCACTTTGAACTATACGTAGCTCAGGTTGACCTGAAATTCATTAGCCTCAGCCTCCAAAGCATTAGGATCACAGGCATGTGCCACCAAACCCAGCTAGAGGTGCTACAATTTTTAAAGTGAGACAATGAAGCTCTGCAAATACAGTAAGTTTTTACAATTAACCTAGAATTCCTCATCTCCTTTCCTTGAAGTTAGTGATTTAGAATTCGTTACACTAGATCCTTCAAAGATGTTTTCAAAATAACAATGAGACATAGCTTAGGGGAAGAAAAACAACTGCCAAAAAAAAAGGAGGGTGTAAAAATGTCCTTGCTGGGAAGTCTTTGAGGAAACATCAGTGGAGGAATATAAAAGGGGTAGCAGCAGGAAACCTTGGCAGCTCCTGTACACCCAGTGTGGATGGCCAGTCTCTTCCCAAACCAGCTTGCTTTTTCTGATTCCAGTGGTAACGACTTGGGGGCTGTAATTTCCGACCTTGAAAGCTGGTCATTCCCTCAGTGTTACTAGAATTTCTCAAGTTTTTATTAGGTGCTGATTCACTACTTAGTAAGAAAGCTCCCCCGTGCAGCCAGAGTGGCACAAGGCCAAGGGCAGGGCTTGCTTTCACGTAGTCTTTGATGAATCGCATTCCTTCCTATTCCTAGCCCACAAATATCACTTATTTATCCCGAGAGAAGAAAATGAACGAGTTTTGCAAACTCACACCAATCACTGTAAAAATTCGTCTTCTTTTCCCTTAAAAACAGATGGTTCTTTCTCAGGAACTGATTTTAATTCCAACATGCTGTCACAGCATGTGCCTTTGTGAGCAGTTTTATGCAAGTGAGGGTCCTTCCTAAACTCTCTCAGTGTGGCATGCACTGAGGAGGCTGGGGGTGAATTTGGCTGGTGAAGGCACAACCAACAGGTTGTAGAGATTAGGACTTTAGGTCTCAGACACTGGGAACCATGTGTCCTGAAGTCTTGGACGCCAGGCAGATACCTGAGTCTAGCCTCAAACCACTACCCATGAGATTGGTGGTTAGCAATTGAAGGAGTTATTTTAGCCTCTTTGAACTTTAGATACTTTGTCTGTAAAATGGGAAAATAACTTCTTTATAGAATAATGCTGAGGAATAAATTAAGTCATAGTGCAACTGGTTGAGAATACAGATTGCTGACCATAAGTGGGTATAATATTGGTAACTAGCTCATTAGGATCATTGGCCAAGAAGGATAATACATGGCAGATGCCTTGATACAATTCAGACCTGGGAGGTTTGCTTAGTTAATGTTAGTTATTATTGTTACTTATGTAAAAATATTCCACACACTTCCAGGCATATAGGAGGAGTATAATACCATCACGTCTCTCTCCCACCTCCCACCATGACTTCCATCCCCACCCATCATCCTGACTTGGGCCTAATGCTTCATTGCTGGATGACCTTGATAACTGTTAATTTCTACCATTAAAAAAAAAAGATTCCCCAACTGGTAAATGTATCCTGAAGAAAAAAATATACGACATTGTGCTCTCTCTCTCTTTTTTTTTACTCCTAAGAATCTGTTTTGATTTATTCCTACCGTGTATATTTCTTTTCAACCCAGGGACAATTACAGCCCTTATTCCCTGGCCCCCCACCCCCCTCCAAGAACAAACCATAACAGTTTAGGGGGATCTGTAGACACAGAAGCTGTGAAAGCAGGATCTTTCCATGAGGCTTCTGGCATTATCATTTTGAGTATCAGGCAGAGGAAGATGGGAGCTGGAAAACAAGTCCCTGTGATAGTTCGATTAGATATGCTAGGTTTATATTTTACCTGTCAGGGCATATATAAAGTAGAAAAACAAATCAAGAAAGGGACAAACATTAGGAACTGTAAATAAAAATGGAAAATTTGAAAAACTATTTGCATTCATAACAAAAATGTTTATAGACTCTGTGGAAACCTATTTCCTCTTTTTACACTTGATGTGTACTTTATGAGTTAGCAACGCTTTAATAAGAGTAAAGAACTTGGAAATATCTGACAAATTTTTGTTGTGGTGGTGGTGCTGAGGGGCAAACACAGGCCCTGTCATATGGTCAAGCCCTCCACCACTGAGCTACATCACCAGGTTCAGATTTAATAATTTTAATTAATTTTCTCTTCTTTCAATTGTCTCTGAGAAGTTTTGTATGGTAATTTCATATACAAAATATAGAATACCACAAAAACATAAGGTTTTTCTTAAAATTTAAGAAACTGTCTATAACATGATAACATCCAGGAAATGGTAGCTCTGATCTGAGGGCTCCTCCAGAAGCTGGGGATTTTGTTGGCCCAGGATGACTGTAATTTCTGCTTTTCATTTTGAAGCCAGAGAAGGATAAACAGAGACTGGCCTCTCTCACATTGCCTGGTGGTTACTAAGCCCTTTGAGAATGGACCAGCCTGCTTCATGGCCCTTGGCCAACCCTGGTTGGAAGTCTAGAGAAGAATTTAATTCTGCATTTCCCAGAATACTTGTTGATTCAGTCACACTGGTGTTTGTGTCCTCCCTAAGGTCCAATGATATGGGGACACAAGAACAGCAAGGGTCAGTGCTTCTGGGAATATAATGTTGGTTCTTGGAATTTCAATATGTTTCTCATGAATTTGTAAAAAAAGAAAAAAAGAAAAGAAAAAATAGCACAAACTCAACAACTCTGATTTTAGGAAAGAACCAACAAGTGTTTCTCTTCCATCTGGAAGCATTTTAAGCATTTAGACTTTCAGAAAATAATCACCTCTTTTCATGACCATGACATAAAGTACCCTTCCTGCCTGGCTAATAGTGTCTGGGCTGAAAATGGCACCACTGAGTTTTGGGATCCATAGATCCTGGATATTTGCAGGTTCTCTACTATATAACTGCTTGAAGTGACATACAGCAAGGGACTTTCATTTGAAAGACTAGACTCAGACACTAACAGCCAAATGTCTTCTGCTCTTCAAGGGCATTGCTGACAGAGCCACATAGCCGGAGTGTTTGACATGCCTGTCAGCAGCAAAATAACTTTCAGAGTTCTTTAGCCCAGTAACAACAAACAGCAAAGGGGTCCTGCATGTGTTAGCCCACCCCTGTTAAATGTGAATCATTTGTTTTTGACATTTCAGATGTGTCTTTTGCTGATAGAATGCAAGCTGTGTGATAATTCTCAGCTGTCAAAAGAAGTCAGCCCTATTGGGAAGAGTTAAGTGATCCCAGCTTACATGAAGTAATTATGTGAATCTTAGATTGGTTATCTTGTTTGTAAAATGAGTTGCTTCATGTAAAGATTAAATGATATGGTTTATGCAAAATTAAATAGTTGATATGCATTGTCAGTAGCAATCACACTGGTTACATTTTAAAGTATAAAATTTTATAACTCTAGAATGTCCATGCAAGTGTGTCTTATATATCCTAAAAAGGTGTGCTTTACCGGATCAGTGGATAGTCTAAATGCTGAAATGGTATGTTTTTTCCCCTCTGTCAAAACAGAATGTGTCTCCTATTTAAAATATTAGAAGTAAAAGAATAAATTTTCTAAGATTCCAGTGGGGGCACTCAGATTCCTAATCTCCCGAGTTTCAGTTTGTCCTCCAATGAGACAGAGGAGAACATGTCGTACTTACATGTACATGGAAGCTTATTTCCTCTTACATTCCTCAGGGTTGTGCCGACTCACTGCAGCTCAACATTCCTGTCGGGAAGTTTTGATCTTTACTAAAGGAAAGATTATGGGAAAAAAAATGTTTGCCGAGTGTCCTTCAGTACATTGACTGTGACGACCTTTTCATTTATGTTTCAACCTATATAAGCCATGCAATGGATTCCTTGGGAAGATGGACTAAAGGTACCTGGTAATTTGAGACAGAAGCTCAGGAAATAATTGCTGTTGTCATACTGACAATGGAAACTGACTTAATAGGAGCTCTAGAAATCAAGCTACCAAAGAACCAGGGAGGAGGCAAAGTGCTGAAGACTAAACCAAAACTGCCTCCCGAGACCCTATGATAACGAACCAGGCAATCAAATCGTTGCAATCACAACAACAAAAAATAAAAGCCACGAAGACTGAGATTGCAAAGTGAAGTGAGGGGCTGAGAAGCTCGTGTCTTGAGTTCTAACTCTCCTATCTCCCACATGGATGGCATTTCTATAACCCTGGCCTGAAAGATGGCTACAGAAATTCCAGTGGAAGAGCACAGGGAAAGAAAATCATTCTTGCTCTAGGGATTGGTTTTATCCTTCTCCCTTTCAATTCCCATATCCCTCAATGAGAGGAGAGAATTCCTGTTGTAAATATTGTTCTGGGAAATTTCTAACTTTCTCATATAAAATGGGACTGTGTGATCCAAGAGGTTATACCTCTACTACCAGCTCCTGGTTGAAATTGCAGATGCTTTGATTGCATGCCAGACATGTTTCTTATAAGCCATTTGTGAATCCCAAACAGTCCCCAGATGACAAGAAGACACAGTCATGTTAGTGGTGTCTTTAGTCATCAACTCCAAATAGTGACTTTGCTTCCACTGCCACCTGTCCAACAGGAAATGGATTGAAAACACTTCTCATTCCTACATGCCACAAACCATTGGACAACTGGGAACACTCCTGAGTCATTATCATCCTAGGACACTTCTGGACTAATGATCTCAAGTTGATTACCTATGTGTTCCATTTTTTCTTATTAATATCATTCTTTACATGCTAAGAATGAAGTTATAAAATGAGTTCCTTTCCTACTTCACTTTCAGAAGGCTTATTTTTGCCTGTCCTGATAGAATACAATGCGAAAATGCACTGTGTTCAACAGACTTCCTTCACAGGAAACAAGTAATATGACTGTATTATGTAAGAGATAAATTGCTTTTTCCTTTATCCTGCATTAATCTTTCTGATTGATTTCCCAAAAGGACGAAAAGAAAGACCAAGCCCATTCTGTGGTCATATCACCACCAAAAACAACAGAAGATTGCACAGGGAAAATTCACAAGAATCAACCTCAATGTTCTTACAGCTGACTTAACTCTCCTCTGTGTGTATTATGTTTTAGAAACACATAGGTCTGCAGTTTTATAATGTATGTATGGAGAAATGGACGCTACAAACATTCTAAATGTTATGAGAGAAATATCAGAGAATAGCTTAAGTCAAAATAGCCCACACACAGAAGAATTCTATAACGTATGTACAATGATCAGATAAAGAAGAAAGTAATATTTTAATAGGATAGTGAAAAACAGAGCAGATTGACAGTGACAGCAGAAAAAGAACAGGAATACAGATATTTTCAGAGGATTAAAATGGCACCACGTACCCTCAAATCAGAGAAGTCTTTATAGGAGATCTCTAAACTTATCTCTTCCAGAGAATAGATGGTTTGCCCTGGAGCTGTCCTAAATGCTTTGTAGCCATCTACATTAATTCGTGTGGAATATTTTCCATGGTTGGTCACACTCAGACTTAAAATAGATATGAGAAAGGTCTTCAGGTTTACTTTCGGTGACATTATTAACTTCATAGCCAGCAGGATGACGACATGGTATATGACCAATCCAAATTTACAAGGTAACCTTGCCTGAATTATCCTGGTCCATCAAGTATAAATAATGAAGCGAAGGTGCAAGAATAGAAATGCAAGGAACAGTGGGAGAAGCACTTGTTGAAAAGCAAAACAAACACAGGAAGCAAGTCTGTGAGGTCATTCACACACGATGCTAACAACCCTGTGTTCTCACCCTAGCCTGCAGTCTCCAAACACGTGGGGTTCCTCGTGTCTCATTGCCACCTTCTGCAGTTCGTAACCATTCAGGTCCCAATATTGCGGCTTCTCAAGGCAAAACCACCACCAGGTGCACCAAGCTGTGCACGTTCCATCGAGTATGTTAATCCCTTACCTTTACTCTACCTCTCGCCTCAGCTGAGGAAAGCAGACTTCGGCTTTCATGAGCAACTGAAGATGTACTCAGTGCATAAAGTAACTGGGGGAGGGGGATGAGAATCCGTCTCTAACGATGATTAGACTTCCTGCACTACCCTATTGACTCTGAGTATGATTTCTGAAATCAGTTAATATGTGTAAGTATATCTGGCAAAAAAATCTAACATGTGATAAGTGCTTAGTAATGTTTAAGACCCTCTTTCTTACCCACCTCTTACAATACTATGTACAGTTTAAGAAACCCTCAGAGAACCTTTTCTGAGATATTGAACAGTTGCCTGAGGTTGACAGACCAGAGCTGATCCCCGTCTTTGATAGAATTCTTATTCCCCTAACACTAGTAAGAAAGCACGACTTAAAGAGGAACTCTGTCAGTGCACATCCTATTTTCACTACATCTGAATCTTTTGTCACAACCACAGTCACCACAGCACAGCTGTTGTTAGGTAAAGGCCGTGTCCTAATGTTTGACCACACTACTCACTGTCTTTCTTGCAGCAAAAGCATATATCCTAAGTATTGTGCTTACTTAACTTAATGGCACATGTCAGTTTTGGGACACTCCCAGATTTTTTTAAGTGTGCAAAGAAGATAAATATATTTTAAGTCAATCTGAGTTGGATTATTGACTCATGACAAAGATTATGCTCCTTGGACCCAGAATGGGTGGTGACGTATCTGAAATTAAGTGAAGGATTTGCTAGGCATTCTCAGGGACTCAAGTGACACAGCAAACAATTCATTTCAAGAAAAGTGGACACTCAGCTTCTGCTACCAGATTACTCCTCCACAACAGATGGTTTCCACACCTGGATTGTGATACCACTTTTCTTGGCTGAGAACTTTGGCCGTGGTGCCACAAAATAAGACGATGAGGCTGATTCTTGCTTGGGGGAGGCAGGAGCAGCCACAGGCACCGGGGATGCGCTGATGGGGGAGGTGGCCTCAGCGAAGACGGGCGGCTGCGAGGTGTAGGCTGGTACTGAGTACACGGACGAAGAAGCCTGCGCGCTGACTGGCCGAGGAGGAAGCGCTTGCTTGGCAGCTGGGGCTGAGTTGACCTTGACCGGCGACCTTTGGGCAAGGCCGTCCTTTGCGTCTGGAGGTTGGAAAGTAAACAGGGATGCATTGAGCTGGTACGGTTGGTGCTTCATGACGTCCAAAGCATTGAGGGGTTTCTTGCCCTTCTTCTTGCTCCCTTTGGGGGCCTGTGGGGCCAAAGACCCGGACTTGACTGCAGCCGGCGGGTAGGAGGGGGAGTGGATAGGATTGTAGGCCACGGGAGGAGGAGCCCGAACATTGGAGGAGTACTTCCAGCTGGCCGGCAGGGAAGGGGTGGGAGACTGGGCCCGGGCAGCATGCGCCTGCACCGTGTCCGAATCCACCACGTACTTCTCCATCCGGGACTGCCGCTTGGCGAAGAGCTGGGCCCCTTTCCCGCTCATCCCCGGAAGCTCACTGGGTGGTCCCGCCGCCACAGCGTTGCCTACCCGTGCGGGCACTGTGGGCTTAGGTGTGTGGTTCTGACTGGCTACCGCCGCTTGCGGCCCTGGGAACGGACCGGCCAGGTGCACCGCGCTGGCGGGCCGGGCGACCTTGATGGAAGAGACGGCTGGGCCCCGGGATGGGTTCGGCGTGGGGAAGGCGGGAGGTCGGGCGGGACCCATCCCGGGAGACCAAACTGGAGAGGCGGGAGTGACCGGCGGGGAGGACGGGGACTTGGCCGCCGGCTTCGGAGCCACGGGAGGCGGGGTCTTCTGCTTGGCAGAGGAGCTCTGCATGAAATTGCAAGCCTCGGCCCCCAAGCTGAGGTAGTCTTCCTCTGGCCCAGAATCCCCGCCGGCTCCTGCGCCCCGTTTGCCTTCGGAGTTTTGCAGAAGGGACAAGAGTTCCGGATTCGGGCTGACCTTGGGCTCCTTGAAGGTGAACATGGGCTTCGTGGTGCTCCTTCTCTTGGCCTCCTGCAGTATGCCCGTTCTCTTGGCCGGCACTGCGATCCTCTCGTCCCGGGACGCGATCCGCTCGGAGGCATCGTAAAAGGCTGGCTGGGCCCAGGGAGCGGGCTGGGGCCACGGAGGGGGCGGCGCGGGGCCGGCCGCGGCCCTGGGGAGGCCTTCCGGCGGAGGGGTGACGGCGGAGTACGGGGGCGGGGCGGGGCGGTCCGAGACCGGGCTGGCCACGCTGCGGGCCGGGCCGAGGGGCGGCGCGGGCTGGCTCCCGGGCCCCGGGAAGGGCCTGGCGGTTCTGTTCCCTGCTGCCCCGGGCGCCCCGCCCAGGCCGTTCTGCTGGGCCAGGTGGCCCGGGCCCACGTGCACGTAGCTCCTGCTCACCGACGTCTGCGCGCGCGCCGACGCCTCCTCCTGCCTTGGGTAGGAAGTCCCAGTTCTCGGCCCGTTGGCCTGCGCCTCGTCGGGGTCCCTGCCCAGCACCGGGCCCACCCTGTCCTCCTCCTTCTGGGCGGCGATCTGATCCATCCTCTCCCTCCTCTTGGCGAACATGAGGGCACCTTTGCCCGTCGTGTCTGGCAGCATCTCCATCTTGTCCCCTCGGCCCAGTTTCTTCTCGATGTCCACCAGCTCGGAATCCCAGTCGAAGGTCACCACTTGCGTGTCGTCTTCCGCGTCAGACAGCAACTCCTCATCCACTTCGGACTCGCTGGTGCCCAGGAAGGCGACTTCGCAGGCGTCCTCCCCTGTGCCGTCCTCCTCCTCCTCCTGGTCCTCCCGGCCCAGCTCACCCGTCCCGTAGCTGACGAGGGTGTACTTCCTGGCCCTGCGCCGGCGCTTCTTAAACATCAACACTCCCTTGGAGTTGGGGTTGGGGGCATCCGTCAGAAGGAGGGCAATGCTTTTACATTTAGATTTTGCTTCTTTCACCTGCTTTTCGGACAAGCTTTCACTCCTCCTGAGCCCTAGGGAAAGCACAGAACAATGCGTGAAGTTGGTGGATGAGTTCTAGAAAGACAGACTCCCCAGCAGCCCAGCGAGGGACTCCCTCCGGGACAAGGAGTATGCGAAAAATTCTTATAATTGGGTACTGAATTTTGAAGGATTCTATCCCATTTTCTTGTCTTTTTCCTTTCTTGGACACAGAGCACTTTGCCTACCACTGAACTATGTACACCTATGGACAACTCTTACTTCTTTTAAAATGTATACTTCTATAATATGTAATACAGTCACATTGGCCTCTTCCATTTATTCATGTAAATACATTTTATATATGCAATATTTATTGGGCTCTATGTTTTATATATTTGTTTCTGTATGGATTTTTACACCTCAACAATAAAAACTTGTTAGGAAATGCCAGTTAATAGTATATAATTATGTACACAGGAGCATAATATTTTCTGAAAAACAAGACCTACTGAGTACTTTTACTCTTAAAAAATGAAACGTCAATTTAAAACTGTTTCTGAGCATCTTAAAAAGAAGAATATGTGTCCCAAGAAAATTTAAATGTTTTTCTAAGTGTCTCAATGTAGATAAGATTTTCTTATTGCTTTTTAATATTTTACTTCAATGGCCTCTCTAAATCTTTCATTCGCATAAATCCAAATCACTGAGGCAATAATTTAAGGTACTGAATTAACAGTCATATTTCAGAATACTACATCATTGTGAATATATGTTATAGACTCTAGCACCAAAATAATTTAGGCAAATTTCTTTCTAAAAGTATTTCTATTTTGGAAATGTAACACTGCTTTAATTGCAGTATGAGTAAGTATAAATCTTGAGGAAATATTTTGTTTCATATATCTTGTGATCCTTGTAACTGATATAAAACTTGATGCAGTAATTAGTACTTTTAAATATAAAACAGTGTGAAAGATATAGATTTCAAAAATGTATACAATGTTTCTTTTATTATAAAAATAAATTGATGGCAAGTTAATTTATAGCATTAATTAATTATAACCATGTTTTTAATGAGAATGAGAATGATGCAAGGTGTTTTTATGTCTCAAGATATTTATACAGAATTTCTAGGGGAAAAAAAGAGAACTTTATGGTTGAAAATGAGCTCTTGTCAAAGTTATCAGGCTTAATGATTAATATTTTAAAGATATAATTAGAGAAATGATTTTATAAAAATTGTAGATTTTTTTGGTAATCAAATTTTGTACTGATAAAAGAGTTGAAAGTGTGTCTTTCTCTAAGTCTGATTTTGTTCTCACTAATATCATATAACTTGTTATTAAATTCTAGCAGTTTTTGCTGGCTTCACTGCCAGCACATAAGGTACTTAATGCTTGTTTAAATGTGAAGATGTATATAATATGTTTAAGGTATAAGAAATAATTGACAGCATTTGCCAATAAAGCTACAAATTGTCCTGCTAAAAATACTCTTTCAAAGGAGCAGCAATGGGCCAGAAAGCTTAACACACTCCTTGGAAACCCAAGTTCATTACTGGGAGGCACCATTCAGATACTCAAGTGTCTTTACAGTCAGTATTTATATTTGCAAACAACATCCCAAAATTTAAAAATAACATGCATGTATACAAAAGAAAACAGGAAAAGTCATAACACCTAACTGCAGTTCTCATCCTCAGTCCCTTTCTATCCTCACCATCCTGGGTTCAACAAAATGCCATAAGAAGCCCTCTGTCTGGGGACACCAAACGGCTCCACATGGCCCCACAGCCTGACTTCTGTGTCTAGAAGGTAGATGGAACACCGCAGTCTAGTGACAACTTACACAACAGACAGGATCATGTAGCTGCCCAGGGTCACACATGTGCTTGTCTGTCAAACTCACTTCTGCAAGCATCATCAAGCTGCAGGGAGATTTTTTTTTTTTCCAAAATGAAGATCTGCTTTTAATATCAGTGGTGGAGTCAGTATTTTAAAGGTATCTCTCAGCAGCAAGCTGAACAGTTTTGACCTTTAAACTCAGAGTCCATATGAATTCCAATGTTCTCTTATGCTACTTTAATATGAATTATCATCACATTTTGAAACAAATCAGAAAGACCCACTGACTATATCATTTAACAGTTTCTGTGCCTTTGGGCCTAAAAAAGAGTTCATGGAAAAATTTTAAATCTTCCCTGTAGTTCTCAACTTACTGCTTCCTATCTAGAAGCCAATATTCATTACGATTTCATGTTTGTTCTTTTATGCATTAATTAAATATTGTTGAAAAGCTGATAAAAGATAGCAGAAAATAGCAAATAACCAAAAGCCATACACACAAAGCACCAGCAAAATGCCCTAAGCCCTGGTCTCCTGAGAGCCAGGCGCCCACCCAGCAGGCAGAACTTACTTGCGTGCCGAGCTCTGTGCTTGTGAGGTCTGCTGTGATCCCTTTCCCAGCGTGGGTCTTCTCCCTGCTCTGTGCCTTCTGATGAGACGGCAAAGGAGACCAGAGAAGGAGGTGCTTCTAACTGCCCTCCTTCCCCTGGAGAAGCCACACACCCCTTTCCTGCCGGCTGCCGGCACCCTTCTGTCTTCTGCCTGTCAGCGCAGTCCAGGATCACTTCCACTTGGGGCAGCCCCGCTTCGGCGGCTTCACTTCCCTGGATAACTCTCAACTCCGCGCCGCCAGAGATGTGGATGATCTTGCTGGACCTCAGAGAAGGGTCTGCTTTCTCACCAGCAGGGACTGAATTTATATGAACTGTACCCTCGTGTTGCACGTCAGGGTCTGGGTCAGAGGACTTAGGTTTTTCAGCTCCCAGGAAAGCCACTGCAGGGCCATTAGTGTCCTTGTGTTTCTCCTGAGAAAGAGACAGTTGGAGCTCCACCACAGCACCGGGCCGCCCTGCTTCTGCTTTTTCCCTTAAGATGACCCCTTCTGCCAAGTGTCCTTCTTGAGAGTCAAGCGTTTGCGGGGCTATTTGGTACCTTGGGCCTGTTTCTTCTTTAATGCTCCCTGCACAGTCAGAGCCACTTGCCTGGTCCTCAGCTAAAGGAATTCCACTCTTGACCGGGACAATGAAGAACTCTCTGTACTGGGTCTTCGTGGCTGGGCGAATCTGCAGGGTGGTACTTTCCACATACTCCTCCTGTGTGACGTGCTCATGGTTTTTGTTTTCAGCTTCAGAGACCAAATCTTCACTTATTCCACCGGATGGTCTGTGTACAGAAAAATCATTCCAGACAGTTAAATCAGAGTGTGTTCCACCTGCCAAAGAATTTCCTGACATTTATGATGTCTAATACATGATAAAATCAAAGTATTTCCTCCTGTCAGCTGAAAATAAAAACTGGCAACACATTTGTATGATCATTTAAAGAGCTTCCAAATTAATGTTCCTTTAATGCACAACAAGAGCGCTTATAGAAAAATTAAAGCATAAATCCACCTTAAATTAGGTTTTTGTTTTTTAAAAGCCCAGGTTTGCGATGACATGAGTGTCTTTCACCTGAAGTGATTTGTGTATTACCAAATAACTGTGTTTTGTATAATGTCACAACACACTTCAGTGTCTTCCTGAGGAAGTTTTAGTCTAGACATTGGAAAGTCACATAAACATATCCCACAGCTTCACATCAATCTTAAATTACAGATAATTCAAGCAGCCCTTTTAGAGGCTGTGCTTTCCTGCAAGGATGAAATCAAACCTGTTTTTAAAGCTCCCCGTGAGCATGTGTTTGGTAATAAGTGGACCCCGGCCGGGGACTCTTGTGCAAAGAGAAATCCTTTCCACACTGCAATGAATCATTGAGTCATGGAGTATTTATATCTGAGATGTCTTCCCTTCTTCTATCTGAACTTGCTACTTACTACATTTTCCTTTTAGGATCTGTAAAGTTGCACTGTTTCTTTATCTCACAGCTGAGGAGCCCAGAGCTGGTCAACACAGTCACCGCTTTTGACTTTACCCAATTTCATTTTTTCAGCAATGTCTATTGTTAAGGAGTTAATCAAATTCTTTCTAATACTCTAAGCTCTGCCTTTACAAGAGAAGCAGTCATTCACAGAACAGCTGGGGGAGATGCCTTCATTTCTCACATTTGTAAGTTTTTTTTTATTTTTATATATTTTTTTTTATTTAAAGCAACAGCAGTACTTACCTCTGCCTCCTTCCTGCTCCCTCAACATCTCCCCTGACTAATGCAGGGGTTGTTAGCTGCAAGGGGGGAGCTGCTACTTCTATTCTACTCAAAGGCATTTACCTTAGGCTTTCTGTGGCAGGAGAACTTCAGACCCATGCCTAAAACATTCACTCCTGACTGTTTTGGACTGTGTTTGGCAGAACAATATGAAAAATAAATATAAAAGCCAAGTAACAATCAAAGAAAGAGCAGCTTTCACTGGGCAAATAATCTGAAAAGCTCCCAGATGATAGAGTATGTTTTTTTTTAATCTACTGCAGTGTTTTAAAAACAGTACGACAGCAAATTAGGTCAATCTTATATGGGAAATGTCAAATGCACTCCTTTCAAATTGATAGGAGGACGCCAGAGGTCACAGAGTTTTAGTTTATGAAAGCCTTGAGATGAGAATGACTGCATTACTTTGAATTATGTTAGTAATCAATTATGAAGCTGAGAAGGGATGAATTTCAATTCATGTCAGCCTTATAAACTGGAATAGAGACCAGTGGGGGCAGATATTGACATTTCCTGATAGCTGAGGTAAGACATATATACACAAATACAAGTCATGAAAGCATGAGAGAGATTTAAATGTTAATCATTCTTTTCTCTTCAGTTCACACAGGTACTCAGTGTTGTAATTCATGCCACACAATTATACAGGCATTTATATTTTTATATATTATCATTTTAATAAAATTGAGATAATAAAGATTCAGTGTTAAAGGGGTTTTAAAAAATAGTCTTACCCAGCCAGCTTAGGGCATCATTCCAAGAAAAGGCAAACACTTGTCTGCTAATGATAGGACAGATGACACCAATATGAGTGAGAGAATTATTTAAATGCAGGGACAAATCAACTGTCTAGAGTGAGGATGCTGCTTGATGATGGCCTTTGGACTGATTTTTATTGGGATTCCCTCTTCGATCTCATCAATTTACTAATTTCATAAAAAGTCAAAGTATTTAAGAGAAAAATAATAATAACCATGATCCCAGTTATTTAAGGCATCAGAGAACCAGTTCACTTACTTCAAAAGTTAAGTATCTAAGACTCAGCTGTAAACTACCACAAACTTTTCCCCAAAGAAAGCTGTTATGACCAAAATAAAAATTAGTAGAAGGTGTCTAGGACAATAAATGTTCCAGATCTTAAGCATTAAGTTTCTTTGTGTGGGCACTGTGGGGAGTGAGTTGCAGGAAGGCTTTCCTGGGGATCAAATCCAAGGCCTTTATACTGAGCTACATTCACAGCCCATTTTTATTATTTATTCATTTATTTATTTTGAGGCAGGGTCTCACTAAGTTGCTTAGTTGCCCAGGCGGGGTTTGAACTTGTGATATTTCTACCTCAGCCTCACAGAGTGACAGGATGACAGGCCTGTGCCACCAGACCCAACAATCTCTAAATTTCAAAAGACATTTCAAAGGAGATAAATTAGAAAAGACTGTTTCTCCCATTTTGGATATGACTAAGCCTTTACAAAGATAGACATCTTCAAATACAGCACGGATTTGTTACACCATAGTAGCAAGCACTATAGCTACATTTGGGAACGTTCCTGCCAGGTACCTTTTAAAAGCAAACAGGTAGAATGCAAAGGCCTTAAACGCACAGCAGGCAGAGTAAATGTTTAGATGGCGGATCCTGAGGCTATGTTAGATTTTTTTCATTGTCACAAGATTTGAGCTATGGTGACTTCATTTTTAAGTAGAAGTGGAATCACACTGAATGATTATCAGAGGAATAATGCTGTATGTAGTATTTCTGCCAAGTTAAGGTAACACGTAGAGGACTCTAAGGTTCTGTGAGAGATGTTTTCTGTTGTCTCCTGAAGATCATGCCCAGGAGGCCACAATGTTCCTTTCCAGATGTAGCAATAATGAGGGATTCAAGTTGCAAAATCAGTATGGATTGCACTGTGATTTGTACTGTAAAAGTGTTGTAGTTTGTTTGGGTGCTTTGGGGGGTGATTGTCCTCCTTATTGTTTTCTTTTGTTCTACGTTTAAAAGTTTTATTCTGCATTTTAAAACAACGGTGGCATTTGGAGAAATGAAATTCACAATGATTTGATAGTTCCAAATTTTTATTCTAATCAACTACTTTTGTCCACATTCAAATACTGGCATTTCTGGAGGTCCTGGAAAGCAGAACTCTGGCTGCTTTCAAGTTTTTTTTTCTTCTTACTATCCTCTTTCTATGAAAAAAAATGTTATACAGTTCAATGGTTTAACATCTAGACATTTTAAATTCATTTGTGAATATGAGATTTATAACTGAGTAAATCTGATCCATCAGAAAATCTAGACAATGAAAATAAGCATTAAATAATGATAATTATATAGAGATTTCAAGGAAGTAGACTAGAATACCTGAGATTTTCAACAAAGTGCTTGAGGACACAGATTTCCAAGTTAAATTTCAACAGAAAGCTTAGTAAAATAGAATTAACATTGAGGTGTTCATTTAACTTCCCTGAATCTCAAAGAACCTCCAGCTCCCTCATAAATCACACAATATTTATGTAGTAGAGCCATGCTCATTCCCATCTAATTTCAAGAGAAAATTTAAATTCCAACAAAAGCATGTACCTTTTGATGAGCATCTGGAGAGAGTCTGTGATGCTTTCCATGAGCTTGATCACTTCAGGGTAGGTGAGGTCTGCACACAGGTTGCCATTGATGGACACCACCTCATCCCCCTCACACAGCCCAGATCCGGAGGCTTTGCTCTGGCTTCGAATCTGGGTGGAGTTAAAAAGGAGGATCCTTAGAGTCATACAAGTCGTAAAGATCATGCCAGCACCTCAGAGCCAGAAATAGGTCTGCAAATTGTAAAACTAGTCCTACTTTTTAATTCATGTGTTACCTTACAAGACTATCTTAAGCACTTCTAACCATCTCCCAAACACACACATACACACACAATTCATTATGTACCATAATGTCAACATTTAATTCATAAAATTGTAAACAAAGTGGAGAAAAAGAAATTAAATCAATGTAAGGGAACAAGAATAAAACAAAGAACAGAGAAGAATCGAGAACAATGTTAGGTGTTTAAAATTGGTCACTTATCAAAAATACTCCACGTTGTGCAGTTTTACTGCACTCATAAAGTGTCTATTACTATTAAAATAAAATATAAGAGCCCGTCCCGTTACCAAACAAAGTGGAACACTGTGTCTTTAAGAAGACAGAGAACCATAAAGACAAGTGAACTGGTGAAAACCATCCTAGTCTCAGAAGGAGATAATGTAGCTAGGAAAACATCTGCAGCAGGGAGTAGGTCAAAAAGAGAAAACCATGATTGCAATAAACTATTCAAGGGGTAGTACTAATCAAACTTCCAAAAATAGATTATTTGGTAATAATAGAAACAGCCCTCTAGAAGGACTGCATTATATTCTAGCACAAGATGATGTAGATCAGCAAAGTGAAAACCTGGAAGACAGAGTCTGGCCCTACACAAAGAGGATCTCAGGGAGGTGGATAATGGTGCAAGGAGGGGTCAGGGTGCATGTTCTCCCTGCTGGGCCTCAGGGTTGGACAATGGTTCTACCCTTACAGAGTCTGCACCTCCACTTCCAGGACTCTCACTCTGTTCCAGGACCATACACGATTTCTTTGCATCTTCAGGGGGAAGGGCAGTAAGACCTTCCTGCTCTTAATCTCCCTGGTTTCTGGATACTTCATCAGCATTTTATAGTTCCTTTAAGTCTGCCATTAGTCTTTGAGTGAGGTTGCTACCTTTGAGCACTCCACCTCTTCTGCTGGCACCCTAAGTGATATTAATGTTCTTTGATTTCATTTCATAATGCAATCCATACACATCACCTTAATGCATCAGTGAGCCATGTACCACGACCATACAACTGCAAATTTAAGAGCAGGCCCCAGGCAGGGTGTGGGCAGCTTAGTGGTTAAAGTGCTGCCTAGCAAGCTCAGGGCCCTGGGTTCAAATCCCCAGCACTACAAAAGCTGGGCATGGTGATCCACATCTGTAATCCCAGCACATGGGGGGTTGAGGCAGGAGATTTGCTATGAGTTCTTGACCAGCCTGGGTTACACAGTGAATTCAGGACCAGTCTGAACTACAGATGAAACCCTGTCTCCAACAAATAAAGGCAAATTTTAGAGTAATTTAGATACTACTGTATATATTTTTACAAAGGGTTATATATATTTTACAAAGGGTGATATATATTTTACAAAGGGTGATATGTCTGTTAAAATCAAGTGTCCAGCAAGTTTAAAGATTTGTGAGCAACATTTTTTGAAGGCTGTTTTCAGAGTCAAACTCTGCCTGGTATGGCATGAAACATACTTCAATGTATCTCTCACAGCTCCCTACCAAGTTCTGTCAAAGTTTTATGGCAATAAATTAACTGATAGGAGTTTAAGTTTATGTCTCCAAGTACATTTACATTTAAATAATACTCTTGAAAGCAAAAGTATGTCTGGATGAGCTAAAGCAATGACACTATTGAAATTTGAAGAGATTCAATTAGTTTTGATCTTGGAGTGTCTATCTTTTCATTGCAATATATTGAACTTATATAAGGCCCTCTTCTTCTTTTCTGATGAACCAGTCTCATTATTTCTGGGAGGAACATAACAATTTATTACCAAAGCTACAAGAAAGTGAAGGAGAATCTTCACTTGATGTTGAACATATCAGTTAAATTACTATTTCTTTTGTTTCACCTTTGCATGAAATATTTGAAATAATAAAGTATCAGTTTAATAATAAGTCCAAAATAAATTTATAACCAATATTGAGCAGTGTCAATAAGCCCCAAATAAGATAGGATCACACTTATTTGTTCATATTGCAGTCACTGATATTTATTTACAAAATTGAAATAGAGGAATAACACAGTATAGTTTTGAGGCGTAAGATCATAATTCCAGGGAGTCAGATATCCTAGAACCCAAATAGTAAATTCATCCTTTGGAGAACCAATGAGGTTTTATGTTTATAAAAACAGATATGTCCCATACTCTGTGTCTCCCAGGGCTCAGTTTTAGGCAGAATTGCCTTTGTCGGGAGTAAGATGTTCAATTCTAAAGCAGCTTTCATGGGTTTGCAGAGCAAGGTGAAAACTTGATTCATGAAAAGTAAGCAAATCCTTAACAGAGCTGTCTATCATCCGAGCATGTGTTGCTTGATGGCAGATGTGCAGTGATCATTCTCCTTGTCAAGAGGGGCTTTTAATGGTATCCGAATCAGCCAGTGCGTCATGGCAGGCATCCTTGGCATTCCATCAGAGCATATATTCTGAGGTCAACACTCTGAATCAACTCCTGTGCTGACCCTTTACGTTTGTTTGAACAACCAGAAATATTACCTTAAGAGCCATATGGTGATACTTCCCTTGGAACAAAATTTTTCATGAGAAACCAATCTTTCTCCATTTTTTTGGTAGAAATACCGAACAAAATACATACAGTGTAATCAAGTCACTGATGCTCAAACAGACCTTGTGAAGATCAATATTAAAAAAAAATAGTCTATTCACAGTTATAGTATGTGGAATATGTAATTGTACTAAGATACATAAAATTCTCAGCTTATATTGCCTACACTTAAAATTTACATAATTGTGCATTAGGGTGTGCAGGAAAATTGAAACTCTAAAAATGTTTTCTTTTATAAAAATAAATACACTGTCATCCTAAGAGTAAGTTTGGCCATATAAGTATCTCATGTAAGTGATGCTCTCCATCAGTGAACTTACAGATTAGTTGTCTTCATTTTTGTTTTGTTTGTTTGTTGAGAGAGGTTCTCACTCTACTCTACTGTCTAGGATGGCCCTCAGCTTACTATGCAGCCTAGGCTGGCCTGGAACTCATGGCATCCCTCCTGTCTCAGCCTCCCAAGTGCTGGGATCACAGGCATGCACCACCATGCCTGGTTCATCTTTTATGTGGTACTGGGTATTCAAACCCAGGGCCTTCCACATGCTAGGCAAGTGATCTAACCACTTAGGCTATTAGTCCTAGATTCATAAATATATATAAAGGTGGACAAGAGAATCAGCTTTGAAAGAACAAGACTCATGCATCAATTATGTGGCTTCAATTCTTGCTTGTTTAGAGAACTTATGTGAGTTATGACATCACCAGAAATCTCTTTATCTTTCTTTACTCCTTATTTCCTTCTTCCCTCTCTCCAATCTTTCTCTCCTGTTTCCCTCTCCTCTCTTCTCCTTTATGTTCCTTTCTTTTTGAGATAGGGATGGCCTCAAACTCCTGGACTTAAGCAACCTCCCTACTACTATATATTTTAGAGTGTAGAATGACACTAATAAATTTTGGCAGTATAGATAATGAGTGAGAATTAAGAACAGTATGTGTAAAGTTCTTTGATGTACCTACAGAGATGCCCTAAAAGGGACAAGTGAATACAAATGTACTGGCTTCCTACACACACACGTGTGCACAAACACACATGCGTGCATGCACACACACACACACACACACACACACACACACACACACACAAGAAATGTGCCAAGGGAAAAGAAAAGCAACGTTGGTACTAGGTTTATAAAATTTTTTTAAAATCTGAATTTATTTTTAGCACTTTTTTATTGTACTAGAGATTGAACCCAGGACTTCTATCACTGAGTTACATCCTCAACTTATTTGCAGTTTTTATCCAGATATTTGGCATTATCTCATCATAATATTTTATCACAAAAGACAATGCTTTGTTTCTCTTTTCCTCAGTAAGTACACATTTCACAACTAAAAGATGGAAGAAAACAAACTTGCTTTATGTTTTCCAGTATAGATAATAAGACAAATAATTATTTAATAGTGTCCTGTACTGAGCATTTACTCTGCTAAGTATTTTATACCCTGCATTATTTATCCTTACCACCCCAAAGGAGTATACATGTTTCCACTTGTATACATACATGTGGACTATCACCACCTTCTTTCTATACATAAGACAATTAAGACTCAAGTTACATACTTTGCCTAAACTCACAACATAAACCCAGGCATTCCAGCTCTAGAGCTTGTGTGTTTAATCATTGTACAAATTGCCTCCTTAGTCAACAGTCTAAGTTCTTTACCATAAATCCTAGAGGAAAGAGAGAAAAAGAAGGGAGGAACAGTGTAAAAATTGGCACCAAGTGGTGAGTGAAGTCAGGGAAGAAACAGAAGGACCTGGGCAGTTATAGGAATCTGATAAGATAACAGTTGAGATGGACAAGGTTTTGTTTTGCTTTTTTTCTTCCTCCTATTTTATGTATAAAATAGTCCTTGTCACCTTGACAAGATACGTATGTGCGCAAAATGCTCAACTTCATTATAAACCTTAAATTTTGTGCTTATACATAACAATAAAATGGGGGGAAATCAGTAAAATATTCTTTAGGGGCTGGAGGAATACCTCAGTGGTTAAAGCGCTTGCCTGGTGAGTTTGATTCCTCATCAGTACATGAGCTGGGCATGGTCGTGCGCACCTGTGATTCCAGCACTCGGGAGGCGGAGGAAGGAGGACTGACATAAATTCAAGGCGAGCCTGGGAACACAGTGAGTTCAGGACCAGCGTGGGTCACCAAAACCCAATTTTAAATTGAACAATAGTCAATGTTCCGAGTCAATATGTTTAAATTCAAAAATGAATATAGTTATCTTTTACAAGCTATGATTTGACAAAACAACCTATAATAAGTACACAAGAAAGCATTTCTTTAGAGACCCCATTCTTTACCGAATGCATTAGACCAGGAAGGGGTTGCTATCCATAAAATACTAAACTCTTTGTCTGTACTTCTCAATTTAGTATAATTAAATTAACCATATAATTAAAGGATTTTGACAACTTAAACATGTACCAAATACTATTTTTTGTTGCTTTCTACATTTACATCTGTGCTAGGAGAAATTTGTTTTACTGCAACCAAGAGGAAATGGAGAATTTCCATTCTCAGGGAAACTTGACAACATTATGTGCATTTCACTGAAAACACTGAAAAAGCTTCAGCCATGCTACTTAGTTTTATGAATGATTTTTTGGCAAAATGAAAAAATAACAACTTCTTTTCTCTTCTACTCTTATCTTTTCACTTCCAGGTTTCCCAGAACTGACAGAAAGAAGGTAACATAACTGACTTCTCATAAAGCTTTGGACTTAAACTACTTGGTGTTGTGTATACTGCACATTAACCACACCCGTCTGCTGCTAACAGAACTACATTTTATCTCAGGAGTGGCTTTTTCACGTATGACTCATTAGCAAATCTCTTAAAGAGTACATGGTAGGACCAAGATAGTGTCTTCCCTAAATTCTACTACTATACTCTATAGAAATATATAAAAATGAAAAAAGTGGCTTAATCTGGTCTGCCATGTTTAAAACTATTCTCAGTCCACCCAATAAATTCTCAGAGACCTGGTGATAACTGAGAGAAAGACATGATTTCAGACAACAAAGGGATTAAAACCTTTAGTAGGAGGTTGCTAATATGTCTATGATCTAGTGCCTCTTGAGGAAGCTCCAACCCTTCCTCAATTTCCTAGTTTAGGCATTTGGCAAAATTCCTTAGGCCAGCAAGACAAGCTCTCACAAGCATTCCCTTGCCAGCCACTCTTCATCTAAAACTCTAAGTAGGTTTGAATTCTTAGCTGATGCCAGAGAAATGCTCAGAATGAGCACTGAGAGACACAGCAAGAACAATGGTGGTCACTAAATTTTAGAAATAAGTGAGCAATTCTTCATTTTAAAGGCTTGCTATCTGGACCTTGAACTCCAACCTCAGTCCTAGGTAAGGCAGTTCCCTAATACCAAAGCTAAGTTCACAAGTAGTTGGAAATACATCTTTATAGTGGTATACTATCTCTAGAAAATATTGATATGTCATTTTATTCATGAGAAACCGAAAGAATATAAATGCCATAATACAGTGTAGTAGACCAAAGTAGCCTCAGTAAGACTTCTTTTGTAGAAAGCTAAAAGCAGCACAAGTAGTGCAGAAAATCAAAAAGTGAAATGGGAAAAAAAGAAGAGAAAGTACCTAATATGGGTACATGAAAGTGAGAAATAGCTGAGGAATTTAGTTAAATTATAATTGAGTAAATCAACCGACCATGGGTTATGTGGGCAAATTCATTGGTTGGATTGCTCAACTTCTGCTCCAGATTTTCAATGTGTCCAATGCTGCAGAAGTTGAGAAAATAGTAATATCTCTCAGACTGTCCGCTAGGCCTGCGGTGGTGACACACTGTTCCTACAGCAGGTGGACCCTCGAGGTACTGAGAGAAGCAAAGACATGTGAGACTGTGAGGTATCTATTCTGCTCCTGCAGATCTGGTCAGTGATTTTGCTCATTTCCACTGCCAGCTTCTGAATCCCACCTCACAGCTGAATTACTTAACCCTGGATCCAAACATTGTTCCTGTAGCATAAGGGCTCCTCAGTTTCCTCTTTCTGCTGAGTGTCACCAAGTCATGGATAGCCAGTCGTGTAGTATTGTCTGCGATCACTTCCAAGGTCCTACCTAAACTCTACCCTTCCAGACTTTACAGACACCTATTATATTTTCTTTTTCTGATTGAAAAAAAAAAATAGAGAGCTTTCTTGTTTCTGCAGAGGAACCCTGGATTGCTCAGAATGGTAAGGGTAAAAGAGAAGGGAAGGACCAATTATTTTTCAAATACAAAAAAAGAAGAGAAAAAAAGATGTAGAAGCTGATACTTCAAGAGACAGATGGGAGAGACGGTACAGAAATTTCCATCAGAGAATTGTAATGAGATCACCTGCTAAGAATAAATGAGGAAGGTTTGAAGGGATGGAAACTCCAGAAAGATGAAGGAAATCAGAAAAGCCATCATAGGCTTTTTAAGATCATCTCACTTTCTTCCTTGTAAGTTATCCACAAAGGCTTTTGTTTCTAGAGATGATTTTTTAGATTTAATCCTATAAATTGTTTGCTTAAATAATAAAAATAAATCTTAAATTGTATACTGAAGTCAGGTAACAGGTGTAAAAGTAAGTAGCTGCTAGGACTTTTTGGCTATCTATAGTGCTGCTCTTGTGTTGGGTTTGCTTGGGAGACCAGGGACTTTCTTATTTTTGTCACCAATATCTATCTAGATGCTGGGGTTTGGGGGAGGGACTTTCCTTTTGAATGGTTTGTAGTATCTCTCCTTAGGGATCAAGTCACCATAAAAGTAGAAAACATTTCTAGTTGCAACTTTGGAAAGGTTCCTCGGGTAATAACTAGCTTCGATGGGAATGAGGGCCCTAATCTTTGGGGCCGCATGCTTAGGAATCTGCATACCAGTGTGCCTCCCGAGACAGAAAGGGTGCTGTAATGTAACTGCTATGAGCTGTTATGAAGTAGCCATCAGCGTGGTAGAAAACTAACAAGGACAAATATGGAATGGTATTCTCTGCTTCTCTTTCTTCATAAGAATGTAAACATCCTTTCAGAAAAACACTGATGGACCACAGCCCACGTAGGACAAGTCTCTGTCTAATTTTTTGTTGGATTAAGCTATGAAAAAAACTGCATAGAAGCTTTCGAACTATAGGAAGATTCACTTTATAAACATTTACACAGAATAGAAGAAGTGCTTAAAAGGTCATTAAAAAGCATATGTCAAATCTAAAATATTATATTGGCAAGCAGTCTATATAACCAGAATTGATTTTTTATAAAGCAGAATTAGAACTCAATTAGTTTCCCAAATCTAAATTTATGTTGTTTGAGTGGATATAATATTTACACGCAACTATTATGCTAACTGGGTAGAGGGAACACATCTGGAGTCCCAGCACCATGGGCGGCTAGAGCAAGAAGAGCACCGAGGTGAGCCAGCCTGTGCAGGTTAGTAATACAGCAAGACTCGGCATTAACGTTAAAAAAATGTTTTTACGGACAGGAATATAGCTCAATGTGGAGATCATGAGTCCCATCCTACTAACACACACATTCACACTCACACACACATACACACACACAAAGCTGATGAGTTTTTAGTTATCTAAAGAACTTACAAGTAAGGTCCTAATACTTTTACAAATGATCATAATAAAGTAAAAAAAATAAAGTTCATAAAAACTTTATATTACTAAAATATTGGAGTCCTTTTCTCAATGCTAACCGAGATGTTTAATCATTTTTCTTGTTCTTTTATTTATTTTTGAAACAAGGTCTAGCTCTGCAGTCCAGGCTGGTCTTGAACTCACGATGTAGGCTAGGCCGGCCTTGAACCTAGAGCAATCCTCCTGCCTCAGGTGCCTAAGTGCTGGGAATACAGGTGTGCACCATCATTCCTTGCCTATGTGGTACTGAGGAATAAAACTCAGGACTTCATGCTTGCTAGGCAAGCACTTTAACTGCTGTGATATTCCTCCAGCTCCAGTATATTTAATCAACTTTATATTATTCTAATAACTTTGGTTATTTGGCTTTCATAAAATTAGAAATTGGAAAACAAACATGCACATGTGAATGCCTAAGTCAGGGCCTAAAAGCCAAAGTTTAAAAAAACTTGAAATCTTAACAGAAAAAAAAAAGACTCAGAATGATGGGCTTTTTTCATGAAGGCATGAGGATCTCCTATCCTCAATAGGACTTAATGTTTGAGGGACTCCAGTAAAACAATCGGTAATAACAATAGTGTTCCGAGTCATTTGAAATGTTTAAATTGTGCTTGGTAAGTAAATGAGATGTAGAGCAGCATGTGATTCCTTTTAGAAAGAATATATCCCAGATAGCCAAAATTGAGGTTTTGATATTTAAAGGTATAAATAGATCACAGGCATTCTACTTTATAAAAGTAAGGGAACTAAATTAGAATTCACAACTGAAGGTTCCAGAAACTTTGCTTGTGTTGGTATTTCTACCAAAGGACTTTGAACCCTGAGTGCCTAAAACATCCTGTTTCCCGTAGTTCCAGACATCTGCAATTTTTCTGTAATTGATTTAACTATGGATAGATGAAGTATTAATAGTTGAGTCCTCCATTTTGCTCAACAATATAACTCTTAGTAAGTAAAATATATGTAATATGAAAAATGTTCTCTAAGTAACAAGAATAGAAAACTTTAACACATGAGTGAAATTCCATTCTTTTGCTCAGGACTTGAGGTTATTAGTCAATTGGAGTTCTTGTTTTAATTCTGTCATAACTCACGTGATATGAGGCATGGAATGTAACCCCCGCCCCCTCCATAATAACTTTCTGTATCTGGAGAAAGAAGGAATTTTCTCCAGATTCCTAGTTCTATGCCTCTTAAGGTATAATTCACACATATATGTAATTATGATGCCTCCAACTAAGAAAGAATCACTCAAAATTGTTATTAGGTTTTAAGAAGCATCATCAACACAAATATAAGTTGTTTGCATACACTTATTCCAAGGAAGATAAGCTGATTACACTTATAGGTAGGAGAGAATTGAGGGAGAAGACAAGGCTAGTAAAGTCTTCTTGTAATTAGGATAATTGCTACCTCCTCAACCATAGGAAATCCTGAGACTTTTGATTGCAGAAAATAGCAAACTGGCTAGCACAGAGGCCAGAGGAATTATATCAGAAACATTGAACTCCTTCAGGAGCGAGCTGTTTAAAGGATCACTTCCACAGCTTTAATAAGTTGGGATTAGACTTAGGTCACTATCAGTGTTCAAGAGCATTTGAACACAAGAACACCTGAATAGAACGGAGGATGCAGAGACAACCTCTAGCACCCTCAGCTCTCTGATCTTTGACAAAGGGGCCCACACTGGAAAAAGGATAGCTTCTTCAATAAATGATGCTGGGAGAATTGGTTATTCACATGCAGAAAAATGAATCTAGACACACACCTACCACCATATACAAAAACCAAATCAAAGTGAATCGAAGATCTATGTATTAAAAGGGAAACACTGAACCTCCTGGAGGAACAAACAGGTAAAACTCTTGAAGATATAGTTGTGAGCAAAGACTTTGCCAATAGGACACCTGGTACAAAAGAAATAACCCCAGAATTAGTTCATGGCATTGTATCAAATTAAAAACTTCTGCACAGCAGAGGAAACAACAGACTGAGGGGAGGACCAACAGAACGGGGAAATTTTATTTTACCATCTACATCTCAGACAGAAGACAAATGACTAGAATATACGGAAGAAAAATAGACCCTTCAAAACCAAAGACCCAATTAAAAATGGACAATTGAAATGAAAAGACAGTTCTCAGATAAAGAAGTACAAATGGCCAGAAAATGCATGGAAAAATGTTCAACTTCCTTAACCATTAGAGAAAGGCAAATTAAAACGTCACTTAGATATCATTGCCCCAGAGAGAATGGTATATATCAAGAACTCAAATAGCAAGAGAAGCTGGGGAGGCTGCAGGGAAAAAGGAACCCTTTTACATCCCTAGTGAGACTGTCAACTGATAAAACCACTATGGAAGGTAGTATAGAGAATCCTCAAAAAATGGAAACTAGATATAAATAGATATTTTATTTGATCCAATAATATCTCTTCTGAGTATCTTTCCAAAAGAGTTAAAAGCAATGTATTACAGAGAGACATATATACATATGAGACATATATATATATATACATGTTTATATATATATACATATGATATATATACATATAAACATATATGTTTATAGCAGCACAACTAATAAGAGTTAAATTGTGGAAGATGCTGAAAATTGGTCCATCAATAAACCAAAGGATAAGAAAATGGTGGAATAGTTACACAGTGGAGTACTACTCTGCCATAAAGACAGATTTGAGTCATTTGTAGATAAATGGATCCAACTTGAAACCATTATGCTTAGTGAAGTAAGACTGAGAAAGCTAAATATCAGATGGCTTCTCTAATACGAGAAACCCAGAATACAAATAAATATAGAATCAAATGAGTAAGATGTTGGGAATCAGGGAGGGATGGGGGGGGTTAGGAGGATGAAAAGGGGGGAGGAGAAGGCAATGTGAAATTCATGTGACATGTATATATACATATGTGCACAAAATTCTCAAGCTAATAAATGGTGTGTGACCTAAAACAGCAATTCTTAAATGTTATGGTTTTAAGAACCACTTAGACTCTTAACAATTGATTAAGACTTTTAAAATATTTTTATTTACAATCTATTAGTATATGTATATCATATTAGAAATAAAAATGAGAAATTAATTTTATTTTTATGGTACTAGGAATTGAACACAGGCCTTCACAGGGAGTTACAATCCCAGTCCTATTATTTTTTTTTATTTTGACACAAGGTCTCATTGATTAGATAAGTTGCATGGGCTAGGTGAACTTGTGATTCTCCTGCCTCAGTCACCTAGAGAGCTGAGATTATAGGCATGCACCACTATATCTGGATGAAAAATGAGAATTTTAAAGTTTTGTTTATTAAATAAATCTAGGACATGTTAGCATAAATGCAATATTTTGTAAAATAATCATATTTTTAAAAACACACAATTTAGTGAGGACAGTGGCATTGTTTTTCGTTTCTGTGAATCTCTTTAGTTTTTGAACTTAATAGGAAACAGCTGGATTTTCTTACACGCCTCTGTATTCAATTTTTTGCACTGTCTTGGTTGAAGAGTTTAAAGAAAATTAAGCATCAGAAAAATATGTAGCTGGGAAAGCAGTGCTTTAATAGACTTACAAGATAGCTTGGGATATTCTTATTTGATACTAAATTAAATCCAATTAGGAATAGTTTTCAAAGTTACAATGTGGAGTCTGAAGCTGGAGCAATAAACTTTCCAATCTCTATTACATTGAAATCCATTGGTCACTTTTGCATTTTCAATGGATTTCACACATGTAACTTTATTGCCTAATGTCCCGGTCACTTGGAAGATACTGATTCATGGAATAATACAAATCTTCTGAATGTTGGTACATTTCATTATGTAACATCAAAAAATCACATTCTTAGAGAAGTTTTGAAGTATTGGGAGCTAACAAATTCATATTGCTGGAGTTTCTCAAACTTCTAATTTTCCTTTTAAACCTTAAATATTGTCAGTTATTTTCCCCAAAGTGACAGGTTTTCTTTACCCAATTCCTACAAAAGTCCTGTTGAATACCCAAGTGTGAATTACCACAGCCATTCTTTAAACTAAAAAATAATCTTCCATGAAAACAAATGGCTAATTCAGCTTTAAGTTCAAACAACTGTATAAACACTTCTTTGGGATAAAGATTGTATTTCACTACTCAGCCACAGTGCTTTATTCATCATTCATCACATGACATTTGAAAAGATGTATACTTGTGATTTAATAAAATGCACTTCGCCAAGAACATTCTTACATAAAACTGGTATCCTGTCTTCTTAAAAGTCGAGTGCACTTCAGTGAGAAATAGAATGATGCCCAATACAAGCAGGTGTCATTCCTTTGAGTGATTTCAGGGTCTTATCCACCAATTGCTTCTGAACCATTGGTTTGAGCATCAACATGATCAAACAGACAAATAATGTCTTAGTTTCATTATCAAAGTTGTTCTGTGCTGAAAGGATCTCCGAGGCCACTAGAAGTCTGTAGGACATGCTTTGAGAGTCACCGGTTTAATGGGACAGGAATTCTGTGTGGTGCATATCCTTGGTCTCTTTGATAACTGAGTCGAGAGGAGAAAATCCTGTTGAAGTGAATGCAAGAGAAAGGAGAAAGGGGGCTGGCATGGGCAGGAAGGCTAACAGAAACCAGATATGGAAGGTTTATAAGAAGTGTGTTCTGGGAGAATATGTCTAATGCCAGCCATCATTTTGGTCTACATATTATTCTGGAGATCTGGGGAAAAATGAGGCAAACAATTTCAGCCCTTTCGTGGAAATTCAAAGTCCTCTGTAGAAAGGGGAGACAAATGAATGAGAAAAATCTTCATTTTGCTGGATGGAGTGTCAATGTAGCTTCCTTTCACCTCATCAAAATTCCTTGAAAGTCAACATTTCAGCACCAAGATCTTGGCATCTCCTACAACCTGATGTATGAATCTCACATAGTAAGTCTGCAAAAAAATAAATGGGATGACCATGAAATCCAAAATGTCATCCAAAAGACTGTCAGTTTTTCTTAGTTCCTATGGTAACAAGCATTCCCAAACCCACCACTTTCTATCTCTTCTTCTTCGTAGTCTGTTTTAGATGAAAGTATCATGTGATACATACATAGGAGACAGAGCTGGCAACTTTTTTTCCTACTCCATTGGTTCTCTCTTTACTCTGTTGATCGTTTCCTTTGTGATGCAAAAGCTTTTTTTTTAATGTGCCAGGAATTGTTTTTTTTTTTTTTTTTTTTTTTTACTAATAATCTCACAAGTTGATTCTTGGCATTATCTCATACACATTAGGTGTTTTATTGAGAAAGTCCTTGCCTCGGCCTATGTCTTCAAGGGTTTTGCCTACTTTATCTTCCAGCAGGTTCAGAGCTTCCATCTCAATATCTAGATCTTCTATCCATTTTGATTTGATTTTGGCAGATGGTGAAAGATGTGGATCTGGTTTCATTCTTCTGCATGTGGATAACCAGTTTTTTCCAACATCATCTGTTAAAGAGACTGTCTTTTCTCCAGCATACATGTTTGGCCCCATAGCTGGTGGTGAGGTAGCTGAAGGCATTTGGGATTGTCTCTGAACTCACAATTTTGTTCCATTAGTCCATTTGTCTGTTTTTGGTGTTTTCCATGTGGTTTTTATCACTGTTGTTTTGTAGTATAACTTGATGTCTGGTATTGTGATGCCTCCTGCTTTTGTTTTGCTACTTAGAATTGATCTGGCTATTCTGGATCTCTCCTGGTTCTACATAAATTACAGGATTTTTTTCTAGGATTAGAATTGCATCTGCAAAAAAAAAAATGCTGTTTGTGTTTTAATTGGAATTGCATTGAATTTGTTTATCAGTTTTGGTATTATGGCCATTTAGACAGTATCAGTTCTGCCTACCCAGGCAATATCTTTCCATTTTCTATTTTCAGCTTTACGGTGTTCATTATAAATGTCTTTCACTTTTTGAGTTAATTATAACTTAATAGGGTAATTTCTGTGATTAAGTAAACAGAGTATTAGGAGCACACAGTAGGGCTGTAGCAGGTTTCTTGAAGGAGGGAATGTCTCCTAAAAGACAAGTAAATGCAGCCTCATGAAGTTGGGACAAGAGAAGTCAGAGTGATCAAGGCATGGGGCCCAGCAGGCAGTAGACGCTCCATCAGTGCTTGCTAGATGAACTGCCTGTTCACCACAGAATGATACCATCCATTAATAATACAGTACCTAGAGGAATACAATTACTTTGTAGGTAAGCTAAACCTTACAAATGATTAAGAAAAAACTCCATCTTTGTTACTAAAAGTGAGGTCCGTTTATCTGCCTACCTGGACGTTTGTTAGAAGTGCAGTCAAACTCCACAGTTAAACAAAATTCCTAGGTGATTCCTACACACATAGTGTTTGAGGCTGTGCTGTACTAACGGCTCACAAGCCTTCAATGACCTTCTAGAACAATGGTTAACAACCCTTGGTGAATGAATATGAGACTATCATTGGGGCAAGAGTCTATTTCAAAATATAGAAACCTAGTTTTATTTCCCTGTCTTCCATGGAAACTGAATCTCTGATGTTGGAATCTGTGCACATGCATTTTTAAGAAGCTGTCCCAGGTGATTCTGAGGTCTATTATTTGATATAACATACCATTATGTTCTACATAGTACTTTAAGAAAAGAGGCTGGGGACCGTGTGTGTGTGTGTGTGTGTGTGTGTGTGTGTGTGTGTGTGTGTGTGTATGATGAATAGGCAGATCATTATCAGTTTCTTCCAAGGGACTATATTATTAATTTTTTTGAGATTAAAATGATTACTTCTCAAGGAGATTTGAAGATGAGTCTTTAATTATTGGTTTATGATTATTTTTGCATGATCTTTTCCCCAATAATATGACTTTTATTGTTCTGAAACAAAGATGTTCTGAAGCCGAGACTTTCTTTGTTAGAAGGGGCAAACAACATAAGTGGGTAAGTGGGATGCTGCTGAAGTTCAGCCACCTGTTTGGGAAAACTCTAACCCAAATTTATTTCTTTAAATGGATGTTTGCATGTGAAGACCTAACTCCACAACACATTTTGCTAAGCTTCTCCACATACAAAAAGCCCCACTACCACTCGACAATATTTGTGCTAGAAGCACAATGCAAATACAACATTATATTCATAATTTACTCTAGTCAAAGCATTTTAAAAATTGTCTACCTGATCATGACATGCACCAGGCTGAAACAAAGGGGTTTCCATTTGTTCTCAATTTCCATTTGAAACTAAATTTGATGAAGTTTTGATTTCCTCTTTGTTATCACATAAACCCAAAGCAAAGAAATAAAATCACCAAGTGATTATTTTTCTAGGAAAAATTGTTTTACATTCATTAAATTTGTTGGAGGAAGTGCAATGAAATCATATATAAATAAAGTATTTTAATAAGAGTCAAAGTTCAGTAGTCAGACTTTTTTATTTGACTCAAGCATCAGCCTATATAAATTACGCTTTTAAAGGAAAAACAAACCATATTAAAACAATATAAGTAATGTTGAATCTCCTCTTCTTACTACAAAACAGTTTGGATTTGAGTGACATTACTCATTTTCTTTTCCAGATAAACGGTTTTGCAGCCATCTTTCCCAATAACACATAAGTTTTGTTACTAATTAATCGCAGTTAACTTGCTATAGAAAGAAATGAAAATCCTGTGCAACTTAAACCAATGTGCTTCCGGATCTCCCCAGTGCATTTTACTCAGTTTGGAAGGCATTTCTTCATTCAGCAAGTTCTGCGTCCCTCTAGGAGCGGGTCCTGCTCTAGGCTCATCTTCCCAGGGCAGACCCAGGAAGAACTCGGCACTGGACTTCCTACTTTTTTCTCTTTTGAAACAGGATCTTGCTCTGCAGTTAAGGCCAGTTTCTAACTCACTGTGTAACCCAGGCTGGCCTCAAACTCACAGTAGTCCTCCTGCCTCAGCCTTCTGAGTGCTGGGACAGAGTTGTGTGTCACCACGCCAGGCTTGGATCTCCATCTTAAACAACTGGTTTGATATGCCTTGATAAACATAGAAAATCACAAGGGTTGTAGTGACAAGGGAACTAAATCCATCAGGAGTGACTTAACCAACAACAGAAGTGTGCTACATACTTGGTATGTATAAGGTGACATGTGACAAAACTTACAAAAATGAATATGGGAGAGTTCCTGAGCAATGCCTCTCAGACGCGGAGCGTCGTGGCACTATCTACCGGTTTAGTTTTACGTTTTCTTTGTTTTTCTGTACTCCCTCTTCTCCCTTTAAAAAATAAAAATGTGTTTTAAAAATTTTTCCTGAGACTGTACCTATGAGGTTTCTTCACTAATACATTCATATTTGACATGTTGATATTCTTACATAAAATACACAGAGCAGAAGTATGAGAAGATCTTGTTAGCACAAAAGAAACAGATTTTTTTGTCTCCTAATATTAGTTCTGCAGCAAAATTTGAAATTTGAATTAAAATAGGAGAGGAAGTGATTGCAGCAAATGTGTTGTGATCCCTCAGACGCTAAGAACTGGATGGAGACAGGAAGACACAAGGCCAGGGTGGCCTGACCCAGTGCTGCCGTGAGGGCAGCGTGGACTTGGTTCCCAATATTGGAGCCATCTGCTAATAAAGAAATTGAACAGAACCTACGAAACCTAGATTTCAATTTATGTCATATAAACATGTGACTTAGGCCATACACCACTTCTAGATACAAGCCTAAGTACCTTATTTGGTCTCTCTTGTCCAACAATTTAAAAATAAATCTCAACTGTAGAGGCATTGCTTTATACTTTCTAATATTTTAGAATGATCTTGTTCTTTTTGTACCCTTCATTTTTTTCAAAGTAATGGTAAGCTAGACAGCAATCTTTCTCCAATACCTCTTCTCATGTTTTTGTAGTTTTCTGGCTCTTTTTAACTTTTTAAAAAATAAAATTTATTTTCAAACTGATACATAAAATGTAAAAATTGGGCATATTTATGAAGCAATATATGATGTTTCAATGTACATATATATGATTTTTAAATTAGGTTAAATATAACTGTTTCCTCAAATATATCAATGCTTTATGATGAAAAAAATCCAGACTCCTTTCTCCTAGCTTTCTGAAGTGTACAACACAATGCACGACTGTTTTCTGGTATGCACATCACAGCTTCTTCCCTGTATCTTTCTATAACTTAGTGCTCCCTGATAAATCTTTCTTCACTCCTCCCTGTCCTTCTATTCTCCCCAGCCTGGGGTAACCACCATTCTATTCTCGATTTGTATGAAGTCAACTTTTTCATATTCCACATATAAATGAGATCAGGCAGTCTTGTCTTTCTGGAACTGGCTTGTTACATTGAACATAATATAGACCATACAGCTCCATCCATTTTGTTGCAAGTGACAAGATTTCTTTCTCTTCATTGCTGAATAGTATTTCATGGTGTATGCGTATATATGTATTATGTATATATGTATGTATATATGTATATATAGGTATATATACATATATACCATATATATATATATATATATACCACATCTTCTTCTAGTGGTCAGTTACTGGGCATTTGGGCTGTTTCTATATTTTGGCTACTGAGAATAGTGCTGCTGGAAACATGACAGTGCAGATGTCTGTTTGCCAAAATGATTTCGTTTTCTTTGGCTGTATACCTAGTTGTAGTGTATGACAGTTGTTAATTTTGTGAAGAAGCTTCACGCCTTTTTTCATAATGTCTATGCTAACTTACATTTTAATAAAAGTTTGTAAGAGTTCCTCTTTCTCTAAATTTTGCCAGCACTTGTTATCATTGATTTCTCTTGTGTGTGTGTGTGTGTGTGTGTGTGTGTGTGTGTGTGTCTGTGTGTGTGTGTGTGTGTCTGTATGTTTGTGTGTGTATGAGAAATATTTATGAGCCTCGTGGCAGCAGGGGCATTTCTTTCCACCTAGTACAAAGAGTGAAGTACTTACCTACTGTGAAGTCCATTACCCTTACAAGCCCTCAACATAATCAAAACAAGAGTGAAATCACAAAGCAATAAAGCAAGAAAGTAAGTGGCCCTGAAGAAATGTGAGCCAGCTGAGGGAGACCAAAAAACTGCTACAAGGAAGCATGGGAGGAAAGACTGATAAATGGTGAGTGGAGAGACGATCAGCACAGTATGCTGGCTACACCACTGGATCCTCCTTCTCTCACTAAATGGGAATGGTGTGAACACAGTGAAGCAGACACCACCAGATGGATCTGCTGCTATCCATAATGAAAACAAAATGATAGAAGTGTCCTAAAGAAAACAAAGAAATAAACAACAAGCATGTCCCTTGCAGATCATCTGAACTGCACTATGTACATACAGATATCAGTGATGCATACTAGCTCTTCAATTGGTTGGACCCCCTTCGAGGCTGACATTTTTTGATGGGATAAGTATCACAAATTGTGAGGCTGTTATTTTTCTGTCCCCAAAGTGCATCCCTTTATTTTCTTTACAAGGCAGCTACCGTTTATAAATCCCAAGGCCTCACCATCACGGGACGATTCTCAGTAAACTCCCAGGCTCCCATATGAACACCTGGTGCTGCAAAGAATGCGTGACAGGGTACTAAAAACCCAAAATTCGGTATACTTCCATAATTTTGTAACTTTCTGTAACCAGGTTGTGAAATATATATAACTCACACTGCCAATATACTAAACTAACTTCATTTTGTGCTGATTACGCTATTCAGGTTATGTGTTTGCTGTGTGAGTTAAAGTTTACTGTGTAAGTTAAAATTTATAAGTCAGTTTGCTATGAGTTCATCTTGTGAGGCCGGTTTCCCTTGTTTTGGAGCCTCGCTTGTGCACTTATCAGGATGGCTCTGGAATTTTGTGATAAGGACGGAGGCTTAACCTCTTTCCCCTCTCTTGCCTCCATAGCAGCCTGCTGAGAGTTACATATTTCATGAGAATCACATATTTCATGAGAATCACATATTTTGTGATAGTCATGTATTTCACACCACAGCCACCCAGCCAAGATAGGTGTTGGTTTAAGATTGATCACTATGTATAATGTATGTAATGATGTAAAATCCTTTATATAATCTTTGTGCAAAACTTGTTTGGTGCTGCTCTCTGAAGACTCACCCAGAGTACAGGGACAGTTCAACTGCTGGTCATGATAATATCTTGGCCATTAATAAAGATCCTTACTTCACCTTAATTAATGCATGGTGGGTTTTTAAATTGGTGTTTGGTGGTCTCTTACTTCTGACTTATAATAAAAATAGTACAGGTTTTCAAATATCAAAGTTTTATCCATAAGCATAAGATTCTCTGAAGTTTGGGTTGCTGGATGCAAATTCACTAGATTATCTGTGTTCTAGTAAAAGGTCTATATAGCCCAGTTGTGTTACTGGTAGTGATAATTGTGTTTTCTCTTCATTGAACACTCTGATTCCATCTTGGACAACTTAATCACAATCTCCTTTGCCTCCACACATTCATATGTTATGAACTATGAGACACTGTGGGACACTAACGCTCACCAGACTTCATGTACAGACTTTCCCCGTACTTGAGTTGAACCTAAAGCCTCCACACTAAGTTACATCCCCAGCCTTATTTATTTATTTACTTATTTATTTTCTTGAGACAAGGTCTTGTTAGGTCAATAAGTTGTTCAGGCTGGACTCAAACTTGTGATCCTTCTGCCTCAGTCTCCCAGAGTGCTGGGATTACAGGTATGTGCCACCACACTGAGCTCTGTGCTCATAGGCTTCTCTTTAAGAAACCATTTTTTATTGTTTACTATTGATGATGCCAGGATGAGTGTGGCCCAGGTGGACTGAAACTTGTGTGTGCCAGTTTTAAATACTTTTATTTTAAGACATTGCCTTTGCCACTTACATAGTACAGTGCTTATAATGCATGTACTAGGCCTTCTCAATACCTGAGTATGATGGAACATGTGCCCAGGGAAAAGAAATAGCATTGCACATTACCAGCACTATAAAATATGCTGTACCAGAGTGCTGCTGGCATACCTGGAGGAGGGCCTGGGGCTTCCCTGGAGGGGGAGCTCCTCCATCTGGTGGTACTTCCTCAAGGCCACCACTGAAGAGGTTAAGTTAGTCCAAGTATAGAAGTTGCATTGTTTGAAACAACAGTCTGAAACTTTTTACTCCCTGTTCATAGCTTCTCGTGCTAAAGAAGCAGATATCTTTTTCTTCAGGAGCTCAGTTACCTCTGGCTGGAACCTGGATGTCTCAGTTTTTCTGCATGCACACACAAGGGGCCTACACATTTTTTTAAAAAAGCCTATCAAACAACTTATTCTCTTTGTAGAATATAATAGTTATGATTACTGAATGCCTCAACTGTTTACAAGTATCCTTAGACTAGCTTCGGGTTAATGTTGTTTCAAAAAAATTGCTTACCTGTTCTCAGCAATTATTTGCATATATTGTTACCAATGGTGTATATTTATTTTCCATTTAAAAACTTCTTTCATTTATAAAGAAAGATAATTTAAAGCAATTTCTACAACGGCCTAACGCTGAGAATGCTGAGTCCTAAGCCAGGAGTGGCAAATACCAAAAATAACACAATTTGCCATGCAGAATACACTAAAAATTCAGCAATCCAGAGTGAGAGAAGGGCTAAAGGCAACAAGACTAGTTAACACTGCTTGAGAAGGCAGTAGAGTCTTTTGGCACCCTTTTCTACTCCCTGCAGAGAAGCAAATTCTTTTCTCCCCCTTCTGTCTCCAGGCCCAGCTGAGGGTGTATGCACCATATGGGAAATGTAAGTTTCAGAAAAAGATGAACTTCTGGACACCCCTCCCCGATGCCAACTCCTATCTGGGCACCCAGGACTTGGGTAGTTGGACTTTATACCCTTCTGGAAGGAGATTAGAAGGTTCTGATTAGACAGTCAATAAAAATAGTGACATTTGGGCTTCACTAAGAGATGAACCAGCCACTAGCCCTATAGTAAACAAAGAACAAAAGAAATCAGTCTTCTAAAGGAAAGTTCTTACTGTAAAAGAAAGAGGCAGAAATGTGGAAAGCAAACACAGAGACCATTCTGAAAGAGGAAAAACCATGCAAAAGCCTTCTCTTTGCTACCTCCAGAATGATGTCAATGTTGTAAAACAGAAATGGGACAATGTAAAAGAGTATGAGAAAGACTTCAGGCAATTAGAGCAGAGATGCCGAAGTACAGAATTTGGAAGATAATGCTGAAGAAATTTTCTAGATTCTCCTAGAGCCCAGTAGGATCAAGCAGCAAGACAGATGAAAATGGAAGGAGAGAATGGTAAAGAAACTGAGAGGATGCAGACAAGCCGTCCCACGCTTGAATGTAGAAATTTCTGAGTGAAGAAACAGAAAATGAGATTGATCATCAAGAAAACACCTGATAATTGAAGGACACGCCCTTCTAGATTGAAGAGTAATTTCTAGATTGAAAAACCATACACAAGAGATGAAAAGATCCTCAAACTAAGCACACCATCATGAGATTTCTTTCAAAGGTCTTAGGCATTTCCAAGAGAAAAAGTAGCACACAGGGATCAAGAATCAGAATGGCAGCGAGCAGGGGCGGCTCAGGCCAGTGATCACAAACCCTTAGAAGCTGAGGCTGAGACAGAAAGACTGCAAGTGGAGGCCAGTCAGTGCAGCTTGGCAACATGTTGTCTCAACCTGGATTAAAAAGATTGCTGGGTATATCTCAGTGGTAGAGTGCTTGCCTAGCACGTCCTGGGTTCAATTCCTGATGTTGCCAAAAGAGAAAAATAATAATCACTATGAACTTTGGATTTCCCAGGGGCAAAACTAGAAGCTAAAGTATAAGCTAACATCTTCCATATTCTGAGCAAATATTTTCAGTCAAGAATGGCATACCTAACTAAATTATCAATTCAATGCAAGATTAAAGACAGTATTAAACAGGCCAGGCCTCAAAAATTTTAGTCGTCATCATGTTTTCTTAGAAAGCAGCTAGAGAAAGGATGCCAGGAAGATGAGGAAGAAGCCCTACAAAAAAGAGGTCCAAGAATTAGAGAATCCCACTAGAGAGCAAAGAGGAGCTCCAGGATGATTCGAAGGAAATTCCAGCAAGACAGTGGTGTATCTGACCAAAAGAGCCACCCACCTGGCCTAGAAGAGATTGGGAAATTGATAGACATGCTAGTACATCTCAAACTATCAAGTGGAGAAAAAGCATGAAGAAAAATTAAGGACAAGTATTTAGGAGACACAAAAGGAAAGATGGTTGGACATTCAAAAGAGAAAATAATTTGTGTAAGAAAAGGAAAAGTACTCACAGCGTACTGCATGGCTTCATCTAATATCTAAGCATGGCATGTGTGCAATCAAATATGACATAATTATATCAAGGGGACAAAGGAGGGAAAACAGTGACATGAGCTTGAGGAAGGAGGCAGGTAGAAGAGCTACTGTCTTCCTCTTCCATAGAAGAAAGTCAACGGATAAGGTTCACCGCTGAAGAAATCAATAAAGGGCACGATGTGTATTTTTTTCAGAGGTCAGAAGATAAAGAGCGCAAGATTAGGAAAAAAATGTTTCTGGGGAATCCAAAATAAGTTGTTCTACATTCTTGTAGAACTATTTGAATAAGCTATGGACATGTATTTTTGGTAAAGAATAAACACTAAATAAAATGATCCTTCAAATTCTTGCATTTTTTGATACACTGATTCCCAGGTAGAATGCATCTGAGTAAACTGTGAATTTAAAACTAAGCGTAAATAAAGTCTTGATATGCTAAAAAACCCTACTATAGAAAATAAATCACCAACAGGCTACAGAGTAAATTACTAAATGCCCACTTGTGCATTTTTTCAGGTGACAATGAGTTCTATTAAGATGGAATATTAAAATGCTGGCTTTTTGGTTTTAAGGTTCAATATCTTTTCTTACTATAAAAATCAGTATCAAAAATAAATCTGAATGTGTGTGTGTGAGTTTTATGGACCAGGTTCCCTGTGTTCTATATGAGAGCTGGAGGTAGGGAAGTAATTTTTCCTCTTCCTTTTTTTTCTTTGATCTATTCTTCTTTTATGTATATGTGGAGAGCTCTTGGGGCTATGATACCTGCACATCTTGGAGGGGACATCGATCACACTGGGTACACACACGGTTAAGACATTCCCCAGGGTCCCAAGTCAAAGAAAAAACAAAAAGAGGTTACAAATGGGTGGGATATTTTACTTCTTCAAAGTGTGGAAGTTGAGAGCACAGCCTTGTGGAATAAGAACTCCACAATGGAGACCTCCAATGTAATTTCAATTCTCTCCACTTATTCGAAACCCCAGTCCTAAGAGACACGACTCTGGTGTGCGCCTTCAGGTCTTTAAAGATTTTCTAGACCTGTGCTTCAGCAGAAATTGAAAGAGAAAGAGAAGAAAAGACGAGAACCCTCTCTGCACATAACTGCTTCTAAAGAGGAGAAGTGAGGGTTTCGGCTCTTCCAACTTGCTGATCTTTGTTTCTTCTTCTCTGCTGTCCTCCTCCCTGCTCCCTCTCCTGGACTCCAGCCCTGGCAGCTCGGGCAGTGATGAGGTCACAGGTTCCAAAATGTGGCCATGGTATGAAGGTGGCAGCAAAAATTTTTAAACAACATTTCAGCACCACACCACACTGCTGAGAAGAGAGCTGTGTGTAATGTGAGCAGCTGAAGCGAGTGCTGTTTTATTAATCCAGGGTGGTGATCCCTGGGGTTGTGCTACATGCGTGTGTGTGTGTGTGTGTGTGTGTGTGTGTGTGTGTGCATGCATGCATAAGCGTGTGTGTGTGTGTGTGTGCATGCATATGCGTGTGTGTGTGTGTGTGTGTGTGGTCTCCTATTTTACACTGCAGTCACCAAGACTTCAGTTCAGACATTGAGGAAGGAGAGTGGGAGGGTCTTGGTATTCAGCTCAAGGCTGTTTTTTCACCTGTTAGCAAGGTCTTTGACATTAAAAGTAAGGAAAGGCTGACAGAAAAATGACTCCATCCAGGAAGGGGAAGAAGAGACAGCTTAGTGGGTGACAGGTGGTCTTCTGCTTCCCCTCCCCACCCTCCCTGTGTCAGCGTCTTGCTCCTTATCACCTCATTAAGTGGCCAGGCCTTACTACCTGGCAGGGAAGATTGATGGTGTGCTAAGTGCCAGGCTCAGCTCTCGCTCACTTTGCAGCCAGGGCCTCTGTAGCCAGCCTCAGGAGCCCTGCTCCTCTGCCTGGCTTCCCGTAGGTGCAGAGGCCCCTTCCCAGCACTCTTATTGTCTCCAGTGCTAGTTCCTTCCTTTGTGGACCAAAACATGATGATATTTAATACATCTGCTTTGAAACTTTCATAAAGTACCAGCCAGCAGCACAAAACCCTCAAGATCACAGTGAATTAGAAGGAAATGACTCTCCATGGGTTGGACCTTCCCTGTGCCCTCCTTTAGTTCCCTCATGTCTGCAAACGAACCCTATCCTTCTGGTCAAATGGCCTCTACTTCCAGAAGCCTTCTCTCATTACATTCTGTCTAGAATCTTTTTAAGAGTTACTTTGAACCTCTCCTCTAATGTAGCTATTTATTATCATATTAGGGATTCAGCCCAGGGCTCTCACACTGAGCTACATCCCCAGACCTTTTGTTTTGTTTTGTTTTGTTTTGCTTTGCTTTGTTTTGATTTTGAGACAGAATCTAGCTAAATTGCCCAGGCTGGACTCAAACTTGCAATCCTCCTACCTCAGCCTCCCAGAGTGCTAGGATTACAGGCTTGCACCACAAGGCCTGGCTCTTGCAGTACTTTATACTTTATTTATTAGGTAAGGTGTTATGTCTAAACCTATACTGTACCTTCACAAACACAGAAACCTCATCTTGGAGTCCTTTCTTTTCCTGACGCATTAGTGATACTTATAATAAGAGACTCACACTTCACTTTGCACAAACTCTTTCTAATTCTCTCATCAACCTCTGATGTAGAAATCTTACAGTCCATTATGCAGAAGACAGAATCAAGTCTCTGAGATGTGACTTACCCAAAGTCAAAGCTTCAACAGGCAGCCAGCTTAGCTACCATTTCAACCAAAGCCATGCGATCTGCTACCAGTTAGAGAGAGAGAGAGAGAGAGAGAGAGAGAGAGAGAGAGAGAGAGATGGAGACAGAGGAGGAAGGGAGGTAATGAGCGAAGAGATGAAGAAAGGAAGGAAAGAAGAAAATGAAGGGAGGAAAAGGGGAAGGGAGGAGAAAAGAAGGAAGAAAAAAGGGAAGGGAAAAAGGAGGAAAGGAGGAAGAAGGGAAATAAAGGAAAGAAGGAGAGAAGAAACAAGGAAGGAGAAATAAAATCAAATATGGTGGGCTTGGATTCATTTATTGAAATAGTAATTCACAGATTTAGAGAGTTGTAGAACAGTGAATGAAGAAATGAACACCTGGACTCTCTGCTTTTCAGAAAGAACGACAATACTCAGAAGGGCGATGATCTCCATTCCAGGCTGAACAGGCTGAACCTGCTGTGACCAGAACGATATGGATCCCCATGTCAATGTTACTTTCTGTAAGATGTCAACTTTGAACCAGACACCGAAATATCAATCAGTACCCGTTTAACATGGAGCAGCAACTGATAAAACATGCAAATGTGATCCTTTGTTTAAGCTTCTGTTTATTGAAGCCCTTTGGTTCCTGGAGACGCAGGGGGGAGAAGGGGGAAACCACCTTCTAAGAGTTCTATTAACTTTTTTCATCCCCACATACAAAGAATGATATCTAAAAATCTACAGGAGAATGTTATTCTTTCAAGCTGTTTACCAAAAAGAAAACCAGGCTGTTAAGCTGTCACCATGTGACTCACTGCTTAGCTGTCAGAACAGTGAGAATGATGTTTCACCCCTGAGCCCTCTACTAAAGTTATACCCTCAAACACCACAGAGGCAGCGAAGTTTAGAACATGACCAAGTGAGGTGCTAATTCATCAGATCGGAGCTTCATAGTTTTCCCTATTTAAATGATGTGTACTTTCAGAAAAATGTGACTTGTGAGCAGGGCAGTTAGCCAAGTCCTCGATGACTTCCAAAGCTAAAGGCAGAGTGTTACCTTTTATGGATTCATGCCAGTACCTCCCACTTGCTCTCCCATCAGAATCCTAACACTGCCTCCTGTGCGAAGCCGTCCTCCTCTTCCTCAGTTCCCTGGGACATAGGTGATGTGGCAGAAATCAGGGACATCTAAGATCTTGGGGGAGGAAGGGTGCTCTCTAATTCATGACTGTGAAATCAACAAGTTATGTATAAGAATAGAAATATTCAAAATTATTTTACCTAAACACACTGAACTCAGGCCAGAGCAGCCCAGTGGAAGGTATTAACACATCTCAGGGAAGAATGCGCCCCTCTGAACAGTCTGCCCAGAAACAGAAAGGAGTAGGAGACGAACACTGCCCATGAGAGTGCTGCTCAGAAGAAGAAGCACCTAGACCAAAAACTTGGTCTGTCCCATGCAAGTGACTATCAAAAGGTGATGTCGGCTGAGAGGGCAGCAAGCACCAGAGCTGAATCTTCCAGGTCACACACTGTCCCGATCCCCGACTCATGATCCAGCTCTGCACTGTTACATGGTCTCTAAGAGGCAGCACTGCCCAGGAGATGCATCCATTCAGTCTTGTGTGTTTTTTCTTTTCTATAAAGAAATAAATGAGAATTCTAGTTTGGCCTGGTTTTATTGTCCTCACAGACCATGAGGTGGAATTCCAGATCTAATCACTTACTTGAACAAGAACGATGTTGGTATAAAAGGTTAAATTGAAGACAAAGGGAAGAAATTAAGACAGACTTTGTGGAGAGGAAAAAGGGGTGTGGGCATATGTGTAAGTGTGTAGGAATAGGGAAGAAAGTAAAACTGAGTAAAATGTGATATGTAAATGTACCAATTTCCCAAGCTGATTGTTATTATTAGGTGTCACAAATATATATAATAAGAGCATTTTAGGAATAAAGGCTTAAATTGAGAGCCAGGGTTTGGACTGAGCTACATTTATTTATTGTGGATTATGTTTACAGTATTGGGGGTTGAGCCCTGTGCCTTTGCACTGAGCTTCATCCTCAGTTCAGCTTTTGTTCTTATGTTTTTGAGATAGAGTCTCACTAAGTTCCTAAACTACCCAGGCAAAGCTTAAACTTTCAATCCTCCCGCCTCAGCCACCCAGAGTGATGACATAGGCCTGTGCTACTGGTTCGGTTGAGCTATATTTACAAACTAAGGTCACCTTGAGAGACTGTTTATCAGCTAGTCAGTTAACCTTTCCATACCTCACCATACATCCTCATTCAAACTTCAGTCAAAATTTATTGACTTTTTGTAACATTGCAAACCAATCTCTCTCCTTATGTACATATATGCATATTTTATGGTTTGTGGTTATTTTTCTTTATTCACAGAAGTGTGTCTCTACCTTTGAGAATGAGTATTATTTTGTTTAATTCAATCACAGTTTAGGGCTGTAAATATAGAAATGAGTAAGGTTTACTCACACCCTTTATTAACTGGACTAGTGAGTACAACACACAGAACAATCATTCATACATGTGGTGAAAGCAACCATGAAAAAGTGTGTAAGAAGAACACAACTGTACAAAAAAGGGGGAGACGTGGGGGAGAGATTAAGCATGTTCAGAAGCATCCCTGAAAGAAACAGCATCTAAGTGAGATTTTAGTAGGTAGCCAAACTTTGTCAAGATGACCAGAAATAGCATGACTATTCAAAGCACAAGGAGTCATGTGAGAAAAGGCAAAAAAGTGTGAAATAATCTGTGACCCAAATTATACGTCAGTGTTTCTCAAATGTGCATCGCATGGAAGAGTCCCAGGAGGTACAGACTGGACAGATGGAGAGAGAGTGGACATTTGAGTGGAAGTGGAAAGGGGTCTGAACTTTGTGCTGTAGGCAAATGGTGCTAGCAAAGGCTCTTCCACACAGAAGAGGTGAGAGCATACTAATGTTTGCACAGACACCTTCAGTACTAGTGTGAACACAGGAAAGACAAAAAGGAAGAAAACAGTAAAAGATGATGACAATATCCAGTTTGTCTGCCATCTTCAGCTTTTTGTGAAATATCCAGCACTCAAACCAGTGACATTTTTTTTTCTTTAGAATGAAACTAATGGTGTCACCTGTCAAATGACATGGCAGTAACACATACTCAACTGACTCTGGTCCCTCAACCTCACGCCATCTGGTGCAAAAATGAGTCATGATATTTCCGACAACCCAACAAACACATAATGAAAAGCATTTAGAAAAGTCCAGACAGGCACTGTTTAATAGATATAATCTGAACCACAATATAAAGCATGTGATCACACATGTGATTTTAAACTTTGTTATTATGTCAAAACAAGAAAAAAGCAGGTAAAATTAACCTTGATAATGTTTTGTATTGATCCCATTACATATCAAATATGATTCTCACAGCATGCAATTAATATGAAAAATAATTAATGAGATTCTTAACTGCCTTAAGCATAAGTCTTTGAGAGCAGTGGGGCCTTTCCTTAGTCACTGCACACCTCAGTCTGGACTAGCTCCGACTCAAGGGCTCAGGAGGCCCTCTGGCTGTGGCTCCTACCTTGCACAGCACAGATCCCAAACAGATAAGGAGTCCATGACTGTAGGCAGAAGGAAAAGATGTATTTAAAACATATTGACAAGTGGGATTTGACAGAAAGTGGAGATTGGCTTATTTTAATAATGAAATGGTAGATGAATACAAAGGGATTTATTTTAGCTTACAAAATTTGCTGGATGACCATTCTGTCAACCATCCTAGGAAACCAAGTTTAGGAAAAATAAGATGATGAGTTTGCTTGGGATTTAGGAATGTGACAGGTGTGTATGAATGCGAAAACATTCCCGGTGTATGTAGAAGTGTCAAAAGCACACACTATAGGATATCGTCTAGGTTTTAAGAGCTCTTCTGAATATATTGAGTATATGGATGCATTCACTGCTCAAAAATAAGTGATAGGTTCTACAACTATCCTCTCAAACCACAAATGATAAAACCTGAAGTACAAAGAAAAATAAGTCATTGGTTCCAAGTATCATGGTTATTAAGGGGAAAAGCTAATATTTAAACCTAAGTAGCACTGTCAGGGTAGAGCTCAGTAATGACAGCATGTGTTAGGCCATAGGGTCCATTTCTTGTACCGCCAAATGAATGCATAATGAACAAAGGAACCTACATAGTTTTGCTCCTGATTTAAAACTTACAAAACATGTTACACTGCCTCTCTGAAGGCAAATCTATGGAATCAGACAAACTCGGGTTTAATTAACTCCTCTTTCACTTATGCTCTGTGTGAACTTGAGCAAACTTCAATTTTTTCATTTGTAAAGGTGTCAATATTAGTTATCCCATCAGGATTTTTATTTTCAGAAAATACTTATAAAATTCCAGCACAGCTATAGGCATAATAAACAGAAGGTGTTATCCTTACTAACGCATTTTTTGGGCTTGGAGCTCAACATACATCCATGTTAGAATACATATTTCTCCTCAAATATTTAACAGTGTCAGATCTCAGTTCTGTTTTTTAAAGGAAATGACTGGCTCACTACAAAAGCATGCATTTAAAGAATTCCACAGATGAGGCTAGAGGCTGGGTCATTACAAGTTCATAGCTCAAATAATCATGGCATTTAAGCAATGAGATGGTACTGCCAGCTGCTCAGGCCACTGAGAGACAGTGAATTACACTGGAAGTCAAATATCTCAGTCTCACCTTCAAGGGGTCTAAAAGAAGACTGAATGCGTCAGGAAGACGCATGTGTATGCATGTCCTTTATTTAGGTTGAGATTAAAAAAAAAAACAGTACTTGTTAGACAAAGATTTATGGTTATTTGCTTACGACCCCCAAAAATTTAGTCATAGGGTTTAGGTGTATCACATATCTGATTTAGGTAATCTCATTCTAGCATAGGCAGGCATTTGAACTAGAAATAAAAAGCCAAAACTTAATGGTCCAAATGTAAAATATAAGAATTTGTAATGTTAGGTTTCCAGGAGTCAATACTAATTATATATCACTTCCTGCCAAGTTTGTGGTCACATGATCTAAGTTTCCATTGTAATTGGGTTTGCATTTTTACAAAATTTTGCTCTTTTACAATCCTTAGACACTGAACATAAAGCCTTTTAAGAGGTTTTGAGAAAAATCCATTAGCAGCCAGTTAGCACTCAAACTCTTACAATCCCCAGCTCGTATATTAAGTCAGTAGTAGTCCTATGAATACATATAATTTGATTGCTATATTGTTTTTCAACCCTATATATTTATTTAGGTACTAGGATCTCCTTTTGACAACCAGGATGGGTTAGTGGCACACTTAGTTCCCTGAGCACCCAGTTCATCTGATTCTTCTCATGTCAGGCTCTGGCAGGAGATCTGCCTAGGAAACCTCTTCTCTACAGGATGTTCCCGTGGCCACATACCTGCCTTGCCCAACAGGCACAGCAGATGAGTAACAATGTGTTTATAGATTTTGCAGTGTTCCATCTGTGTCTGATGTCAGTGTTTTCTTCTAAAATTGGCATCATTTTGGCTCACTGCCTCTTCCCCCAGGCAGTTCAAATGTCCTCAGCAGGGCCTTGTGGTCTGAAGAAGCCACACACTTTAGAGAAAAAAATTACACTGTATGAAACCATGCCAGAGCATGGCCTAATGTAGTGGCAATGGCCAGCCCAGTGGCTTCTTAGAAGAGTGAAATGGTTGCAAGAATAAAGGGAAATAATCAGTTCAAGGACAGTTCCTGGGACTGGAGAACAGGCTTATGCCCGTGTCTCCCTGGCCTACCAGGCAAGAGTACTGGAAGTGCCAAGTGACATAACGCTTCTGTCACTGTGACTCTAGGAGTGAAATTTGTTAGTGGAATACACTTTTAACCCATCAAAGCATAAATGAACATTCCTTGAAATTCCTTTAAGATTTACAAAGTCCAGAAAAATAAATGTTAAAAAATAGAAAAAAATAGGAAAAAAAATACATGGAGAGAATGACAAAATCCATATAAAATGTATTCTGAAAGACTGCAACACTGAAATAGATTCTCAAAAGAATGTCTAAAACATTCTCCTAACCTCTAGGCTGTGTAGGAGAAAAGCCTGAGCACAAGTCTATTGGCTGAGAGAATCATGTCTGTAGAGCTCAGTGGAGAGGGAGGGACACAAAGGATTCAGCAAGTGATGAGTTCAAGACTCAGGGTGAGATAGATGCTAGGTGGCAGAAATTCAGTCATATTAATAAGCTGTACCTGGCGAGTGAATCTAATGGTCTATGTTTTTCCTTTGAGATTTAAGTCAAACATAATCAATGAGGGCTCATTAAATGAAGAAAATTGTTTAAAGCAAAGTCTCCAAATAAATTTTAATCCACTAAAATTATGTTTCTCTACAATAGCCAATCCTACTCAATCTATTGTGCTAATATTTCATTTCCAGCCTCAAAAGAACTTTTACTCCTTTATGGAGAAAACAAACACCTATACAGAGAGTGGCATAAAAACACATTGGGTTCCTTCCTTGCCTTCAGTATATACCTTCTTTAATTCATTCTGCATAGTATTCAAGAGAATTAATTAAATAAATATAACAGTGCTTTGCTATTCAGAGACTAACCCTGGCTTCTCATTAAGTCTCGTACTGACTCTGATTTCCTCACAGCTGTGCATTGATTGGTTTTGGTACTTCCCTCAGTTACTAACAGAACACAGCTTGTTTACCCCCTCACCTTGAGCCTAGTGTGGAGAAGGCCTTCTGCACCTTAGAGTGCACTGGGGGGGTGGGGAAAACTTCTTTTCTATAAAAAAGTGTCCCGGTCTGACTAGTAAGAAAAGGTGAACCCATGCAGAAGTGTTTAAGACCTGGTGGCCAGTTAAGAAAGCAGGCTCAGAGTGAGAGCTTAGAGAGGATTAGGTGGTTCGGCAGGGCTTCGCAGCCAGGTCGGGAGCCCCCAGGGAGGCAAGTCCAAGGGCACACACTTCCAGATCGAGGGCACTTACAAGGGAGTAGATCATGATGAGGATGCAGGGATAGCAGAGGAGTCGAATAACTTTCCCTGCCAGCCGCTTTCAAAGTGTGACTTGAGCAGCATGTGAATGGGCCTGAGATCCCTCACAGAGTTCTCTGAAGGAAAAACTATTTCATAATAAAAGCAAAGCATAACCTGCCCTTCTCACTCTAAGAATACAGCGGGTTTCCCCACAGTCCACGTGGTATATGACAGCACCATTGTTCTGATGGCCAAAGACATGGCTGCTTCCCACGACGGAACCTCATGGTTATCTTTTTTTGTTTGTTTGTTTGTTTGTTTGTTTGTTTGAATGTGCAATAGTTGCAGATTCAATACCACACGAATAGCTTACAGAGTGCGAATTCGTGCCCGTATGTAACCTTTTTTTTTTTTTTAACACTTCTACCCTCCCTTTTACCCTCTCCGTTGCCTCGCGTTCCCTCGTGCCACATCACAACATGGCGCTTTCCCGGCCGGTCTCTCCCTTCTGGGCAGTGCCTGCCCCTCTTCAGCCTTCCTCACGCTGTCTGGGCATCCTGCCGTGCCACCTCCCTCTCTCCAGGCTCTTCGCTATTCACTCATTCTCTCCGTCCAGACATGCACCCATCCTTCAAGGAACACGCTGTACGCAGTCTCATCTTTGAACAGAATATAATCAAAACACCTCACTTAACCATACAAGCAACATCCTCCAGTGGGAGTCCTGTTTCCCTCGCGGGCACCGTCTCCTACCACCTCTCATTATTCTTTCACTCATAGGGCAGCCACAGTGAACATCTCCCTGTTCTTAGGACACACAGCGCCTCTGCCCATGCTGTTCACTCTGCAGAGAAGTCTTCCAGGTTCTTTTTCCTTGACCTTCGTTAAGTGCTACCCTCCCCACTACCACCTTTTTCCCTCCTTTCGCTGGCTAAGCCAAGAGCCTCCCTTTGCTGAGGTGACTGGGAGAGCTGCATCCTGCTTAAGATGCTCCTTCCCTCACTTCTGGCACAGCTTGTCCTTTCCATGCTGTGCTTCTACCTGATCAGAGCCACACATTCTCCCCGGCTCTTTTCCGACAAGCACCACTGTTAGAGCCCCTGGAGCCTCATGCCTGCCTCCATCCAAGCACCCTTCAGGCATCTCAGCAAGGTCACAGACTAAGGAACTTTCACAAACCAGTATTCAATGTACATTTCCTTCCTTTCTCTTCTCCTTTTCTTTCCCCCTTTTCTCTCAAGTCTAGTCACTGCAGCCCTAAGGATCTCCATAATTTCATGGAAGGCTGAACTTTGGTGAAAACTCCTCTGGAAGAACATCAGCTCCTGTTTATGATGACAGGTAGGTCTTGAAGTTTCCTGATCATAAAACATACAAACAAAAAGAACTAAGTGGGGTCTCTCTCTCTCTCTCTCTCTCTCTCTCTCTCTCTCTCAGAGTCATTGCATTAGGCCTAATGCATTAGGCTTCAGAAATAAAACTTAAAATCCTAGAACCAGTGACCATACTTTCATAATTTCATGTTTAAACAGGAGGAGTGCATTTGGAGAGGCCTTCCTTAGCAAGCTGAGTTGCCAGCTGCTTTAGCCCAGAGCTCTTGCCAGAAGTTCCTGAGGGCATTGACAGTCACAACTCCCTTCCTCAGTCTTTCTGCCAGGCATAATTAGGTCCATTCTTTTGGTCCCGGTCTGTATCTTCCACTGGAAGACAAGCTTTGCAAGATGCTGGATCATCCCAAGTTGCTTCATCATATTACCTCCAGCACCTGGCATCTCACACATAACAGAGTGGCACAGTATCTAGTACATAACAGAGCTCTCTAAATATCTTCTGAAGAGACAATTAAACAAAGCATGTTTTATTTGTTCTCTAGGATCAAGCAAAGATATTTCCTAGATGAAGCCACCCCTCCCTTTCTCAGGCAGCTACTGGCACTTGTCACCAAGTTCCCACAACACTGTCATTCCTCTGTTGCCAAGGATGGGATCCGGGCTTTACCATGTGCATTGTGGGACCTGTGACTTACACATGTTGTTCATTTCATTCATTCAACAAGTCCATGAGATGGGGATTATGATCCAGATTCACAGGTGATGCAGCAGGCTCAACAAATCCAAGTTGTACCCAAGCTAACAAGAGAATACAACATCTCTATTCAAGGCAGCTCCTTTTCCCTCCTTTGTAAAACATTTTGCACTGTTGATATATATGGGATCAAGCCACAAGATATACAGAATTACACTGGATGACTTAATTTATGGATGTGTTTGTTTCATCTTTGAGGAAGGACATCATATATATCATTCATATGTTCATAGCACTGAATATGACACCTGACATACCAGATTTAATATCCAAATTTGAGAAGGGGTGGATAAAAGAGTGAATGTGTTTCAAGAAATGTAGATACACAAGGAACTCAGGAGCCTCAAGGATGTACTAATTATAAGGACTCTTCGTGTCTACCACACAGTCCTTAGACAGACTCTGTCTTTGTCCTTGTTTACACATACACCAGGTCCCTTCCATCAAGTTCCTGCCTTTTTTGTCCATCCACCTCTTTTACCTCTGACACAAGAGTCCCAGATACTACGGATACTGAGAGCATTTGGCCTATGGCTGCCTCACAGAATATTTCAGTCTTAGTGAATCAATGGAATTCCAGAGAGGCATGACTGTATGACACATTCTTTTGTTATTAGTACTTGAAACACAGACCCTTTTTCTGTATTTGCAGCTGAAGTCACTGCTAGCAGTGACTGTCAATCAACAAGGTGAGCCTGTGACTCTGGCCGATGGTCTTGGGAAATCAAAAATAGCATGCTCTCTGTTTTCAGATGTTCTCAGGCTGGTTGGGGATATAGGATCACACATGAAATAATTAGACAATAGTGCAAACAAGCTCAATTTGAGTCATAGTTTGAGGCCTTGACTTCCACTGTTATGCCTTGCCAAAGCTTTAGCTAGTCTCAGCTGCACTCCAGAAATCTCTCTGCACATGTTGTTCGCTACCCCAGGAGCTGACAGTCTCCCCTCAGGCTGTGTGCTTGGGGTCTCCCAGGCACAACCACGACTCAGAGTCTGACAAGTGTATTCAGGGACTTCTGGCAAGAACACCAGGCTGAACCACCCAGGATGCAGGCTGAACCAGGCATGATGCCTTTCCAAACCTAGTCTTTTGTGTTTAAACATGAAATTCACAATTGTTGGCTTTGAACACTTAAATTCAACTTTCATAGACCCTAACTCCGCCTAATTCAGTAACTCTTTTGTATGCAACCACCTTTTATCTTTAATCAAGAAAGCAACCTGTGAGACCTGCTGATGCTCTGCCAGAGAAATTGTCATCAAAGTTGAGTCTTCTATCGGACCACAGAGTGAAGGCCCTAAGACTGAAATGACTAGATGGATGATTTTGATAAGAAGAGCAGGAAGTGCCCATGGCCTAGTAGGTCTTGGCCTGACCAGTATCTGGGCAGAGACATGAAAGCCCTTGCACACCCGACAACTGCGCCTACGTGGGAGGACACACAAGCTGTATGAGACTTTCATCATAGTGCAAACTGAATCCCTTCCTCATCCCAGAATGAAAGTTGTGGTCACTTATAAATTTGCAAATAAAACCTCAATTTCTCACAGATTTTCTATAAAAGAGCTCAGTGATAGAAAAAAATCTGTCCTTGAAATTCGGCTAAAGGAAATATTTGATGCACTTTCCAGTGCTTAGGATAGAAATAAAACAGTCTAAATGTTGTGTCCAGCGGCTCAAGGCAAGTCCCATTTTTAGACCGAGAGTGTGTTCAACCTGCTGTATAAGGTTGTGCTGAGAACCTCTACTTTTAGGGAAGTTTCTTGCTCTCCCCTGGAGCAGGACTGCTTCATTTCACAGTTATTTCCCTCATCATGAGCACTGTGTTCCCAACCACAGAATGAAATATCTGTGCTCTTACTCTGAAAGTTTTCTTTAAAAAAAAAAAAAAGTCAAGATAATGTGTTATATAAAAGCCTACAGACAAAAGGGAAACAAAACAGATTAAAAAAAGAACATATGCAGGTGAGTGATCATATAGATTAACGTCAGGGTATTGACAAATAAAACGTAGTTTATGCAATGGTTACTATAGTTGTTCAAATACACAGGATTAAGATAAATTTCATGCTCATGGAATCAAGTGTAAACATTTGAGGCACTGTGTAGAGTTCTGTATTATCTACTGTAATATTTTATATTAGTACTATAATATATCGTAGTATAGTATTCTACTATATTTGAGTCTGAACTCAAATTCTTCCATTTAGTGACAATATGACTTTAGGGAAAATGATAAATTTAGCTCATATATATATATATATATATTTATTTATTACTAATATACATTAGTAAAATATATATTTATCTATCGCCCTCTCTCTTTCCATCTATTAACTATGTGCCAGTGGGTATTGAAAACAGGACTATACACTCAGCCTTTCATTTTTGTTTGTTTGCTTCTGGACAAGGTTTTGCTAAGTTGTTTCTACTTGGGTTCGAACTTGTGATCCTCCTGCCTCAGCCTCTCAGAGTACTAGGTTTACATGATACCTGGCTGATTTTAGCTAAGACATCTTGAGAGATGTTACCTTAGGTATTGAGTGCTTCAGGCGTTACATAAGCTTTTGAGTTTCTTTCCTTTTTTCTTCTGTTATAGTGAATATTACGCAGCTTGCATGTTGTGCAAAACACAGAAAAGACATATAAAAGATCTTTACATGGAGAAGATAATTATAAAAATGAATAATTTTGAAAATAAAAGTGAAACACAGCAGTAACAACACTGCCACTTCATTTAAATTGTGTTAGAATTCCTATTCTACTACCTTCAGATGCATGAGTATGAAGTAAAGAGAAGAATCTAGAAACAGCAATTGGGTCCAATTTACTAGGTGAAAAAAGTAAAAAATAGCTAATACAAAGTTGCCCTTGTATCAAAGTGAAATCCTGAAAAATAAAAAGCATATTATCCAATTAGACTGAACACTCACTGCAATGAGTCAAAGTAGACCTTATTGTCATTCAGAAGAAAATTGCGAGACCTTAGTTTTTAAAAATTTTGCCTGTATTAACTTGTTCTGTGAACTAGATCCCATGAACTGACTTTTTTCCACATTTATTTAGATACTCAAATACAGCACCTTAGTAACTGTGTCCATTTAAGATTTTACCTAGAACAGTGTTAAGGACAATGAGACGTCAAAGGAAGACTTGGCCATTAATTGAGCAAAACCATTGGTTCCACTGCAGGGTACACAGGACACGCTTGCTGCACACATGATCAGACAATAGCAACCCACTGCTGTCCAGCCCATCAGAGATGAGAGGGGAAGTTGTTGGAAGCTTTATGGGATAATGTCAGTAACACACTGAGTGACATTCAGTTTCCTGGTTCCTCTGATTCAGCCAGGGCACTTATTTAATGGTGAGATGAGATGGGAAAAGGAAGAAGAGCATGTACGTCACTTAGCCTGAAATAGACTGTGGAACAATGTGGAAATAAAATTCTTAGCCAAAGTCTTTCTCAATGGAGGCTTGTCCTCTGTACCACCCATACTGAATTAATTCTATATATATCCTAGGAGACGGAGTGGTGGATTAACTCATAGGCTGGAAGACTATGGCCATGGTTATTTCTTAGACTTGGGACGGGCCAGTAACATTTCCCAGTCACACCTTTGGTATGACCAATGCCTTCCAGGGCAGAGTCCAGTTTGGAGCTACTTTTAAAACTACATGACATCTAAGAACGAAAGATAGCCAAAATGCTCAAGCCTTCTGTGGGTCTGCACAGACGTTAACTCCCTCCTGTAATTTCTGATGCCTAAATCTGGTTTGTAATCCCTAGTGGCCCAGCAAGCTGTATACTTACCTACAGGGCACTCTGGGCACAAAATCCCAGTTTATACTGACATTTTAAATGCACTGAACATGTTTTATGAGATCTGGCTCACAAAAGAGTAGTTGACAGGAAAAAAAGAAAACCAAAAGTCCTAGATGAACATCCTGAGTTGCATATTTGTGGCTCTACTTTCCAGGGCTCTTGTTGGAAAAACTGAAAGTGCTAGGGAAGAGAAGACACCACATACCATGAGGGCTCTATGGGCGGACCAGGCTTAGGAAGGCTTGAGGATCATGGGATGGGCTTAACTAATGATCCTAATCTGTCAAAGGACCTCAAATTGTGAGAGCAAATGTCATTTATGCTGAGAGTCAGAGCTTTTCAGTGTACATGGCCTGACTTGGGAAGAAGGTTTCTTGCGAAAGAGTCATATGCGTATCTGTAGAATTTCTAATTTAGTTTAACGGAAGCCCAAGAAAAACCCAGGAGAAACAGAGGTACAACATCAAGCCTAGATTGTTTGCCCAAACAGTCAGTCATATTGGAGAACTAAACAGCTGCCTTAGCCTTTCTCCTCTTAACTTAATAAAAGGCTACAGAATTACATACTACACAGTGATGTCACATAAGCTATAGCTCGCAACCTGGTGAGATCACAAAGGCAGCCTACTGTGGACGACATGATTCAGTATTAGATCCCAGATCAGGGATAATGTAAGGACACTGGACTGAGTTCTGCCCTACCTAGGTCAGCACAGCCAGTGGATGTTAAATAAGATACTTCTGCATGTCTAAACAGCATTCAGTAAATACTTGTTGATTAATTGATTGACTTACTGATTGACAAAGTGACCACTGGGAATGCCAAGTTGGATGACAGAGCTCCTGACATTTGGCTCTAATATGTCAGCAGCTCAGGCAAGTCTGAACATTCACCTGCTACAGGATCCTCATGTCTACAACCTAGAGTATAATCACCTGCCCACAGCAGTCACAGAGAAGAAGAGGACACTGAAAAACAGGATGAAATTCTTGTTAAAGTCTGAGGCACCCTCTTCAGTCAAGAAGTGCCACTGCCATTTTCTGCAGGGGATAAGAGCTTGCAGCTCAGCTGTCAGACTCCTGAAAGGAGAGAGAGAGAGAGGGCAAATCACGTTCCGTGAGCATGAGGCACAAGCCAGGCCCAGGGCCTGGGCAGGGTGGCGGCACGGAAGGGTGCGTGGAAGCTGAGGAATGCTGTGCAGGTACAAGGTTGGGAAATCCTCAGAGATGCTCCATCTCCGAAGCCTCTCCCCCAGCCCCGTGACATCCTATTAGATGGGTGGCTTCCATAAGGATTGGGATACTTCCTTAAACTACACAGTGGTGAATCCTATATCAGAGTATCTGAGCTAAGAGGTCTCAGCTGGAGCCCAGGAATTTGCATCTTGGCAAGCACCCACACAGTCCTATAGCAGGGGGTCTATGACCACGTGTAGGGAACCACTAGCCTAAGGAGGACCCATCAAGCTTTGTATTTCTTTCTTTTTTATCGCTGTACTGGAGTTCACACACGCTAAGCAAGCACTCCACCACTAAGCTGTACCTCCAACTCTAAGCTTTGTGCTCCTTAGTGACAATGACAGGTACCAATGATGACGGAAAGATGTCACTGGGTTTCATACCCAAATGCTTCTAATTTGGGATTCCTCTGTGTTACCAGAGCAATGATATTTAGACAGCATGTACCAAGAACTAAAATGGGAAAACATTGAATTAGGGGTGAAAACTACACAAGATTAAAAAACAGTCATGTGAATAAGTAACTACAAAGCCAGGCTGACTTGGGTGGAATCATTAGCGCCTCACCCAGCACCTGACACAAAGGAAGAGGTAGTTCTCAGTGCTGGAATGTGGGGCAGCAATGTGGAATTGGAGCCACCCTAGCAGAAGCTGGAAATCCTTGCTAGGACTGTAGTGGGGATGAAAGATACCACACAGAGAAGGGATGGCTTAAACAAAGGTGCCAAAGCTGGGGGATCGGGGGTGAGGGCACATGACAGGACTGGGGGCTTATGACTGAGTGAAGATGGAGCAAGGTGGGCTGAGGCGATTCCTGAGGGAGTTCTGAACAGTACGATGAGTCTGCTACTGTTCCGAAGGTGACATGTGTAGGATTGTCAAAAGAAAAGTACCTGAACAGGGTGCTTAATGTTTTTATTTTAATAGATGATATGTAAGGTGTAACTTAAACCATATTCTTAATAGCAAATATATTCAAAAAGTATAATATTTTAAAGGACAAGATGGTACATAATGGAGTTTCCCCATTGTCTGTTTCTGTCCATTTATTTTGAAAGCAACTGATGCTACTAGTATTTTTATGTGTGTTAGGATTACTTGGAAAATAGCTAATGGCTGAATATTAGTTGGGCTAGAAAGGAGAAAAGACAACATGAGGACTGAAGTAGAAGCTATCAGTGTCATAAAGGAAGCTAGAGAAAGAATATGTTATAATCTATTATTCAAAAAACCAATGTCCAGTCAATCTGTACATGATGAATTATGAGTTGGGGATGGCTGAAATGTTGACTTGTGACATTAAGAATGGTAAGAAGGAGGAATTAATTTGAAACACTGATGGACAGTCTGCACAGAAAAGATGAGATCTTAGCAATTTTTGCTTGAAGTATAGAACATCAATTTAGAAGTGATCACTCTTCGATTGGAAAGTCAGAGACAGCTGGGAGGAGAGGTTAGAATCAGAAGCACACACCTGTGAGTCAACAGAAAAGAAGGGCTAGATGGAGTTGCAGGACTCCAGGAGCTCAGTAAAGCATACATATAAGACAAAGAGTAGATGTTGAAAAAAAAAAAAAAACCACATTCATTCAAGGAGGAAGTGGAGCCAAGAAAGACACAAGAGAAATGGCTGAGAGTGAGCAAGTGTGTTACTGAATCTAGGTGAGGACAGGAAGGGGGTTGAAGGGTTTAGTCCATGCATGCATCACAGTCACAGGAATGCAATAAGAAAGAGAAGATCTGAGAAGAACCCAGCAGGCCCCCAGCAGTGAGGGCTCCCCGTGGAGCTGGCAAGGGTGTTCCTGGAGGGTGGTGGGATGGAGTCATGTTATGTAGAGGAATCTTAGGAAAAGAAATGGAAGCTGCAGTACGGACTGTCCTTCATGGAATCTACTGTGCTTGGGAGCAGAGGACAGGGATGGAAGGAGAGAAAAGGACATTTCCACGAGTGTAGAGGAAACAGTTGAAGAGAAAAGGGTGGTGATAGGAAGGCAGCTGAGGAAACAAGAATGGAAGAGACTGGAGGGGTCATGAAGTGTAGGAGTTTGAACTCTTCAGATTAGCTAAGAAATGCATCCAAGAACTGCCATGGCAAGCAAAGGAAGGAAGGATTCCCAGAATCCCTTCCCCACAGGTTTCTGAGAATCCACTCCACTACTGTTCTCTGTTATTTAGGTAACTTATCAATAGCATTAAGAAAGAGAATATGTCTATTATTCTTGGCCAATTGGTTTGATTTGCTTATAGCACCCAGTAAAAACTACAAAACATATTTACAAACGGTGCTTTGATGGGATGAGGGGTCCGACCTGAGTGGGGTCAGTCCATCCCCCTGTGACGGAGGCCACTACTAAGGTCTCCAAGGAAGGGCATCATGCCACTGTCCTCCTTCTCCATTTCCTCTTTATTCCACTACCTTCATCTTTTCTCACTCACTCTCAATTTGCCTCCAAATCTGAAATAAAGGCAGAGTCAGCTCTCCTGCCTAGAGAGGTCATCATGAGGACATGCTAATTTATTTTTATTCCTTTATTTATTGTCTTGTGCATGTGAGGCAACTACATACCACTAAGCTACATCTCCAGCTCAGAGTATTATTTTAGAGAACTGTACACTCCCAAGATGAGCACAAAGAGCTTCAGAAATAGTCTTGATTTTGTCCCCAGTCTTGAATGTGAGTTATTTTTTAGTTTGGTCTTTTGATTTTATAGTCCTTGGAACCTTTTTTTCTTTGTCTTTGCAAAATAGCATTCCAATTCATGGAACGAACCTTTCCCCACCTAGTGATTTACTTCATATGGGTCTCAATCATGTTATTCAAGAAAACTAGGCAAGTACATTTAAAATTAGACATTTATTCATTTATCCTTAAATTTGATATAATTTCCCAGGAATGGGCTGGAGGAACAGCTCAGTGCTCAAAGCGCTTGTTTAGCAGGTGCGTACCCGAGTTCAATTCCACAGCACCACATAAGCTGGGTGCGGTGGCACACGTCTGTAATCCCAGCACTCTGGAGGCTGAGGCAGGAGGATTGCCCTGAGTTCAAGGCCAGCCTGAGCTTCATAGTGAGTTCAGGACCAGCCTGGACTACAGTGAGACCCTGCCTCAAAAAAAAAAAAAAAATAGAATAATTTCCCAGGAATGTCTTCTAATTATTTTCGTTTTACTCCCAGAATTACAGTAATGTGTTTAAGAAATCCACACTAGGTATTTCATGCTTAAACTGTTCCGTATTGATCAGAGCAGAGGCACTCTTAGAACTATGCTGCCCTCAAGTGGTGGAATAAGAGAATAGCTCACTTTGTTTTTTTCTTTCTGGATGCAACCTGGGTTTCCAACCAAATCTGTTTGAGGAAGAACTAACTCCTAAAATAATAATTAATAATAACAATATTGTACCAACTCAAGAAACCGAAATAAGAGAGACATGAAGGAAGAGGGAGGCTTTATTTTCAAGTATTGCCCAAAGGGCACAGGACTAAATTTGACAACAAACTCAACCACAAGCTTATTTTTGTGAATTACAGAGTAACTGGCAAGCTGTAGGGGCCATGCGGGTGGACACGTGGGATAGGAGTTGCACCGGCTCCTGTTCTCCTTTGGGGACAATCTCTAGCTCCTCCAGGGCAAATCCTTCATCAGAACTCATGACATCATGCTCTATAACTAAGGACACCCAGTTGTTTGGAAACAATGTTTCAGGGAGCAGTTCAACTCTTCCCATATGGCCAAGACTCTGAAAAGTGTGGTCAGCAACTATAGCGATTGCATTAATCACAGGGTTGCTGAGTGGAGGAGGTATTGACCGAGAGCCCTGTGGTGGAGTTCTCATGAGGCTTTGCCCTAATTGGCTACCATCAAGACCCTCCAATGCCTATGATCAGCTTCCCTCTGTTTATGGAGAAAGGAGACCATATAGTCAAAGGGACTAGAGGATCTGGGCTCTGCCAGCTTCCATGAAGTTTGGATCAGGTAGGTCAGAAGCAGGTCTGAGAGTTCAGGCCACTCAGCTAGAAAGCCAACCTGGCAGAGCTAGGCCACATACAGACACACACTGTGCTGGCCTTACTGGTATACTGCATTGTATCTGACATGCTGGATAATTTAGGCTCACTGTGATTCCCGATAATAAAAATTTTTGGCAAAGAAAATGTTAATTTTCCTGAGCTGAGCTTGGACACAGAGATGAGCCTACCAATCCACTGAAGAGGAATGCATCCTTGAACAGTAGTTATCTGGTGCTCTAGGGACAGGCATGAGAAGACACTTAGAAAGCTGGGATGGAGGACCAGCCTTGAACATGCTGGCAGGAAGGGGATGGTGAGTGAGCCACCTAACATTTTGGGTCTCAGTTTCCTCAGCTGTAGAGTGTGACAAGTAGCTCGGATCGGTGATGTATGTGGAAAATGGGACTGTCCCAACTATTGCAAAGATGGGGCCCAAGAAGCAGGTTTATTTCCCCTCTCCTCTTTAATCGAAATTGACCTACTTTTACCTGTTTTATAAACTCAGCTTCAAAAAATACTTATTAGGTGGTTGGTCTGTCTGTCCTTCCTTTCCAGATGTTTTATCTTGTGATAGGGAAAGACACTTGGATACTGATGAGGATACTAAGTTTTCCTCTTCCTTTCTTCCAGCTCCCCCTGCTCCTGCCCTCTTTCTCTACAATATTTTGGTGAAATCACACATGGCTGTGTTTCTTTATAAGTCCAGTTTCCCATCAGATGAGTTTAATATTGAGCACATAATATAGGCAAGGCATTGGGAAAACAATGTGGATTATGAAAGGTGGGTGTTGATCTGTGGGAAGAAAAGACAGTTGCTCACTGTGGTACCACAGCATCAAAAGAAGGAACCAAGTAGAAGTCACTAAAAAATACCAGAAAGCCCTAGAAATGTGAGAATGATTGCATTCTACCAGCAGAACCAGCCCGAAAATGGATAGTCATACATGGGACTAGGGGTTGGACAGAGACAGGCATCAACTTCTTTTATCTGTGCCGCAATGAGACAGATTTTAAGGTCAGAGTAGGCCTCCAAAAGAAAATTAAATTAAAAATTATATCAAATACAGTTGAAAAGTAATATTTCCAGAAACAGAAGAAAAGTTTTGCTACATCACCCAAGTGGATATGTATCATTATTACTAATAATCATCATTAATAGAAATAATGATTTGTTTTCTATTCAGAATGATTTCCCTTTAAGTTAGTTTAAAAGCAAGATATATTAACGTAAAAATCCAAGATTATTTTTCAAGCATCGAGAATGTTTTTTCCTTTACAGTGTTTAAATTAAGATCATTCAAGTGCAGAAGAGACATTGGGCTGTACGGCCATTTCTTCAGAGTAACACAGGGCTTGACTGAGCACCAGACCAAAGGACTGAGGCCCCTGAGGTATCCACCCTTGCGGTTCAAGCGTGCTGAGCCAGTGCAGAGAGAACTTCTTCTTTTGATGTTTTTCAGGTTTCCACCTGTATCTACATTTACGTGGAGATTGTAACTTATAGAAGTAATTTTTCAAACTATAATTCACAGCTTCACAAACTCATATGCCCTCCCCAGTAGATGCTCTACTGGTGCCTTATCTCTTTTGGGGGGTGGAGTTCCAGTAGGAGTAGAGAGGGGCCATTCATGCAGCTAACAGGCATCTATGGAGCAAGTCCTGGCCAGACACAAAAAACAAATGAGGAAATACACAAGGCTCACACAGTGCACACAACCTAGTAAAGGCCATGTGAGTAAACCACCACAAAATGAGGCAACAAACAGTCAATGCATAAAGAAGAAATATGTGTTTCCGATGTAAAGTGAATGGACAGACTTTATGCGATTTGCTCAACAAGGGCTTATGAAGTAAGTTGCGTTATAAAATGGACCTTGAAGTATGCACGTAATTCCATTGGTGGGGCAGGAAGAGAGAATACAGCGGGCAGGCTGGCACAAGGGAAGCTCCAAGCCCAAGAAAGTGGAAAAACAGCCCATGTACAAGGGGTGGCAAGGCAGGCACAGGGTGTGTGGGAGAGGGAGAGAGGCCGGAGGCAAGTCTGGACGTGGGGTGGGAGCTGTGCTGCGAAGGCCTTTATGTCGCATGGTGAGGGGATGCCAGGAGTTGCAGGGCTGTGGTGTGGAAGCCACGCCCAGAACAACTGAAAAAGGAAAGACCGAGCCAAAACTGTCTGGAAGACTGTCATGTTAGTCATGAGTAAAATAATAAAGGATGGTATTGGAAGTGTGTGGGGGGGAGGGGAAGACGTGTTGTGGAAAAAATAGAATTCAGTTCAAGAGCATTTCATGGGATGAATAGGTGATAAATTGGACGGGGGCTGGAGATTAGAGTCCAACATGTAAAAAAATTACAATAATTTTTATCAATGGACAACCTAAATTTGCACACACCTATAGTGTCAGGAGTGTTTAGCTGGGCATAGGTGGGTATATCTGTCTCTTGGTTTGTCACAAAGTCCTGGCATAACTTTAAAGAACTTTTTAAAAGAGTGAAAGTTTAAGTTTGAAAGCTGTAATTTAGCACTAATAATAATTACCATGTGAATAACGTTGAGGAATTTTCCATCTAGCGAGTCATTAGAATAAGTGGAAAATCTGGATATATAGCCCATAAACAGAACAAAGTAATAAACGGCCCCGATTATTCACAAGCCAATTGATGACAAGGGTGATATGCAGCCAAAATTTCCCTGCAAATGGTTTATCTCGCTTTTCTTGTCAAAAGAAAAATATAAACATGCTAAAACCAAGACTTTCATACTTTACTTCCCTTTTTAATCATACTAGGGAAAATGCCTTATTTTATTTTAGATGTGATTTGACAATCAGAGAAAAAAAGAGCATTTAGAATTGTGATAATTGAATAAATTGGCAACAAGATGTCATATTAAAGAAGTTACAACTCTAGGTTGAAAACTCACTATGAATCAGGCTAAATTGTGATGACCCAGATGAAGAGAGACTGCTCATTCTTAGAAAGGTTCAAAATTTAATGGGAGCAAATCTAGCTAAGGAGAGAGAAGTAACTAAAGATCAATAAAGTGCAATATTGTAGGCCATTAACATTTTTCAAAGAATTCATATAAAGCTCTTAAAAAATTCCCAGTCCACAAATTCTGCAATAGCATGTAATTCCCTCTTAAAATATTCACTCAACAGTAACTTGAGATTCAAAACTATGTTGGACTACATATCAGGCACAGCTTTCTTGGTTCATTCTCTTGGCTGGTAAACTGCTACCTTGAGCCAGTCTTGCAGAACTTCCGAGTAGGAGTTAGGACTTTGCAAACTTATAAAGGGAGATATTACAGGCCTTAGAGATTACATTAGTGAAGTTAAAATTAACATCTTAACATCACTGAAATCATACTTGGTCAAGTACTAGTTAACATGATGCATGTCCATAGGAATGAAGAAATCCCTCTAAATTCACAGAAGAGGTAGGACTGGGTTGAGAATGAGCTATGCCTTAGACTAGTAGAGAGGATGAAGAGGATGAGGGGAGCCTTCCAGGGTCATCTGGCCACACTTGATTGGGCTTTTCTTTGCCATCTAAGGCTCAGTACCACCTCAATCATAGGGCCAATCCTGTCCTTGGGCAGGAGATATTTCAGAAGCTCTGGCAGGGGACAAGTTAGTTCCATAGCAAGCACTTTATTTAAGCTTCACACCACATTTGTAAAATATGTACTATTTCTCCCATTTTTTATGTAGAAAGAAATCTTAATAAACTTGTATATTATCAGATAACTAGTGGTGGGAGAATATTTAGCCTGAAAGCTTTTATTATGACAAATTTCCTTTCAGGATCTTAGCTCAGAGCTTTTAGGAGCATAGGACCGGGTCATGTGATGCCAAAGAACTCTGACTTGTTGTCTTGGTTATGTTTACTTTGTTTCAGCTGACCGATCTTCCAATTTTTTTTCTGACCATTTTAATCTTTGCAGCACAATCCTGTCATTCATAAAATTAATAAAACTCTTAGTACTTGACCATATACAGAGTTAGGTATTCAAGTTCCAACTTCTCTAAACAAATCTATAAGGTCTGGGGCATTGCCCTTTGTAAGTTTACAAAGATATAACTTCTACTCAGAAGATCTGCAAGGCTAGTTTGAAGTAGTAGAGTACCAGCCAACTGAGTGGATGTAGCAAATTGCACATCACATGTAGCCCAATATAATTCTCATCTCGGCTCTTCTAGGATGGAAGTCTTTCCTTGTCACCTTCCTCCTCACAGGGATAGGAGTCCTGCCCTTGCTTTTCTGTGGGTTGCTTAGACTCCACTGCCCATGTTGGGAGCTATCTCAGGTGCTATTTATCTGTATTCTTAGCTTCCTCATAATGACTTGGATTTTTTATCTTTTCTTATCATCTACATACAAGCCCAAACTCTTAAATTTTTTGGAAAGAAATTGCTTTTCAGTCTGATTTCAATTTTCGTTGTCATATTTGTCACAAACTCTATTCTATTTGTCTTCTTTCATGTTTTTAGTACGAGACAGCTTTGTGAGCCTGGTTCCCAGATTAGTTATTATTTTGTGTTCTCCAGCTCCTTTACACCACTGACCAAGTGATATGTGGCACATAATTCAAGAATGGCAAAATGGTGTGAGAGGAAAAAAATGGAATACTCTTGACAGGTACACAGCCTTGCCTAGAAAGGGGGCACCAACTTATAAAGGACCAGGCCTCCAGTGTACATGACAGGTTATTGAAGGAGAAAAAGGATTAAAAACAGTTTTAAATGTCAAGATGAGACAATAGGATATAATCCATTAATGATGAAACCTTATTATTCATTCTTAAACACTCTGGAAGATTAGTTAGAGTTTGGGGTAGACTGCAGCGGAGACAATGAAGACAAGAAAACTAGGAAACCACTGAAATTGTGAAAATATGAAAGGGTAAGAGTCTAGGTTAGTTTATTTGTATTAGCACACAGGAAAGAGATAAGGGATTCAACTAAAAGCAGAAGGGGACTTAGCGAGAGATTGAATAGGTAAAGGCCATGGAGAGCCAGCCTGACTGCAAAGTCACTGTAGTGGTCAAGCCATGGGCAGGAGCAAGGGATTTAGAGAGGAAATGAAGATTTTTGAGAGAAATAATCTTAAAATCTCAGCTCTGTTTCCATGATTTTCTAAAATGTTGCTATTAAAGACTAAGAGAAAGTTGCTGGCAAGTACCCCAGCAGGGGGGTGTGTAAGCATAAACTGAACTGTTTCAATAAGGCCAGAAGACAAATGAGACAACAGCACATCCCAACTTGGGACAGATGTGGGAAAGGCAGCCAAAATCGAGCAGGAGTGACCTGGGAGGGAAATCAAACATAAACAGGCAGGAAGCCCACGTTTTTGTTTGCTTGTTTGTTTTCATTTTGTTTTCAATACCCTGGGTAAAAGATTCTATTGGGCCAGCAGCCAAGAATTGACAAAGGAATCAAAGATAGATTGAATATTCACAAATAAGTCAATCTGTTTTATAACATGGCTTTACAAAGATCTGTCTCTATAACTAATATAGAACTTTTAGGGTCTGAAATCTTTCTCGAGATAGTGACTCTGTGAATATTTCTCATGAGAAAGGCTACAGACGTTGCTGCTGTGACTGGTGCCCTCGGCACTGGTGTTTATCCTCCCACTAAGGTGTTGTAGACATGCCTTTCTTCTTAGATCAAATGTCACAATGATCTAAATTTAACTCTTAGCTATATTTAATTCTCATTTTCAATTCTCTTTTTCAAGATGTCATAGGACCAAGATGTATACGGTGTTGCTTTAAGTCCATGTCCTTAGCTGTAAAATGAGAGCTAAGAATGCCTGACTTGGCTCTTCGTGAAGACGAAGGAGTCTCAAAAAAAAGCTGATGGAGAATTTATACCTCTGAGTCTGTGTCCCAAAAGGCATTGAACCATTTACTTCACTGTGATTCTTCTCATGTCTGTGTTCACAGGCTACTGATTGGTGCCACCTCTTTACTTCTTCCTTAACTTCAGGACCAATCTATAGTTCCTTTAGTTCTGATTCTAATTAATATTCAAAAGTTATGGTTAAAGAAATGAACAGGAAGAAGAAAAGAGATGTGGATACCTTTGGTGGGAAGGCAGTTTTTTAACTATGAACTGGCATTTGTCCAATAACATCCTGAGGACAATACATAACTCACCATCCATGAATTGAATTTCCAACGAAAAACATGAAGCTTCAAAAGCAAATTGGAAAGTACTTGGCACGATGCATATTTACATTCTCTGAAGGCAAAATTTTTATGATGGTTGGCCAAACCCAACATGCATAATGATTACCTCAACTTAAATCATCACAGTAACAGAAAATACCAGGTATGATTGGCACATTGTGGCTTTCTTATATGTATCTACTCTGCCCTGAAAGGAAGCTGACCACTGTGTGCACCACCTACAGCATGTGTGTGCCTATATATGAGTGAAAAAAAATCTTTAAAGACACAAACCCCTCTTATAATAAGTATAAACTGGTTTTTCAAAAGCAGAAAAAATCTGATTTCTTTTTTAATGTACATATGTATGTATACAGTAATAGGTCTTTATTTTCATTGTGATAATGTTTTTAGTACAGTGAAAGAAAGATGATTTACCCACTCACACAGCTAATAAATGGTAAAAGAGAGATTCAAATCCACTACTGTTTCACTCAAAGGTTCTCCATTATGTTTGATACTTATAAAAAATGTAAGAGAGGAGAGATAAAGCAGGGAGGAAGTAGCAAAAACCAGCCATGCACACATGTTTGTATTCATAGTTCAAATAAATTATAATTGACACCTAATTCATTTATAACTTTCATATGCAATATACTGAAATTTTAAGCACCTATCATGTGATGAAAAATTACCCAAACTTCAAGAGATTGGTGTAGCTTACCAAAGGTCACAGAGATAGTGATACATAGAAAACTCAAGATTCAAATCCAAATATGCATGCGTGACTTCAGATATTAGGCTACAGGCCAAACTTCTGCACCTATGCTGTCTTCTCTTTAAGCCTGATGACAGTCCTGGGAGAAGATGCTGGAAATGATAGAGAGAAACTCCACGCAGCACCTCACATAGAATTCCTAGACTCCTTCTTTTATGTATTAGGTTAGAAAAAGGAACCTCTACATTCTTTTTGGAGGAGGTGGACACAGAAATAAAAAATTCCATACAGTGTTGTATTTTCCCAAAGAAAAACATGAACGAGATCAGACTTTGCTTGTAGGCTCAGCTTTCTTTTTGCCTTTACGGTTAAATATTCTACCTTCTTCCTTTCTTTTATGTTCTAATAAGAACAGGAGAACTTTTATATCTGAATTTCGACATGGAAATCTATAGGCCTGTCAGGACCTCTTTGGGAGCACTCTGAAGATTTTGGGGACCACATGGTAAGGTCTTCCCCGGTCAGGGCATGGGAAAAGCATATCTTTCCTTTTCCTGCCAACAGGGCAATACAGTAGTTTTTGAACTGTCCTGTCTCTTGCTCCCATGGTAAGCACAGCTAACTTGGCAGGTAGAAACCCTGAAAAGCACTCAGCATATTTTCACAGGGGTGATGGTCATTGTATCAAAAAAGAAGCTCTGGTCAGTGAGCTCACTTGTGCTTCCAGATGCAGGAAGCCAGCAACCCTCCCTAGGGAGCCCAGCCAGGCTTCTGCTCTCCCAGGACAGCTTTCTAACCCGGAAATACCCATGTCAATTCCAAGAAGATAAGGAAGTGCCATTTTAGCTTTAGATAGAAGTTACATTGTCCAGATTCCCATTATTATGTGTAAAATTGGTCATTCTAAGTTGAGACCTAAAAGGAGACCAAAACATACAAGCACTACTCTGAGAGAATGCTTAGGACCTTTATGACAGTCATTTTCATTGGCATAATGCAGTCACCAGCAGCCCTTCTGCCTCCCTGCTCTGGAGTCAGAGGTTTGCTTTGCCTCTCTGCACCCCACCCCACACCCCCACCTTGTCCCCCTTCCTCCCCGGTCCCCAACCTTGCGCACTTTTAGCTTAAGAGATACAATAACACAAGGGCTGGAGGAATGGCACAGCGCTTAAAGGGCTTGCCATGGAAATATAAAACTCTGAGTTCAACTCCCTAGCACCACACAAATCCAGGCGTAGTGGTGCATGCCTGTAATCCCAGCCCTTGGGAGGCTGAGGCTGGAGGATTACCTTGAGTCCAAGGCCAGCCTGGGTTACAGAGTGAGACCCTGCTGATTGAAAAGTAGCAAATGATGTTCAAATTAGCCCTTGTAGAGCTAAAATAGTTGGCTAAAGGTGCTAGCAAATCTCCAAATTCCAACATAAAAAAAAACTCACATCAAAGGATAAAATATTTTAAGATGGAGAGAGAAGGAAAAAAAAAGAAGATGGGGAAGAGGGAACTGGTCGGACCTTTCACTAGGACTAGAACACTCTTAATCCCCAAGCCATGCAGCTTCCTGTCACCCAAGGGTGCCCTGCTAATAACCGGCAGGTCCAAAAAGGCAAAATGCTACCAGGGTTCAAACAAATTAAAAGATTCTACGTCCTCTGGAATTTACATCAAAGTTTCTCTGAGAAAAGCAAAAATGATCTTTTCCATTACTCATTCATTAATTGTCAAGGAGCTACAAAGCACCTACTGTGTGCAGGAATGTTTCTGGATGAACAGTTGGTCTGTTCTGCACATCAAACAAACATTCCTGAGATGGAAGGAAGCTTTAAAACCTTTAATGTGATCATAGGTCAAACCATGTTCTCAAAACCAGCTTTATCAATTCAAAAGTTGAGTTTTTTGGAGCTCCACAAAGCCAGTTTTGGCCTCTTTGGGATTTCAAAGAGCAAGAAGAGCTTGCTTAATTATTGCCCTCTGTAATTTCACAACAAGGTTACTGTATAAAACAGCAAGAGAGTATATAAAATTTTCACAAGTTATTCCTTAGTGTACGCAAATTTCTATCAATCAAATTTTTGTAAACACTGGTGAGCATTGTTGGCTGCTGTACTCTCAGGCTTTTGTGATGCAAGTAGGTGGAAGTCCACGTTGGCCATAGGATGGGGGAGACCAAAGGAAATTCCCCAGTAGATCACTCTGTCTACTTGTGAAAGACTCAAGAAGTTTGGCATTTCCATAGAAATGAATAGGAAATAGCAACCACAGCCCAAGCTGTGATTTAATCTTAAAAAATTGAAGCAAATAAATATAAATAATGCTTAGTTTGGCCATAATAAAATGAAAAACTTTACTGACATGTTTAACATTAAGCAGAACATCTTTGTGTATTTCCTATGTAGCATTTGGGGATTTCAAGCAAAGCCCCTAGGGTAATCTGTGTATTTTCAAAACATACTCTTGGTATCTAGGTTGCTAAATAAGATTATTGTCTCCAGACAGTCAAATGTCAGGATCTTCTACCAGAGGCACCATCTCAGTTCTGGAGTATTAGTTCTACAGTTGCTTTGGCAGTAATCAGACATAGCAGGACCAATTTTGCATTACAGTCATTTAGACTTATAATTAAACCATTCTCTATGCATTTGAAAGACCATCTTTCTATAATTTACTAATACATTTGTGATTGCAGAGTAGGTGAGGTAGCTGGGTAAATTTATGTGTGCATATTTTCTAAGGGAGGTACCAAGTTACTAAAAGACCTGATTTTTTTTAAAGGAATGCAAAACTCATTTCTGCTTTATTGAGTAAACACTGAGGAATTCCTCATACTGAGAAATGCTAACAGAGTTGTTCCCTAGTAACTGTGTTATTGATCCTGATCATAATCAAACTTCTGGGCTTCTTGGCAGCACAACTTTTCACAATTTCCCAATAAAACATCTATTTACTTACATTCCCACAAGTTCTATTCTACTTCATTCTACTTTTTATAGAAGCAAATTACCCATCTAAGATCTATTTTGCCGATCAATAAGTAACTGATTTTTTATTAAAAAACTTATAATCAGCTTATAATTTTTCATGTTTCAAAAACTAGCTGATATTTGATCAAAAATGTGTAATCAATTTTTAAACTTCCATATATTAAGGATCTTGTAAAAATAATATCCAGGACCTAATAAATTTCTAGGAAAATTTAGAAAATCTGGACTCACAAGAACATTGTACCTCATTTATTTCAGGCCACTGGCTACTTCTCTGTTTGAATTTTCCAAGTCAGAAAGCATTAGCCTTGAAATAATGACCATAAATGAAAAGCTGTTCTTCCCCAAGCACATGTAAAAAAACTTGCCTTTCCTAGCCTAGTGTTCTCTTTAGAGCAGCAGAGGGCAGTGAAAGCACAGGTGCTTGGTAGTATAAACCTTTTATTACAATCAGGAAAAAATACTGTATTTTCTTACAGCTATATTTTCTGTTTTAAACCAATACTATACACGTAAGAGGTTGGAAACACTATATATGTTTTGTCTCAGGAGCATTTTTGGTGCCATTGCAGAACCTTTACAAAGTGCAATGAATTGTCTACATAGCTTCAGGAACTTGCAGTTCAATTCAGTATGTCAGAAAACAAAAATGTTTTAGAGAATAACACTACCTCGTAAACTTGGCCTACGGTGTACTTACGATCTATAAGAACACTAAAACAATGGTGCCCACAAGAGACAGAATATTCTGTTGACAGTAGTGTAGAATTCAAGCTAAAAGTGCCTTATGGTGCCAACTAATGATCCATGCGCTTTTTCAGACCTGGAAAGCTCACCGGGCTCTGTAAGCCTGTTTGGGGTTACGCTTTCGCCGGAACCCAGCTCTGTGCACCCTTCTCACTTTACAGGGTTTTGTTTTTTGTTGAACCACAGTTCACAATACTTATACTTTGACTTAGGGCCAAGCCCACCCAATCTGTTTCTCTTTCCACTGAGAGTGCAGCGGCACTGCATTGTGGTCAGAAATTTTATTAAATGGGACTGGAAATGCCTGTGGACCCTTTCAAGCCTGGTCTTCTATTAGGAAGATCTGTCACTCACTCTCCCTGCTGACCCAGGAGCCACCTTCAGTACATAGACTGGGAATGCATGCAATGGCCGGGAAAGTGGCCACATGGCGACAGATAGAATAACAGCGATGGGGGAGAGTATCTCTTTGAAGCTAGGACACTGCTATAGCAGCTCCACTGTAACATTCCACCTCTGGAATTTGTTGATCTATGTGGAGCCCAGGAGATCTGATTAGCATTAGCAAGTTCAAGGGCCTCCAGTGACATTCTCCTGACCCTGGCAACTTTTTTTCTTCTTTAAAGAACTCACATTAAGGCTCTGGCCCCAACCTCTTGCTTTCGTTTTCGTTAGTTGGCTTCTTGCCTGTTGGACCCACTTTGTTCTAAGTCTGTAGTCTTTGAGCAAGCCAAGGGCCAGGGTGAAGTCCCAGACCAAATTCTTACAAAGCCAAACAAGGAAATGCTCAAACAGACTTTGGAAACCAATAATTAAGAACACTAAATTATCTTATTTGAAAGTTAGTTCATTGAATGCTACAGATTTTCCACAAAAATTCAATAGTAGATTAGCTGGGTATCTTCTTTATACAATGCTTTATATTCTCTAAGTATAATGGTATACGAGTAAGTCAGAATCTAGTTTTTTTTTTTTTCTGTCTTTGTATTTGTGACACTGGGGATTGAACCCAGGGCTTTGCACATGGTAGGCAAGTGTTTTATCATTGAGCTATAACCCTAGACTTTTAAATTTTTATTTTGAAATAAGATCTCATTAAATTATCCAGGTTGGCCGCCAACTGCTATCCTTCTACCTCAGTCTCCTAAGTGGCTGGATTATAGACCTGGACCATACCACCTAGCTTAAGTCAAAGTTTTAAATCTCTTCCGCCTTCTAGAGAATAAAGGTTTTTCAAATCAAATCAACAGGAATATCTTTATAGAGTCTCAGGTATTATAAACGTTAATTAAAATGCAATATATATTTCAGCCAGAGGCATAGGCCTGTAATCCTAGGCTGAGCCAGGAAGATTTCAAGTGTAAGCCCAGCACAGGCAATTTAGTGAGACTTTCTCTCAAAGGTCAAAAATAAAAAGTGGTTTGAGGATGTAGCTCAGTGTGAAGGCCCTGGACTCGCTCTCCAGTACCACAAAAAAAAATAAATAAATAAATAAATAAAATATTTGTATGTGCATGTGTGTGTGTGTGTGTGTGTGTGTGTGTGTGTGTGTGTGTGTGTGTATGCGCACATGCACGCAAGTGCACACGTTATGATTTCTTGTAGAGACAGCCAATATTTAAGAGAATATCCATGAGTGTGACAGAGAGACAAAGAGACAGAGACAGAGCAAGAAAGAGCTGGAGCCTCTGTATGGAAAAATACCAGGCAACTAGGTCTCTGGAAATAACCATAGATGGGCCCTTTTCCATTGTGCTTTCCTTCAGTTGAGTGGACCAAAGAAGTCATAGAGGCTCAATCCAAGGACCAAGAGGAGCTTGGTTTCATTGTAAAAAGACATACATCACCACCCAGCAAATACAATGTACTGGTCTAAAAACCTAAAGTCAGAATTTTCAGAGTTCCTGTTCTTGGCGACCCAAACAATAAATGGGAAGTCCCCCCTCCTTATCTCCCACCCCCCTTTTCATACACACACACACACACACACACACACACACACACACACACACACACACACAGTCCTGGGATCAAAATTGCAAGCTCAAAGCTCTTTCTTTATACTCATGGCCAACCCTCCTATAAAGTCCTGGCTTTCCTTTTGCATGCAGATTGCATATTATGGACAAGCTCCAAGATTCACAAGGTATCAAGGAAGCACAGTTCCAGTCTGCCCCGGGGAAGAGAAACCAATTTAGACCACAAAGTCCACCTACAGATGGAAAAAGAAAGAAGTTTCTGCCTTTTTCTTCTTCCTAGACAGGTCCTACCTCAATTTACCCAAAATTATTTTACAAATTGAAGTATGGGAGCTAGAGAGACAGAGATGATAGACGGAGACTCAAATAAACCACTCTTTTTTTTGCTTCCTTTTTTTCCCAGCAGCCCAGATGAACTGCATAGCCAACTTTTGCATTGAGTTCTTCTGTCTACACTGTTGTCCTGTGATCCTCTTAGATTAATCAATCCTGCTTGCTCTATCAGATACAATTTTCCATATTTTGCAGTAATCTCTCATTCCAGAATGAGGTAAGATCCTGTTTTCATAGTATCACATCTCACATATGCTTTCTGGAATGCCAATCCCCAAGGACAGGATATTATGTACAGTTTTATGTTCGTTGCACACAACATAGCGATGATGAATACTGTTGAATAAATGAGTGTCTGATGCTAGTTCACATAAAGGAAGAAAAAATACTATGGAACCATAAAAACATTCTATGGGGAACAAAGAGTGAATCTTGTAACACGAAATGCTTTTCTCTGGGTATCAGGATAGTTTAGGTATGAATAAAATGGGACTGGATTTAAATTCTGACAATGCGTAAAGGAAACTAATTACTCTGAACGACGGCAATCAAGTGTACCCTAGAGCAAGGTCGAAGGGCAGGGTGGAAAGAGATGCAAGTGGGTTGGCATGTGGCAGAGAACCAGGAGAAGATTGGCGGGAGTCTGGGACCATGTGGGATAAGGAAGACAGTGAGAAGGCTCCGGTGGCGGGTAAGTCAAATGGGATCTGGGTGGGAATGTGCACCCTGTCATCGTCATGTTATTGCTGTGCTCTCCCATGACCCAAGCACGGTCAGCCTGACTTTTTGCAAGATATTACTAGCCTTGTTTTCATAGTTGTTTTGTAAGGGAGGCAGAGAAGCAAGTAGCTGGTATGGGAGAGAAGAGAGGAGCAGGACTTACATCCTAAGCACCCACAGCTTCTAGTAGGATGAAGATACAAGAACAGCTACAAGATGTACAGTGTACAATTAGCTACATCAGAAAGCAGGAAACCAGAGCAGAGTTTATTGCAAATGCAGCAAAGTCTTGGGAATAGGCTTCAAGCTTCCAAAATGACATAAAATAGGAGTTTTGTCTTAACCAGATCTTGAGGGACCAGAACGTCCCAGATAACCCTTGGGACACATTATGCACTCCACATACAGGCTAATTTTCTTGTCTGTGTGTCCTCTGGACTGAATTCCTTGAAGGTAGGTATTTACTTATTTGTAAGAATATCTGTGTTTCCAGCCCAGTGTAGCCATTTTAATTTGTTGAATAAATAGAAGAATGGCTTTGTCACATAAACAAGGCATATTCAACTTACAGTCCACTGTTTTTTCTGCCCTTGATTTTTGAAATGTTATAACGAAAAAAAATTCAAATACTTGCAGATATTAACTACATTATATAGTTAATTTTGTTTGTGACAAGTCTTCTTTACTAAAAATTTTTTTTCTGATCTCATTTTTTTATCTCTCAGTTTTCTCTCATCCTTTAAAATTTCCATTGGATCTGTTCTATACTATAGAATTAGACCAAGCACAGCCAAGAGCCTGGTAAAGACAATCCTCTCCTCTTGCAAAGGCCATGCTCACCCTAGTAACTTGCAATCCCAGCTCAGGGAGAGCTGGGTGTCGGCCAGACAGTACTGGGTTAGAGATACTCACATTTCAAGGACAGAATGAACCTAGAACAGCTCTGGCATGTATGCTACTTTTCAGTTTCCCTAGAATCAGTGGTTACAGATGAGTCAGAGGTTTCCCAGGCGCTGATGCAAAAAACTCAATGCCAGTTGTTAAGTTGGAGAATCTGAGAGTATACCCCAGCAATAAAGATTTTTACAGACTATAGAAATGTCATGACATTTAATACTACTAATAAAAATGTCAGCAAATCTTCACTCCCCTGAACATTTAATCAACTGACAGAAATAAGTAAAACCTGAGGCATTTTGAGAAGTTAAAAATGCAAAAATTAAAAAATAAAATTTTGTGTTCTTTCTAAATACATAAAGTTCTAATGTTATACCCTTTTTTTACTATTACAGGTTTATTCAGCATTGCAATCACAATGACTGACAATATGGATCAGTAGGTCTGGTGAAATGATTACTCAATCTGACAGCTGTATGGATACGGCCATCAACTAACTCACCTAGGAAACTGCAGATAAGGTGAAAGTTTATTATACTATTATAATATATTATATTATTATATTATCCTAGATGAAAGATGTTTACATAGAACAGAAACCACTGACCTGTACACTTACTTTAATGATCTAATATATTACTAGATATTTGCCTGGGATTCCTTGAGGAAAGTACTTGACTATGGACACAAAAAAGTTACTCTCTCCTTAAAGATATTATAGAAGTACCTCCTTAGAATCAAATGTGATAAGTAAGTTCAATTCCAAATATATGTGACTCTTTCTCTCCCTCTCTTTTTTGCGTGCCTTTAAAAAATGGTCTCTGCTCTTCCCTTTTCTATGCATTTTATGTGACAAGATACACTACCACCAGGCAAGCTTGATAATGTGTAGATGGAATATAGGTCTTATATAATGGCTGTGTCCTCCACGCAACTTTGTCCTCAGTTTATATGCTCCCCAGATCCTAGAGATTACAGGTATTTTGCACTCCTCAAGGCCAGGATCATGGCTACTGGGTGGTAAGCAGAAATGGGCCCATCATTCACCACAGCTATGACCTGCCAAAAAAATGTGGGTAAGCTCAAAAAGCCACTTCCAAACAAGGAAATGGCATGGATCAGTTTGGGGCAGACAGAAGCTTTTGCCAGTTTTTCAATTTGCCGATCTTCTCAGCAGACTTCTCAGCCACTCAAAACAGGACGAAAGAATGTAAAAATGACTTCTCTTTCCAGTTTTGGAGCTATTAGAAATGATCAAAGTCAAGTATCAGCAAGATTAGGCATGTGAGGATAAATTCTAAAGCCCTTGACTATTAAGAAAGTTTCATGGCATGGTTATAATTTTTAGAAAGTAATAAATGAATACTTTCATTTGTATTATATTATTCCAAGTGTTCCTAAAGTTGTCTTTTCTGTTATATGTCTACCTAAATTCACGTTTGCTTTGCCAAATAATTTGTACCTATTCACTAATAAATGAAAGGAACATCTATGCCTAACAAAAAAAGCACAAAATTTCAAGGATGCTGTAAAAATACTTCCTTTATAAATTCATTATCTCCTATCCTTCCACAACTTATGGCTCCAGGATTTGTTTCATTTTGTTTTCATATTACTTTTCTAATCATTTTTTTCCTCTATTTCCTTTGCTGATTCTTCTTTATCCTCTAACTCCCTACAATAATTTCTCTCAGGCAAATCCTTGGCTTTTCTCTTCCCACGCAGTCCCTCAGTGACTTCACCTGCTCTTAAGAATCCATCCATTACTTTTACATGAATGTTTTAAAATCTGCAACCACAAAAACAACCACTATAATCTCAGCACTTTGAGAGGCTGAGACAGGAGAATGTCAAGTTTAAGCCCAGCCCAGACAATTTAGTGATTTAGTAAAACCTTGTCTCCAATAAACAATAAGAAGGGGTTGGAATGCAGTTCTGAGTGAAGGCCCTGTGTTCAATGCCCAGTACTGCAAAAACAAACCAGCAGTTTCTAGCCAACTAACACCTGAAAGCCTATTCTGTCTTCAGAAGTAATAAGTATAGATAAAATTATATATTTTTCCTACAAATAGGATGATCTGAACATCTCAGATGCTCTCTCTGTCAGTGGAGCCAATCCTAAAATGCTAAGGTGTCAGTCTAAATCTAAAACATTTCCTGAATGTTTCATATGCTTGGACAGTGATTGCATCATGGCAGTGCTATACTCACAAGTATGTCAATCCATTGATTTCATGTGCTGTTGGGAGGTGGAGCCTGGTTAGAGGGATGGGCCATGGGGGACATAACCTGGAAGGATATGAAGCCCTTTCCTTTACGCTCTGCTTCCTGACCATGATGAGATGCCCTCCCCAAGAGTGCTCTGGAATAATAAAGATTCAGGGATGCAAGGCTTTGGGAAAGTATATTCCAATTCAAGGAAGAGAATATTTAAAGACTCTGACTTGGGGACTAGCTTAACATGTTTCAGAAATAAAATAAAATCTACTGTGACTAGAAAGTGGTAAAAGAGAAAAAAAAGAGAAAGAAATACAGAAGGAGGATAAAACCAAGCTCAGCTTCTGTGGAATCTAAGGACCTAAGGCCGAGATTTCTCACTCTTACCACTATTGACCTTTTGGATCAGGTAATTTTCTTGTAGGGAGGAGAGCTGGCCCATTTGTTACAGTGCTAGAGGCTCAGCAGTATTCTTGGGCTTGATCTACTGCATTCCAGTAGCTTCTCTAAGGAGTGACAAAATTGTCTCCAGACATCATCAAATATCCTTAGGCAGGGGGAAAAACAGTCCACAAGAGGTAAGCACTATTGGAAGCAAAAATAAAATCTGAGTCTGACTGTAAAGGTCACGGGTGGTAGAAGAATGTCTCAGGCGTGGAATGATAAAATCTGAGTTACACTTTAGGAAGTTTATGCTGGATTCACTTCTGTGCAGAGAAACAAGATCAGAGGCAGGCAGGAAATTAGAAGGATGTAGTGGTAGTTATGGACCAAGGTGGTAGCCAGGACGACTCATCTAGGAATGAGGCAGAGGGTGGTAAGTGAAAGGAAAGATACATGATGCCTATGTTCTCTCCTGGAGCCACAGCATGGTTGGGCATAGGTCCAAATCCTGAAATAGCAGTACCATTTATTGATGAGAAAGACCTGAAAGATTTGTCACTATGGGGGTTGGAAGTCAAGACTTCTCATAGCTTCAGTATGTTTGAGATGTCTGTTAGATAGCCAAGTGGGGAGGTCAAGTAAACAGTTCAGTGTTGTATTAGTTCACATTCAAGTGTTGTACAAAAACGTCCAGCACTCACAACTTAAAGGAGAAGAGGTTAATTTTGTGGACAGCTTTCAGATAGTTTTCAGACTCCATGATTGGTTGACTTCAAGGCAAGGACATCATGGTGGGAGGGTGTGTTGAAGCAACACTTCTCACTTCATGACAGCTGGGAAGTAGGAAAGGGGCTCTGCCAGAGAAAAAGGCCAGGGACTAGAGATAGTATTCAAGGTCACGCCTCCATGACCTACTTATACGCACTTAGAAGTGTGGTTATTACTTCCCCTGTGGCTCAAGCCAAACCAGCTTAGACATCACAGATGTATGAGAATATAAGAAAGGTCAAAATTAAATATTTACATCAATGAATTGTTTCTTGATGGAATGTGAACATGAGAAATTTATTACCTAGTGTATTAGTTTTCTAAGGCCCTGCTATAACATATTACCAATTTGTAAACTAATAATTTAAAGCATATATTATATTATTTACACATAAGTTTATTTTTGATGGTTCTTGATGACAGAAGCCCAAAATCAAGGTGTCTGGCTTGACTGTCCGCCCTTTAGACACTTGCTGGGGACATTCATTGTTGTTTTCATTAGCAGCTAACAACTTCAGGTTATCCTTGACCTCTATGCTCTGGTCATCTTATTCCAGTTCACCCTTTATGGCCACAATACCCCTTACTCTTCTATCAAATTTGTGTCTCTTATAAGGACACTTGTCACTTGATTTAGGATCCACCTGAAAATGCATGATATCTTCATCTTAAATTTCTTAACCTGATAAAACATACAAAGATTTCTTTTCCCAAAGAAGATAGCATTTATAGTCTTTTTCTGTTTTTAGTTTTTGTTGTTTTTGAGACAATGACTTCCTCTGTAGACCAGGCTCGTCCTGACTTCCCTATGTAGACCAGTCTGGCCTTCAACTCATAGAAATCTTCCTGCCTCTTAGCCTCCAAACACTGGGATTACAATTGTATACCACCATGCCCAGCTAATCTTTTACGTGGTGCTAGGGCATTGAAACCAGGGCCATTCACATGCTAGGCAAGAACTTTAATCACTAGACTATGTCACTAGCCCAGAACTCACAGATTTTGAAAATAAAGACATACATATTTCTTTTTTACAGATTATCATTCAACACACTATACCTAAGGTGATAGAAAAGACAAAACAGTGCTGAACAGGGGCTTGGAGACTCTAGTAGTCTGAAACTAGTCGAGAATGAGGATCTAGGAAGGTGCATTAGGTGATAAAAGGCTCACAGATGACCAGCGACAGGGTAGTGGTCACAAGTGACCAAAGACAGAGCCTGTAGTTCATTTTTTTGTGTATGTACTGGATTTATCCAGAGTATGTATTTTTAAAAAAAACCTCCTTAAATTGAGATAAATGTTTAGAATAATCTGAAGGAGTTTATTGTCAATGCCACTTAACTACCTTAGAATTATTGAAAACACTCTGGGTAACCATCCACAAAGTTCTTTCTTCAGGTGAGCACATGGAAAAAGAGAGAGGAAAGTAATAACCTGTTTTCTTTTGTGCTAAATTTTTAACATCACTGCACCCATCACTCTTTAGTTCTTCATTCTTGAGCCCACACAGGACTAGCATTTGAAACCTATTTAGCGAATTCTTTGGAACTTGTGCAAACTTCCAAAGTTACATTTAAGATTCAAACCTCCACGACTGACCCGCAAAGGAAAAGGGGTAGGGAGCAATGATTCAAGGAAATTACTTTCCTTTGATGCTCTGAAATGGGAACAGGAAATATATCTCATGGATGTTGTTGATCTTTCACCCCAAGGGCAAGTACATTCATTGTCTCTTATTTAAAGTAGTAGATTCAGTGTTACCATCATTTCATAGTCAATATTTTATAAAATGTAAATTTAAACTTGTGTCATGCATAAATGTATCCTTAAATCTTTTGAATAGAAATACATCAAGAAGGGTCAAATACCATCTATATGGCTATGTAAACAGTGAGATTTTAGAGAAACATATTTTTAAATGAAAGTAAAATTGAATTTATAACCTCATAATACAGGGCTACTAGTTCCCCCACATCTTGACCCTCACCAAAATATCAAGTGGGGCCTCTTTAGTGGTTGAAGAGGCACTCAAAATTTTCAATTTTTAAAAAAATTACCTTGCTTCCAGAAGGAAAATGGTAACCAAAATAATGTGTTTCTGTGGCAGTGAAGACTCTAAAAGGAGCTGCATAATTTTTCACAGTTCCCCTTGGATCACATAACTATGGAGGCGCTGTGGGGCACAGCTATACAGGACGATCACTCCGCCCACTGGAAATGGGTTCAGAAATGACAGTCTTGTATTTTTTGACCATCGCTTCTCTTTTTCTTTCACTCACACCCCTACCACAAAGGTCTAAGAGGTAAACAAAATTATTTATAATCAAGACCTTCTTAAGTCCCTAAGTCACCTAAGCAAGCACAGAATGTCTTAAATAATGAATGGCCCCATTAACAAATGTGGAGTATAAAGCTTAAAGTATGTTTCATACTTAAAATTGAAAAAGGTTTAGGACTATGTTATGTCAGAATATTTGCTATTAAATCCCACTTGCAATTTTCCCCTTCTAACTTTGCCCTCCAGCAATATACACACAACAAAGATGTTCCAACCAATATTTTGATTCAAATATGTGGATGGGCTAAGGGGAACATAACAAACCACATACTTTTACAGTGTGGGAAGTATGAAAACATTGCCCACTTTTGAAGAAAATTAAGAGTAAAGTGCCTTAAAAAATTAAAGCAAAGGTGTCAAGGAACTGTCAAGGCCAAGAAACAACACACAACCCCCCAAGAGTCAGAAGTTCAACAGGCACCCCTCTGACGTGTCTAGGGGATTATCTCATCTCTGCATTGTGTCCCCACGTTCATGGAGGGTTACTTTGGCAAGAAAAGTGTCAGCACATTTTTGGCATTTTCCACCTGGCTCTCAAGGGAGTGAGCACAGGTTCCAGTTCAGCCTCTGCACCTTTCTCATTTTGTGATTGGAACAAGTCTGTGTTTCCTTCTGAGGCCTTCTTGCTCCTGTAAGAAAGGAGATCAGATGCCCGCAGAGTCTTTCACGATTTTGCTCTAAGGGCATGCATTAGTGGGTATGTCAGAACCTTGAGAAAGTTTGAAGATCCAAGCTCTTTTATGATATAGTAAAAGGACTCAGGCCTTCTGACACTGTTCAGGGCCTCAAGATCAATTGAGACAATCTCTTTCCACTCCATGTGTCCTACGTCACATGAGTGGAATATTTTACAACTATTCTTGAAATAAAGTTGTTATTTTTCATCTTTACTAAGCAAGAGAATAAAACCAAGACAGATCACAAATGTAGGAGGTTGGGTGGGCTGTGAATCCAGATCTGAGTCCCAAGCACATACTCTTACACACGATGTCCTAATTGGTGCAGTCTGGAGACATGATTGTGGCCGCTGATTTTACAGGTGAGTGTGTTGATAGCACCCAACCCACCTCTTCTCTTCACTAACTCTCAAGGCTCTGCCATGTTAGAAGTATCCAGTAGGTCCCTGCCATGAATGATCACAATGGCCTTCCCTCGGAAGGAAATACTTGTGTGAGTGTGGGGGATGGTTTTGCAAACAACAAAAAAGACACCAGTTTCAAAGGAGCTGACAATTATATGCAAAAGACTTTCCAGGTCATTCTTGGGATCATGCAACTCCACATCTTCTCCTCCCTGTGTCATCTTCCTGTGCCTACTCTCCACGTGTTATATAGAAAAGGAACACGGAGCTAAGGTCGCCCACTCTTCACAGCCCACAAGCCATTTTATTTTGGCTGCTACACTTGCCTGCATCACTCATGCACACTGACTTCCGTCCCCTTATGTTCTGACTGTACATGGAGTGCTCAACATACAAACGGATTGATTGGCTGTCTGGGTATGATATTTACAGTGAATATCACTTTCTGAAAAAATTAAAGTAGCTATCAGTTAAGAGGATAAGGCTGTGACCACTTATGTATCGGCTGTCAACACGCGCATGCACTTTCAGTGATCTTGTCCTTTGTTCTTGTTCTGCACCTCCTCCCCGCAGCCCTTGAAACCTGACCACAATTTACTTCCTGAAGCCACTTCCCTCCTTGGTTGCTATGGAAGCCCCGGCTTCTCCACAGCCTCTTTGTTTGGATGTGTCCACTGTTTCCCTTTCTGTGCTCTTCGTCTCCCCTGCCTTCTTTCACACATGGCTACTACCTGAGGTTAAGTTAGTCCCCTAGTCTCTTCAAAATCTCCCCTCATCGCAGGAGACCGCTTCTGAGGCAGTGCCTTGGCGCTCCCAGTCTCTCTCTGCATTTCCGACTTTTCATCCTTCGGATCCCATCTGACTCTAGCCCAGGCTTAAAGCCTTTAAGATAGCGTTTGTAGCTTCCTCTTGGCTTTTTATTCTCACTCACTTGCCCTTGGCGATAGGTCTGGAATGTATACCTTCCTTTTTATTTTTTTAAACACATATATATTGAATTCCAGGACCTCATCTTGAGGCACAAGCCTCTGAGTAAGGCTCTGTTTCCTTTAAAAAATAATAAATCATGCCTTCTATTTCTTTTGCACATGGCTGCCAGATTATTATTCCACAAGCACTTTTTTTTTCATTTTCCTAATCTTGTTCCTGGCCTCTTAAGATAACTCTGCTTTATCTGTGAAATAAAGTCCAAATTCTTTGCCTGAGAGTCACATTCATGAAACATCTGGATTTCAGCAGGCTTTTTAAGCACACCAGATTTTCTCTACTTGAACCTATTGCCCTGAGCACACCGGTCTTCCCACTACTTTCCTATGACCATGCTTTGGCAATTTCACCTTTTAAAATTGGCTCAAGCTTTTCCTCCCACCTGGAATCCTACCATTCTCCGAACCACTCATTTAATCCAATCCTTTCAATTTAATTCTTCTCTTCTTAAGGATCTTGTCCTGGCTGTGTTAGTCAACAGTATAATATGCAGGGAAATCACATCCTCTAAGTCTGCAGCCTTTGTTGTCTGAGAAGCTATGCACTACCCAAGTTCACACTATTGTGGAACATTTTATATTGCTGAATTGCATTATCATTTATAATCAGATCTCTTATTTTGCTGTACTTTTTCTGAGGACAGAAGCAGTTTGTCATGGTGTTAAAGAGTGGTGATCCATACTGCCTGGGTACATTTCTGACTTAAGAGCAGTATGACCTTGAAGAACACATTTACTAATGGCTCAGTTTCCCCATCTGTAAAGATGGGATTATGATTATACTTCCTTCAGATGTTTGCCAGGAGTAAGTGAGTTAATATGTTTAAGGCACTCAGTGTTGCCACGCAGCAACTGCTTGTGTTAGCTATAATTCTTCCTTGCATGCTTCCCCATACATCACCCATATTAGACAAGGGTTTTCAGGTGATTCTGAATCTACAGAAAGACAGCTGATCAACTAACCAGTTGATTTGAAAAAGTAAAAAAAATACATTTCAAAAGTATGTTTTCTTTGTCATTCAGTTTAATGCCTGAATTGTGCCGAGATTGCCTTGGCATATCAATTCTTCTTTTCCTAACAAAGGACTGTTCTGAGACAGCAGTGGGCAGCACACACTTCTCCATCACCAGTGTTGACCAGAATAGTAATGCCCATTTTTGGTAGAACACTTTTCACAGCTGACACAAACATCTTCTCTTCATGGCAGTGATGAGCCTATATAAAATGGTGTTTTGTATTACAATGTGTGTGCTGCTTGAAATAAGCTCCAGGACTTTCCCTGGGAAGATTCTTCTTGAGGTTGGAAAAGAAGAAATGGAGGAGAAATAAACTGAAAGGAAAAAAGCACCCACTGTTAAATAATGAAAGCACTTAAGGTACACCTATACCCAAATTGTCAGTTTTTAAAATACCTTCTTTGTTGTTTTAAGGATATTTAACAAATGAAAATATGACATGCAAGTTCATTTATTTAAATATTTTCTACTCTGAAATGAAAATGCAGCTTTATAATACTACATGGAAAAATGTGAATGTGAAGAAAAATATGAGAAACTGGCACTTTTGAGCAGTTAGGTACAGAATCGGAGTGCAGAACAGTACTGTGCAGAGTGACATGCGTCAAGAACAAGGAGACAGAAATGGACAAGGACCTGCAGGAATCATGGTCACCTGGGGAGTGGGCAGGTGGGAGAAAGGGGTGAGGAGCACAGGCTCAATTCCCTTCCTTTCTGCACTGATCTGCTGCTTGTCAAGGGCACAAGTATTTTCAGAGAAAGACTCACGAGGAAGGATCAAGAGAAACTGATCTTGATTTTCCATAAAGGTCTACAATACCCAATGTCTGGCCGGCTTATGTTCTTCACATTGATAATTCTAGACAAGTTTTATTCCTAGGAATCACAAATATGTTGTTTAATTTACAGTTACACCTGTGAATTATCATAAGGAAAGGATCAGTCAGACAAAGGTTGAATCCTACAGAGAATCATCTTTTCTTGGATGAAGCTGATAATATTTCTGTGATTCATTTCTGAGACCTGTATGTTTTTATCCATTAATTAGTTCATTCAAAGTCAGTGAATCTTTAATGAGCACCTAACCTGTCCCTTTTGCCAGGTGATGGGAGTCAAGCGATAAACATGATGAATCCATCACCATCCCACTGAAGGCTTAGAATCTAGAACATCTATGAGAGTGATGCCATCTATGAAAGAAATATAGTGGATTCTTCCCAAGCAGAGACAGAAAAAATATATTTAAGGGGAAAAACACAGGCTCTGTAGGATTTGGGTTAGAATTCGGGCTCTAATGCTTTCCATTTGTATGATTTTGAAAAAAATTACTCCACCTCTCTGAGCTTAAAATTTCTCCTTTATATAAACAGAATAATAAGGGGGCTAGAGATGTAGCTCAGTGATTAAAGTGCTTGCCTAACAAGTGCATGGCCCTGGCTTTCTTTCCCCAAGACCACATAAGCTGGGCATGGTGGTACATACTTGTAGTCCCAGCACTGCGGAGGCTGAGGCAGGAGGATTGCCATGAATTAGTTCTAGGCTAGCCTGGACTACAGAGCAAGACCCTGCCTCAAAAAATGTGTTGGGTGGATGATAATAATTCTTTCCGTGCTGTTACCCTTATTGGTTTTTAATGCACTTGGCGTGAGCCTAAAACAAAAAGGACATGATAAATAATACACAGTTTATTTGTGTCACTGCTGAAAGACACTGAAATCTCATTTGTTGAATGTGCTAAACTGTTCTATTTAAAAAGATAAATACCTACCAACTAATGTGACCTACTAAAATGCCAACAATAACAAATGAAATAGGAAGATTTAATATTCATGTTTGCTATTTGGTAATGCATTATTTCTGGCATTTACACAAATTTCATCAGTTTTCTGGAACAGAATTTGAGAATCACATAAAATATCGGTGAGTTACTTCAGAACATAAATACAAGCATCTCAAATTCATGTGTGACAACATCTTTTTCACAAATTAAAGTTTCATCTCAGATATTAATAAGAAAGAATCAATATTGTAAAAGGGAACTAATTTACTAAATTTCAATACCAGGGAAAGGAATATTCCTTATTCAGTAATTTAGTCTTGATGAATTTATCTTCTTTTATTTTAAACATCCTACTGTTCTTTCTGGGCCTTGTGCATATGCTGTGTGTAATCTGTCTTCCCGATAATCCTTAAAGCAGTTCCTGCTGTAATGATTCCAGCCCAGACAGGGACTACTGTAGCCTCTCTTACCACCCTTCACTCACTCTCAAGGAGGACACTTGCTCTTCTTAGTTGGAAAAGCTGAGAGAAGGTCCGGAGGATGCCCAGGCCAGGTCAGGCTCTCTCCGTCTCCCTGATGGGGCACAACCCAATGTTCAGGATGTACTCAACAAGTCCATGCGATAAACTTAGACTTTGCCTAAGACTAAGTGGAAACTTTAAATTTGCGATGAAATATCAAGAAGCTCTTGTGACTGCACATGTTGGCTACGTCCTCAAGTTCAGCTTGATTTAGGTTTTCAAAATGGTATTTCAAGCTTCATCTCTTTCCCATATTTTGTTTCTCACCCGTTTCCAATATCAAGTGTAGATATTATAACTTGCATTTTATGACTAGTGTTCGGAGAGGTACCAGGTAGCCTAAGGTTTTCCAGCTATTATAGTAGGAAACAGCAGAGCTAAAATTTTAGCCCTTGTTTACTATACTGCCCAGTTTCTTTTTAGGATACAATAATTTCTGGGGCTGGGTGATACAGTGTAAAGATATCAGCTACAACAATTAAAACTCTATTTTGAAATGACAGGTTTTCCTTTCTTTTCTGTCTTACGATCAACTCTGGGCTTCCTCTGGCAGCCCAATGGGGCAGCATAAGCCATGGCTCTTCTTGGAAAGTTAAGAATCCACTTTTTTTTTTTTTAATGGCAATTATCTACTCATCTGTTGGCCTCAAAAAAATGAAATTCTCCACCTCAAAAAAAAAAAAAACAAATTCCCAGACATGTTTTAAAACAAACACAAGTTCCTGCAGATAGTAGGTAGTAATTGATATCTGAAGATGCTTTCATTGTGGCTGTTGTTTATGGCATTGGTGATACAGCCCAGGGTACACATGCTTGGCAAGGCCTATACCATTGAGTTCTACTTCCAGCCCTCCAAAATCATTTTATTACAAGTTAATGAAATAACAATTTTCTCCAATTCTTTAGAAAAATAATAGTAGCCAAAAAAGTGGAGACTTCTTTACTAATGATTTCTTTCAACAAAAATGTTGTATTTGTCAAATTTGATTAAATGTATCAGATAACTATTCAGAATGAAAGCAATCTGAAGTTACTCAATTTCCTTAAGGTTTCAAAGGGACTTTTGTTATAAGCCTCATGTAAACAATAATTTTCACCATGGAACATTCTTAAAATGGAATTAAAAGCAGAATCCAACAAACTGTAATCATGATGTATCTTCTGATGGGAAAGTGTGGGGTGATGAGGACCAACCTGATAGCACACTCAGAAGGACTTACTACATCATCAACTCATAACAGAATGTAAAGATTACTTTTCCTTACTAATAACTACCACAGCATTTAACTAAATTTGCATTGGAGTATGGAATAAAGTCAGACTATCAAAACCTACGGCCATCTCACAAGGTTAGGGCTGTTACTCAATCTATTTTTTTTATTATTACTTCCTAAGAAATCTTTTCAGATATTACCTTTTCTAGTTGCCATCCCTCCCATGAAGTACTAATGCTACAAATATATTGTGTCCTAATTATTATGTACTGTGGCCCACAAATTATTATAGTCACTAAAGGTTGTTATTTTTTAACACTCATGAACTACTTTCATGAACTACTTTTCATGATTCCCACTGATAAGACAAGGCTAGGGTTAACCACTGGCTTCACCCCTGGTTTCGTATTAAACATACCAAATCTCAGAAATTTCTATGCAGTTTTGCTGGGTAGGGCCAAGGCTTTGTTATTTTAAATCTCTCTGGTTGGTTAAGTCAAGAAAGATTCTTCACTACTGAGCAAGGGGAAGCAATGCAAAGTATATATTAAGTCCATTACATATTAACTTAGTTACATGGAATGGTAATTTACCTTAAATATATATATATATATATATATATATATATATATATATATATATATATTCTTTCATATCATAATAAAACCTTGTGTACTTATATGGATTCCCTGTGTGTGTAGTCAGAAGACAGACATGACAGAGAAAGTATTTATGGAATCCAAAGAGGAAGTGGGCAAAGATCATGGTTCCAGGAACTAGGTATTATAAGAAGAAGGCCCTCTCTTTTGGGGGTGGGGTGGATGGTAAGCCAAGGAACATTACTAAGGGTTAAGAACACTAGACGGAACCTTCAGTTTGCACACTGATCCCAAGAGGAATAGCAGTTCTCAAAAGGCAGCCCTTGCACCTTTAGTATTACCATCTCCTTAGAACTCAATAGAAATGTTAGTCACCAGGCTCTCCTCTTGGCCTGAAGATTCAGGGCCACCAGGACAGTAACCTGTAGGGTCCATCTTAGATGGCTCTACCCGCTCAAGTCTGAGAGTCACTGGGGTGAGTGGGGCTCAGTGGCTGCTTTTCTTCTTAAGGAAATTCAGTGGTAAGGTTTAGCCTATACTTGGTTAATCTGTTCTTCATTTTGTTCTTGTGAACCAAAATGTTAACAACCTGGATCTTATTACTATAATCAACTGACTTCAAATTCTGCCTTGTGTAAATCAATGTTGGAAATATTGAGCCAGTGTTCAACACCATCTATTTTAAACCCCTTATTACACAAATTCTATAGAAGGAAAGATTAAACTTTTTTTTGACAGAGTTAACCAACCAAAGGAGTTTCCTTCAGGATCATTATAAACATTTAAAATTCCTTACGCTTTGCTGGGTATATCAAACATTAATCAGATACTCAAAATTAGTGTGGCATTAAACCAAGAGTCACTGAACTACAGTAAAAATGATATCCACTTCCTTCACTGTTATTTAAATCATGTCAGTTCCTTTTAGTGTTACACACACACACACACACACACACACACACACACATATAGTGCTATAGAGCCCTTCTGTGAGGACTTAAAACATCTGCATGCCGGAATTAAATTGCTCACTGCCTTAAGTTGTTTTCATCACTGTTTTAACTTTCTATTTGGTTCAGAAGTGTCTCTTCATAAGGGAAGAGATTCTGAAGCAGAAATGTGATGATTACTTCTCCTTAACTAGGCTTTTTGAAAACATAATTCTGATTCTGCCCTTCCAGGGAGAGAAAGAACTGAAGACAGTGAAGAAGAAAGAACAGAGTTTATGGCAATAAACTTATTTCAGGTGGCTTTAATCAAATTTAAGAGGACTGGAACTGAAGGTCATCTCCTCCTCTGCACTTCGAGAGGAAATGAAGCTTTAAAGAAAGGCTCAGGCTACTGACATGGACATGCTCAGAAAACAGTGTCGTATGATAATCCAGGCATAGAGACAGTGAGCTATGTCCCATTAGCCATGTGGCTTCAGGAGGAAGGCTGCACTGCATCACATGTCTCACTGCCCATAAAAGGTAATATAACTCCGTGTGTGACCTTACTGTACAAATATATATCTTGCCTGATGTAAACCATTTTCCCATCTGGCTGTAAAAGAGATAATACAAAGATGATGGAGAAGTTTATCACCAAAAACTCTGAAGTTCAACGAATCCTGTCTGTTTAAAGATGAATTAAACTGACTTGAAGCCAAGTAACAATATAATCTCCTGCAAAACCTAAAACACAAATGAAATATTCCTCTTGATAGAATGGGTAAAACAGGAACATTGGTTGGTTCAAAAATTTTAGCTGTGACTTCACAAAATCAGCCCAACTGATCAGCTCAATGAAGCAATTGGTCAATGCAAAGGTTTTGACCCAAAAATCTAATCTGAATCTACATTTAGCTCTGTTAATTTTTGCAGGACAAGAGAAGGACCTTTAATTAATTTTACTTTTAAAACACTCTTGGGATCTTCTCAAGCACTTTACAGAAGGCATGTAGGAAAGAGAAAATCCTAAAACTATGTTTTGAGTTTGAAACGTTAGAGTAAAATTAAAAGGAGACAACATACAATTTAGTGTGTCTTTCTAGGATTTTACAATTCTCAACATTATTAAACAAAAGATGTATCAATCTAATAGAGCTTAAAGAATATAAAATGGAAAAGCAATTACTGCTTTAATGTCATAGTTCTAAAGAACAGAGAATCAGTCAGGTGTGCAGGCCTCACATGGGAAAGCAGAGGCCAAGCCCTAGATCTGATGGTTATCCTGTGGAATCTCTCCACAGCCGTCCTCTTCCTTTTTGGGTGGCAGGTTTCTACAACTGGGCCATAGAAACAGCAAGAAAACCATTGACCTCTTCTAATCACCTGTCAGCTGTATTAAAAATAGTACTGGACCTCACAAAGCAGCATGACTTGAGCCAACATTTTGGCAAGGAAGTGCTGTGTTGTTTGATGCGTCACCTTTCTTTCTAAACCTTCAAAGCTCAACATCACACAGAAATACAGCTATATATAGTCCAGCAGAATGCACAGTTTTAAGGTTATGGCATCTGGACCTACTTACAATATTTTATGTGTGGAACTTTCTGCATAGAATCCTCTCCCTCTTTTTTTTTTCCTCTCAGTTTGCTCTATTTATGTGAGACTGTGAGGTTGATGTAATTTTATCCATAATGTCCAAGGACAAGTACAACTTACTTTAAAAAAAAAAGTGCTAAAGAAGGTATTATCTAGTCAGACAGGTGCCCTCAAAACAGGTATAAGAGGAATGAGCACAACATCATCTATGCTATCTGAATAACTCTTAAATACCCCTGACTGATGAGATATTTTGAGTGCCAACTTTCAGCTAAACTCACAATGCACTTTTCATTTATTTTCTATAATTGTTACATACACTACATAGTCACTGAAAGCGTAACTAGGCAATTATTTCTTTGCCTAAGGTCATTAACTGCCAAAATATTTCTCCCACAAGAATTAAAACAGCAATTTGCAGTAAACCTACAAAATTATTTTAATATTGATAATGCATTTGTTATTCTTCTTATTCGTTGTAAGAACATGGTCAACACTAAAAAACAGAATATCTAGCTCCAGTTGGAATCAGCCTGACCACTAGTGAGAGGATCTGGATACTTTTGGCTTACTGCAGTTACATGTTCTCAATGTGAATGTGACCATTTCCCTTATGTATTAGGGAAAGCCATTGTTTTGTTTCACTACAGACATTCCAAAACTAATGGAGTAGTAGCTAAGATGCAGGGACTTGGAATGTCTCATTTTGCCCCAGGACTGATGTTTCCCAGGAAGTACAACTTTCAGTTTTAAAATGAGGACAATTCCAGGCAAATAGTAATGAACTTGTATGCTCCTGGGGGGCAAGGGAGGACTCAGATTTTTGCATTAACTCTCCAGCTAGAATGCTAAGCTATTGCAAGGATACCTAATGTGCACTTGATTTGACTCTAAGAGGTGTCCTATATGAGGCCCATATGGACAAAGAAAAGAACTTAAAATAACCCCTGGCATAATCTAAGAATCCCAAGAATCCCCAGATATCAAAGTGTGGCATCACAGCTTAAACTGAAACTTTAATGTATAAAAAGAATCATTACATCTGTCTTAATCATATTCACTCTTGAAACAATTTGTTTCACACAAATTCAAAATTATTTTTTCCATATGTACATAACACTGAAGGTGATATGACCATCAAGTAATGTTTTGCAAATATTCACAACCTATTTGAGTATTTCTCCTGAAAACAGTCACCTGGAGAGGTTGCATACTTAGTCCAATGATGGTAACTTGCCATAAGACAGCTCTACTGCTCTTTTTAGAATTGCCTTTAGAGTCAATTTTATTTCATTTATAGACTGTTCTCAATTTTAAAGAAAAATGTATTAAGAGTGTGTATTATCACTTTCTTTATTCACCGTAAGTAGGTCCAGACAGCTTAGTTTTCCCCCCAGAATCAAATTCCTACTTTAGTGGGCATCATTTAGTGTCACTGATGACATTCAATAGATGACTTGGACTCTAGAGGTACAGAAAGGTGCAAAGACATTGCATTGATCAACAGCAGCAGTTGCCATAAGAAAATCCCAAGACTGAAGGGAATCACTTACACATTCCATACTATTGTCCTGTACCCTTCTCTCATATTAGTATATTGACTTAAAATCATCTCTTTTAAATAGCTTACAATGGCAGTCCTCACCACAACCCTAGAATCGCTATGGTGTTTCAATCCAACCAAGTTTCCATTCATGGTATCTGCTCAAATTTGAGCTTATGATTTGTATTCTCCCTGAAAATTCTTTTCCCCTCAGGGGTGTTGTCTACACTTCTAAGACATCAGCTTCCTAGAGCCCAGCCATATGGTTGATTGTGTGAGGTCTTTTTAGGTAACCTTGTCAAACACACCATCCGTTAACAAAGATCTTTCAACCTCATCTAGATTGACATTTCAGATAAGGTAACTATTTGTTAGGGTTGGGGGCTGTCCTGTGTATTGAAGGATGTTCAGCAGGATCCTTGTCCTCTACCCAATAGATGCCAGTAGTGAAAACTAAAAATATCTATGGACATTTTGCCGATAGTGCAAAAATTTCCCAAGTATAGAACTGTAGGTCACAGGCATAGACATGAGGGATAGATATGCATTATTCTCTTTAGTAGAATTTTAAGAAGTATACATTATTCTGAGGCAGATTAAGCTCTCATTAATTTGAGGGAAAAATATACTCAAAGCAAATGAAAACATTTTAATTAATGAATAAATTGCAGTAGCAAAATCTTTACTTAGGAAAAAAATTGTGCTTTCCAGGTGAAACACAAGCCATACATGCCAAGTAGAAGATGTCCATTCATTTTTTTCTTTCCATTAATGTTTACTGAGCAGGTACCAAGAGGGGGATACCTTGGAGGCTCCGGGGTTACACTGTTGAACAAGACAGACAAGACGTGCACTCTCAAGACACTCACAATCTGCAATTTTGGGAAATGTATTAATAAACAATACAATGAGACACGTACTGTACCACAACAGGTTGTAGGGTGTACATTAAGTCATGCTTTTTATTTTTTGCATTGTGTGATTTTTTTTTTTTTTGACATGGGGGTATTGAGAGCTGGGGAGAGAATATTCCTCTCCAGCTCATTAATTCCTAAGATGAAAAACCATTCTCTTCCAACTCTTATTTCATAGGCAAGCCAACAAACTTTGAGTCCTTGATCTTCACCACTTTATCTAACTCACATACCCAGCCACTGATTCAAGCTATCCTGTCCTAGGACATTTCCTACCATCTTGCCTGCTCCATGAAAAACACAATAAAGGCCATGGCCCATACCTTCCCCCATTCCTTCCTGCTTTATGACTGGAGCTGGTGCACCTCTTCGCTTGGGAAATGTAATGCAAATCACTTCTTTTAGTAGAATTATCTTCTCCATATTATCATTCAGTCACCTCTATAAATTTAAATTTGGTGAGTATAGTTATTGACACAGCATACAGAAAGGAGATTCTTGCTCAATCATATGCAAAACAAGTTCAATCTTGACTCCCTCAGTCATAAAAATTTTCCTGAGGAAAGAGTGGAGTCAGTAAGGCAGACACAAGGAATAAATCTCATCCAGAGAGATAAGAAAGTGTAAGTGATCAGAACTACCAGCTAGTGAGTCACTGAGACCACACACACACACACACACACACACACACAGCATCTGGAATAGAATTGATGACTGGGATCAAACAGAAGTTGATAAATTAGGAATATGGTCAAGATGAAGAATTTAGCAGAGCTGGAGAAATGAAAGAAATCAAAGTTTCTGGCATAATTTGAAAATGGCAATTGTACCTGGAAGAACCTTTTATCGAAATAAAGAAAACATGAGTGTAATCAGAGTTGGGGAAAGAGTTGAACTGGAGACACTTGTTGGACAATGAAACAGGTGTGTGCATCAGATGCTTTGATACATTGGTCTGGAGCACAGAAGAGAGATGCTCTAGAGATAGAACACCTGAGTGATTCAGAAGTCCGCGGTGACAGCAGCCATGAGAGACCCTGTAAGATTGACACAAATGGCAAGAGCCTGGGTAAGAATCCAGAGGAACACCAAATTGACCATCAGGAAATGATAGCTTCTCAAAGGGGACTGAGACTGGGGTGAAAGAAGAGGCAGGGGCAGAAGCTTTCCCTGGAAGCTGCTCTCTCTTATCTCCTCCCTGCCCCACCCCATTTCACTCCTGCAGCATTAGAAAGACTCTTCTGTCAAGATTTCTCATGGAAGACTCAGCCTCCGCACTGCCTCTTTCTGAGTGCTTTGCCGGACTCCTCCCGGACTCCTCCGGGGAGAAGAGAAGTTCCTTCTTCTGTCATAGCCCCGATTGTACCACACATACGCCTCCTCCCTCTATCGTGGAGGTCTTTTTTTCTCACCACTGTGTATCCCCAGCCCAATAATGAGCACATACTAGGTATTTCACACACACTATGTGTATTGTTGAATAAATACAAAAGAAAGTTATTTTGAGTCATGGGACAATGCTGGGGGTAACCACATGAAGCCAAATGCCTCTTGTTTTAGAAATATTTCTAATTTGTTTTCTCACTCATAGTGTATTAAAAACAGAAATTTAGGAGTAAAGAGAGATGGAAGTAAAGGGACAAACACATAAAATGACAAAAGCACTAGAATTTTTCCCCCCATTTTACTGATATGTATAAGTGCAAATTTTAAGGTTTAAATCTTTGAACCTGGCAGTCTAGTGTCCTTTCGTGGCATCCAGTTTTAACACAACACAGTTCAGAAAGTGGATGTTGTGACCTCCAGGGAGGAGGCTAAATCATAACAGGTGAAACTATATTTAAGAAAGTCAAAAGATTATGTGTAAATTTTTAATTGATTTCAAAATACAATGGCAATAGTTTTAAAGCAAAGATTATATAAATTTTCAAAAAATTCAAAATGTGAAGTGATTATGCAATTAAGGTTAGATTCTAATTGTCTGGATTTCACGTGTGGTCTGCCTCACGTTACAATAATGGGGGGTATACAAAGAGCTGCTGCTATATGTAGACATGGATTATTCAGAACTCCAAATGGAATCTTTTGTTGTTCTCATTCATTAACTCATTCTGGTAATAACAATGTTCCTTATATAAGCATTTGAAGTCAAAAACGGCATTTCCAATGTTTGGCCTCCTTACTCATTGTTAGCAGCATTCTCTAAGTCAGGGTGGACAAGAGTTTATGATGACTTCTTCCAATGTGATCTTTGCTCTGTTCTTCCAGAATAGTGGGTAAGTATAGTCTGTTGCCTTTTGCAGTCAGCATGAGCGTTAGTGCCACCAGCTATGACTGCATTCTTCAATGTTAAAATAAGGCTCACTCAAAAGATATTCCTAAATAGGGAACGATGGTTAAACTGGCAATGCTATAAATATTACAGGACCAAAGTATATTTTTGTCTTCCTTTCTCTATGCCAGACGCTGTTAAACCAACTGTTAATACACAAACGTTTTTGTTGTTGTTGTTGTCAAGGAGAATATGTAGCTTCTTTAGGGCTATTTTAAATTCTCTGCCTCATTTTACATAAATATTTATCCAAACGAAGATGTCTGACAGTGAAAATCTATACACAGTCATAATCCCTTTACACAGAGCTGTATTTTTACTGTATAGACATTCCTGATGGTAGAAAAAGCTTCCCTATGGAAATCCCACTGTGAAAAAAGTGAATTCAGAGGAAGAAAAGAGGAAAGTTATCATTAGCACCAAAAGATGAAGTTTATAAAAATAAAATGTCTTTGTTATGAGGCCCAGCCCTTGCATTCTGTTTGAAATACACTCAGCACCCTAAACGGAAAAAAAAGTAACAGTGAGTTATTTTATAAAGCATCTGAAAATAAGTACTTGTACATTTTCTATAAATTAAAAGTACTTAAATATTTTAACAAATATTCTGAAGCAAAGACTCAGTTATAAAAACATGGTTCATGTGAAACATTCAACAATCAAAAAAATCTTTTAGGGAGAACCACAGTGAACCAGTTAAAAACAAACCTTTGTAGTGCTATTCTTACTTGTACAATAATAACTTTTCTAAAGACTTCTTGGAATTATTCAAGAAATTACTATCATTTCTTAGTGAAAGTTGCTGTGACCAGTGGAGAGATTATGTTAATTTGAGGCAATTAGGAACCACTCCTGGATTAGGGTTTAAGAACCAAGTCTAAATAATGTAATTAGGAACCAGCTTGGATTAGGCAGTTAGGAACTAGCCTGAATTAGAGTGTGAGTGATTTGTGGGCCAGAGAATGAGGACAGAACACTCATCTGGGTGTGAGTGGCCCAACTGGGAACTCTAACTGTATAAAAGGAAGGAAGAAGAAAAAAAGATTGTAACAGCTTTCTCCTCTGGGGAGAGATTAGACTTGCCTTGACTTGGCTTCCTGTTTGTGATATCCTGAGAAGCCGCCTCCACCTCTGCCTCTGCTATGTGCTTCCATTGCTGCCAGCCACCTGTGAGTGGACTGTGACCTTCTGAAACTGTGAGCTGAAGTGAACCTTTCCTTCCCTAAATTTGTGGATGTTGGGTATTGAGTCACACCAACAAAAAAGTAACTACAACATTTGCTTAGTAGCGAACACATTCTAAAACAATTAACAGCATAGTAACAGCCAATATAGACTTCACACTAGTTACGTGCCACACCCTGTTTAGCATTTTATATGAATTTCATGACTGCTCCTTGGAGCAGTTCGATTAAAAAAGTAATGTTATTTTCCTCTATTGTTTAAAACAAAGAAACCGAGGCTATGTATTCAAGATCCCACAAATGCCAGGGAAAGATAAAAGAATTCAAATCCAGACAGTCTCGCTACACTTTGGAGGTATAACAACGAGTCAGCTCAGTTCTGCACTTTGTGATCAACTGTTGGTGGCAAACTCCAGACTCATAAACATGAAACACCTAGGTTCTCTGAAGAAAAATTAAAAGACGCTTGTAGAGAATACAACATAGTGTCCCACTCTGTGTGTCAGAGTAGAATAAAGATTAGAGGATTCTGGCTGAGAGTTAATGATAAGAAGTCCACCAGGTAAAGAAATGAGGAATGTTCTAAGCTGAGGTGAAGGTGTGGGAAATTATGTATTCTAGCAAACAGTGTATTCGAGTAAAAAATAATGAAAGAAAATTAGTCTATCTGGGATGGACTGAGCAATCAGAAGGAAGCCAGGACACATAGCTAGGCCTTGCCAACCTGTGGGCGACTTAGAATTTCATGGCAAGTGCAGTGAAGACCAACCAAAGAGTTTGGGCTTAAGACAGACATGTTGTCATTGCATGTTAAAGTTGTCCAGTTGATGTCTGGAGAACACATGGTATAATGGGAAGAGACCAGTTTGGAGACGACTTGCAAAAGTCCTAAGTGGCTGATGATGATGCTTGTATTGATGATGGCAGTGAAGTGGAGAGAAAGAGACTAGGTTTGAGGTAATAGATTTGATTTATTTGATTATATGTCATAGATGCCATGAAGAGAGGATTTCCAGACATCTCATTAGAGGCTTTCCTTAAACCAACGCTTGGCTCCTGCCCACTTCTCCTGTGTGTGATGGGGACCAGTTCTTCATAGAGTTAACCCCAGGACAAATATTCCAGGAAAGGAAGAAGATGGACACTAATTTAACAGTTATTATTAATTATATCGGGCTGTTAGTATAACTAACTTTCTTCGGTGTTTTCTCTGTGGTAGTGATGAGGTAGTGATAGAACAAAGAAATGAAAGCATACTGTTTCCCTCTGGAAAATAGCTGCAGGACCATCTGTTTGTCAAATTTATCTTAAAAAATGCTTCAGATTGTGTGAGTTTGTCAGTCTCATACATTGATAGTAAGAGGAGATTTGAGAGTTCAGATTATAAATGATATCTGAATGAGGTCATTTCAATGTAATACTTTTTATTTTATGAGAAAATCAAAAGAATCATTTTTAAAAATGAAATAGTCCACAGATTATTTGTCATATACTGATTATAATTCTAGTGATTTGCAAAATTGTAAACTCCAATATACAGCATCTGAAAACATATAAGCAACTAAGTCCAATATTAATGGCTAGAAATTAAAAACAATATTTTGAAACATGTTTTGCATCCCTATCGCTGTGGATGTTGTAGTTTAAGTAATTATTTTTGTGGCTGGCTGCTTCTGTAGCCTGCTGGTAAAGTTTTCTGCACATGTTATAGCCTTTTTTCCCTCAGTTCTCTCTTGCTCACACTTACGGTAGTAAACTACATCCCAATGTTCATACCAGCAGTCTCTATGTCAGTATTATGGAATTGTGTGTCTGAGTTTAGAATTGATCAACCAGAATTCATATGAAAATGAGCAGCCAAAAGAGTAGAATTACCTTATTCCTTCTAATATTAAGAACAGGTGGGAGAATGGGAGACAATGAGGCTGGAGAAATGAGATGTTGGATGAGTCCAGCAACTACTGTACTATGCATTAGGAAGGCTGCAAGGCTTAAAGAGTGAAGATATTTACTGTGGCTAAAAATTTCAAAAGAGGGATCAATGAAATGAGCACAAAGTAAGAAAATGTGTGCTAAATGTAAAGAAGGCCTTTCCAAACAGTTCCTAACAGAACTATTTTTGTTCAAAGATCAAAAAGTTTGTCTTAGAAAAGAGGCGGGTGGCTCACTGTCCCATGTAGTATTTGCCATTTTCTCTTACTGTTTCAAAAAAAATTAATCATTCAAAAAGACAGCTGAAGAGTCTAAAGTCTCAGTGTCTAAGATTCAGTGTGTGTGATCAGTGTGATTAATGTGATTCTAGCATCTTTTTTATCAAACAGCCACAAACTCCCAACGGATGATTTGTGCCATTCGTGGGCATCATACTGAGTTAGAAGGGAGGGTCTGAAGCTAAGGCAAGCCCAGTCAGTCTCCACATAGTGACATTTAGGCCAATAATGAACTGTATGTACAATTGTACACAATATATCATGACTATATATGGGCTGCTCCATTTCTCTGCAATAGTGATTTGGTCAAGGGGGAGCATTTGACTCAACCCTATTTATTAAGAATTGTGGAACAGATAAGCTCTCTTCCCAACAGCTATGGAAAAGGAAGCACGTATGTTCTACAAAACATGACAGTCATCTTGGGACACAAGGATAGAGCCTGGCCAGAAGGAAGTTGACAGAGAGCAAACTAAGCAAAGAATTTGAAGTCAAAGGGGTTGGACCTGGTCACATCACCAGGCCAAGAGAACAAGCCTTGTCTGGGCTCACTTGCCCAAGGGACTTTCCATTCCATGAGCCCATGATGTTTCTTTTATTTAAACACTTTAAGCATTTTGACACATGCAAAAAAAATGATTTATATCACTGGTTCTTATCCAAATATATGTGAAATAATATCTCATTCTCAGAAAAGAAAGATAAGAAAAAGACCAGCTGTACTTTACTTACTAGGGTTCACTTAGCAACCAAGAGATTTTTCTAACACTAATCTCTAAACCACATAAATGTCAGCTTATGCTATTTTTAAGTAATCTAGTTTATACAACTATCAGTATCTTCTTTAGGACAACTGACTTCAACCAACATTTCAACTAAAAATTCAATAACAGTTCAAAACAGATCTAAAGCCATTTTATCAAAAAAAAATTCTCATTCTCTATGAATAATCTTAATCCTTCGCCTTTTTAAAGGACTATCGCCAATGACAGACAGCAGCCAAAAGCAATTTAGAAATTCAGCAGTGCTGTTGACTTTGTCAAATTATTAGATAAAGTGTTTAAGTAATTCCTTGATTTGCTTAAGATTTTAGTAACTGCGTAATTCTACAACTACAAACTATATCACATGGTATTTTCTGATGTTTCATGAACTTGGTTATTACATAAAACTTAGAGCCATGTTATCTTAACTACATCTCACTGCCTTTTTAACTGTGCTTAAACATATATCTAAAAATAAAAATCAAAAGAATAAAAGTAAAAACTGCTCCGGCCAGATGGGCAAGAGAAGAACCGAGATTTCATATAAGTAGCTTTCAGTCAGGAGCAGTATTGCCTGTCTACTCAAAATCCTATGGAAATAATTTCATGTGCTCTGAATGGCACTGCAATAAAAAGTCCAGTATGCATCACCCTAAATAACATTACTTACGGGTTCTAGTTATCTTTTTATCGCATTTTGCTTCAAATATGGAAGCTTTTAAGAAATACTGTTTGACGCTATAGTAAAGTAGGTATTTCTTTGAACTTGAATTTAAAGTATTCAAGAAAACCCAAAACTTTTTTCAGCAATGATATAAAATGTCTTCACTTGAAAATTACTTGTATGTCCTTTTACTCAATGTTCTTCATTAAAAATAGATTTTAGCAAGTTCTGTTATAAAAATAAAATTGTAGATGTTTACGGAAGAGCATACTACAGGTCACAATTCGTCACACACACACACACACACACACACACACACACACACACACACACAAACACTCTTTAAGGACAAGATTCCTCAACACAGAGAACTGGGAGAGGCTGTTGCAGGGACAACACAAAGTCCTTGGAAAGCACGTAAGGTGTATTCCCTAAAGTCAGGTTGTTCTTGTTCCAACATGAGGGTGCCAGAGAGCTATTAATCATTTGTCCAACACCTTCTTCGACAATAGTCATTTAACATATTCAGTTTCAAACTGTAGAAAACAATTTTTTACACTCATGTTCTTACATTTCAGCTTAATGTTGAGATTTTATGGCAAAAGCTAGTCCTAAATTTAATCTCTGCCCAATTTTCATGAAGGCTTCTTATTTAAAAAGGACAAGAGATGAAACATCCTTACAGTGTTATGATTAGGCATTTCTTGGTTAAGTAATCAAGGACCCGTCTAAGCAATTTAAGCTTTTAAAATTAACAGACGGTAAACGACCTCACGGTGCTTGCTTTTGCTAGCTAAAAAATCTTGTTTCATGAACAACAACCAGTCAGATACAAATATATAGGAGCTCAAAAGTTTGCAGTGATTATGAAGGCAGAAACAGGAAGCTTTTCAGAGAATCCTTCTTGTCCTAAACTAGAACCTCCTTTTGATCCCACCTACATGGTGCCCTCCTTAATTCTGGTGAGTTCAGTGGTGTCTCTAACTCTCAGAGTACTGGTAAATAAAAGAAAATATTCTCATCTATTTTTAGAACCTTCGAAATGAAAATGCTTACAAATAGTTAAAAAGCATATTATTAAAGGTCAGCTTGAGTACTGCACAATTTTGGCCAGAAAAAAAAAGAGATGCCTGCTGGGGAAAAAAAACTGACAAGGATGTGGATGCCCATGAAATCAAATGGTTCATAACAGCTGGAACACTGTGCTGGCTTCACAGGTTACAAAATGAGTCAGAGAAATAAATGGTTTAAAACAGGTAGCAATGCCAACCGGTCAGAAGTATTTCATTTAGAAAATATAATTTTGACTCATAAATACAAATTAATGGCTAATATCCTAAGGCATTTCATCCAAAAATGAACACAAATTCATTAAATTTTTAAACATTAGGTGTGAGGTTGGGCCTAGACAGGACATTCCATAAAAATTGGGGGCATTTGGTGAGAATCCCAACCAAAACGCTTCTGATTTAATAAGGGAAATGGAAAGAGTTTAATTGTGTACAGGTGGGTACTAATGAATTATGTGTGGAGTTGATTTCTGAGAATCTGGGATTTCACTGACTTCTTGCATAATTCCTTATGCCTCACTTATTCTGCAGTATTTCTGTATGAATTCTTCAAACTGTTTAGATTATAGAGAACATGGTGGCTGAAGATCCATTTCAATACAAGATTGTTTATTCCCTTATAGCAGAAATCAAATCTGGGGTGAAATTTTCATATATATATATGTAAATGTTCTCAATAGAACCTACAATTTTGTGAATGGTCAACAAATATTAAAAAGAACAATGATAACCTAGTGACCCTGGACACTTGGAATGTTAAGTGTTCTTATAAACCAAAATGTCAGCTGTGCAACAATTCCAACCTCTAACAGGGACCCAAACTAGTGGTCAGAGGACCTATGTCCTCGTCCCAGCATTGCCACTCATAAACTGAAAGTGAACAAGTCACAAACTCTTCAGTCATTAATTTTATTAGTTATGAATTACTAATTTCTTGGTAATTGTTCTTTCTTTATTAGAAAGTTCAGTAAGCTGTTACATCTGTCTTTACTGAACACATGCCTAAGATGTGATAATATTTTCACATTTTTGTTAATAAACATAATAGAATGTACTATTCCTTAAAATAAACTCCTTATTGTATATAGCACTCATTTTTAATCTCTAATGCAAATGAGTAAATATTAATTTGAGTCATTACTATAGATAAGGAATTCACAAGACAAATATTTCCCTCTTCTCAAGGTAACTGCCATATAATAAAGGCAATAAATGCAGATGGAATCATTTATTTATTCAAATATCATTTAATGAATTCTGTTATAGCACTTGTGTTAGGCAAATAGGAAAAATTCTGTACCATGATTTCGAAGAGCTTTGTTCTCATAAGAAAAGCAATGTTGTTTTCCTTTAAGCTGAAAATAACTCTCATATAATACACAAATGCTCTGTTAGAACATGTACAATTTAAGAACGAAGTCAAAAGAAAGCAATGGGGATGAAAGAAAATGTTAAAATACAATAACCAGAAAAGCTCAGGAATAACTTTATGTTAAAATTATAACTAATTGATCTTCTCCAAATTACTTGCTTTTCTATTAGTTTCTAGATCTGTAAAATGGAGGGAATAATATCTTCCTCATAGGATTCTTCTGAATAGGAAATGAGATGAGTGCAGATAAAGCTTTAGCATTACACCTGGCACAGATAAACTCTCCACACGTGTTTCATCACTGTGAACATGTACAGAACACATCTTTCATATCTCTGGTCTTGACTTCCTAAAACAAAGGTATACACCCAACAGATTCTCTGCAAGTGTTAGCTACATTTTATTGAGTTACTGTACGAATAGTAATGCAAAGATATTTATAATCCAGGACACCTATTTAAATAATATAATATTAAAAATAAAATCTTTATTTATGTCATTATTACTAGCTACTTGCTTTGTCAGGCCTTTGCCTTTTTCTTCTAAAAGCACTATGTAGCAAATAAATCAGAATACATATGCTTGATAAGTCATTTTATTAGTGGTTCTAAAGTGATGGAATTTTATTTAATGCAGATGAGTATATCTATAAATTACAACAGTATATATCTTTATGTCAAAAACTTTTTATATTTCCACCATAGTTATCTTAGAAATAAGTTATTTTAATGTTGTAGAACTTGGAACATAACTGGAAGACTTTATCTGTATAAACAAAAAGGCAATTTGGAAAAATCATTCTGTTAATGTGAGGCATTGATTCAACTGGAGGAGCAAGGAAGTACAAATTCTTCTAAACTAAAATTTAGCTCGACATTTTTCAGGAAAATAGAACCAAACGTATTTACCTTATTTATTACTTCCCCACATAATTCGCCAAAATGAAACTAGACACAGTTTTAAAATTTGTTTTTCTTAAAGGCCATTCTGAATTCTTAAATTTATCTTGCTATAAATTTAAAGTTATAAACGATTCAATTACTCTTTCAAATCTAAAAACTACCTAAATGTGAAAAGGTTCAAAGATTCAGTCAGTTCCTTATTTTTCTTGTAAATAGAAAAAGTGACCACTCACTAGGCTTAATGTTATTTCTTCTTTGACTTTTGTTCATCCTCATCTTCTTTGGCCCTCTACCTTTCTCCCCGCTCCTGCCTTCTTTCTCCTTTTCTTTTCTTCCATCCTTCCATTCTTCCCTCTTTCTCTACCTCCTTCCTTGCTCATTCTTTATGTGGCCAAGGTAGAGACACATTCGCAAATACTGGCCAAGAAACAATGAATAAATAGATGTGCCTTCTTCGTAGAGCTTACAATCTTCCATAGAAACTGTTAATTAAGCAAGTGTCTTTATTACCGCACTGGTAGTGCTACCAGAGAGGAGCACACTGCTGAGGAATGTGGTTAGCTAATGAATGAGTAACAAGTCATTACCCAAGGCTTCTGCAGTTGCCTTACCTCTTACTAAGCCGACCTAGTTTACTATGTTATTTATATTACAAAGTATAGAGATCTTTATAAAATATAATACAGTCAAACTTTATTTCCCAATATCACACAGTAGCTAGGTTTCTGCACCCACTATGTAGGTTCACTGCGATAAATGCACTATTCTTTTTTTTTTAACTAGGCATTTATAAAATAAAGGAAGAAACAAAAGAAGGTTAAAGAAAAAGCACCTTTTTGTAACTGTGTGGTGATGATCTAAGACTTTTTTGAATGATGTCTAATCTTTCTAAAGAAATGTCACTGCAAACTTTTGATCTCATTGAAATCTATTTAGAATTCTAAGTCTTAAAGTGCAAGTTATGACCTAAGACATAATCCATTGCTTTTTTGGTCAAGTTTAGTACAGAGGGACCTATTTTAGTGTACTTCCACACAAATTTATATGCAGGTTGGTAAGCTTTCTCAAAAATCAACACTGTGACTTCATCAGAAAGTTTTTCCCCCAGAAGTATAATCACAGATGACTGTTCTTTAAATGCTTTTTTATTTCAGAGTTTGGTACTGACTACTAACTGGATACACCCCTACATGGAATGACTAGTTCTGTACAAACATCTTGCCATAATTTAGATACCAACACTTCTTACATGGTAACCATCCAGATATAATTTAATGTGCCCACTTGCCATTTTGGGGAAAGGCAGCCGGCCAGGCAGAATTCTAGGCTTGTTTGGAGTTCCCTCTGGGTTGCCTAGCAAATCGTCTTTCTTGGGAGTCAAACAACATGACTGCTAGAGATCCTGCACACCTGCAAGACAACCTCCCTCCCCCCAAGGACAGATTCCACAGACAGTCCCAGATGTATATGTTTAATTCGGTGCAGTACAGCAGGCAACAATAGGGATGCAGTTTAGTATTTCTAGGTCAATACACCGTTTCTTGGTCAATGTCGGTACAATGCCAGTACAATATATTCATTGTCCATTTTTTCTAAACTTGGCAACACAGATACACTGTCTAAAACTTGAAGCTGTGTCCATATCTACAATCCTCTATTTCCAATAACACTTACTTGATATCCATTACAGCAACAGCCTTTATAAACTCTGTAGTCACCTCTAGAACATGAAATATTCCCCATACTCCAATGTTCTGTTACAGCTATAATGTCTTAAATCACTTTTAGAGAAAGAAAAGATCTAATAACACAATAACACGTAACCTTGGTACAGCATGACCATTCTATACTATCAGTACATAAAGCAGGTACATGTTTTACATTTACGGGGCAAAATTCACCCTCCAGCTCTGGAACAGAGTAAACAACTGTTCTCTCTCTCTCTCTTCCTCTCTCTCTCTCTCTCTCTCTCTCTCTCTCTCCTATCTTGCAATTTCAGGAAAGCTCTGGGAAGCAGCACAATAATGGAAGAAATACTTCCCTGAAAGTCAGGACCCTTGAGCTCCAAACTCAGCCCACATACTAGTTGCTTAAACAGCTTTGAATAATTCGCATTGTTATCCTCAACCTCAGTTTCCTCATCAACCCAAGGTACTACTTAGGTTACAACATTTCCAACCCAATTCCAACATTTTGTCTTGTCAATAATTTTAAGTAGAGAGAATCCAGTAGCTACTCAATTTGAAACTATGAATAAATACATGAGCAATGCTGAATTTGGAACTATTTTTTAAAATACAAAAACAACCTGTGGTATGAATTTCTCCTTTCCTCTCTGTCCAGCACCTGCTAGGGTCCAGACAGGGCTAGGCATGCTGTGCCAACCAGTGAGGCAGACCAAGAGAATTAATCTGCATGAAGGTTTTTGTTTTTGCTGGGAAAGGGGAGAAGAGGTGAAAACTCTGAACGAGAGTGGAGGTGACAAAAGCAGACAGTTATCAGATCCCTAAATGTTTCTCTAGGAAAACAGTTTCCACCTAAGGAAGCAGGTGCTCCAGTTAAGGGCCCAATGGGTGCTGCTTCAGGGTCCAGCTGGCCACGAGGACCCAGTGGGGTCAGTCACACTCCCAGCCTCTGCGATGAAAGCCCCAGGGCAGAATCTGACCATCCAAGGAGGACCCTGCCTGTGCAAACAAGGAGCCTTGGCCAACTCAGCAGAACTCCGTGACAGCTTCCAGCCTCCCTGAGGGAAAAGCCTATCACACTACAAACATCTTGACTTACATTTATTGCATTTTATGCCTTACAGCATTTTACAGTGTCTTTTTTTTCATTATGGCATTTAACTATGTGTCTCTTCCGGACAATCTCTGGGTTACTGTAAGAGTTGTGCAGATTTCTGCCATTCAACTCTACGGGCACTATGTTTCTTTGTAAGTATATGCCAGCGCTATTTAACCAAGGCAGAAAGAAACACTTCTTCAGCCACCCCCCCCCCCCGCCCCTTTACTATTCTTTCCCAGCTTCCAACTGACAGGCAAAACCTTTCCACTGCATTAGCCATGCGTTATTCTCCTGAGCCACCGGCAGCTGTCACAATTTATGTCCTCACCATACTCCACAGCTGCAGTAGTTTCTGAACTACTTTAAATATACCTCAAAGAGCAAAAGTGTGTGTGTGTGTGTGTGTGTGTGTGTGTGTGTGTGTAAACTCCTCCTGAGGGCTCAATAGTTATGTGAATAAATCCCATTCCCACTAATGCTCTGAATAGCTACCTCCCTTTCACATACTCACAGGAGGAGGCCAAAGCCTTTACTCACGCAGTCCTACACACTTCTCTAGTCCACCCTCTGTGTTAGCTTCCCATCACTATAACAAATCCCCGAGATAGCTTATAAACAGAAAGGGCTTATTTTGGCTCACAGTACTGGAAGTTCTACAGCATGCTTGGTTGTTTCTGTTGCTTTGGAGCCAGAGGCAAGGCAGTACATCATGACAGGAATTCGCAAGGAAGCAGACAACAGAGGAGGAAGAGCTGGGGGTCCACTGTCCCCTTCAAAGTCACACTGCCAATTATCTAAAGACTTCCTCCTGGTCCCCACCTTTTAAAAGTTCCACCCCCATCCCCGCGGCACAACTCTGGGGAGACACGCTTGTAACATATGGATGTTTGGAGGGCACTCATGATCCTATAATCTATACTGTAATCTCTTGCTCCATTGTCCATCCACCTTTCTAGTTTCTGTGCCAAGTTTCTTTGCAACTATAAATCGGCGCACTCCACCTGTTCCAACCATCCTTTTTCCTACTTATCTGCCAGGTGAATACTAACCACCCTTTCCTCTACTACACTGTGTGCATTTTGGAGGCAAGGTCTGTGTCTGGTTTAGCTTTGTTTTCCCAGTGCCTAGCAGAATTTACTGTTCTCCTTAAATAGTTTCTTAAAATATTTGAGAATTATAAAATGTCAGGGTTGGGGAACTTGCAGTGAGACTTCAAGATGCCAACACTGCATCAAGCTTTCTGTCGTTTTTGCAAACCCAGCAAGGCAGACATGTCATCACATATCCCACCCATAAGGTAATGAAGAAAGGTGTATGTCTCCTACTTATCCTTAAGATGGTTCACACTTTACTTCTGGATACACTCAAGACAGAATTGAACTGATCCACTGATTTTACTAATTGAACACAGTTGACTATAGGAGCCTTACTAGGGTTCAGATCTAATGGTCATGAAAGTAACAAATGTCATTGTGAGAACACTGTGGAGTTCCTGTTCTCACAGTTTTTGAGTCATAAAAGCCATGGATAAAAACGACAAAAATCACATTTCCTGCGAACCTGGGACCTGGATTAACAGGTAGAAAGCCTGAGATATAAGTGATTATAATAAATCGTGACTACTTAAAAAAAAGAACAACAACTGAAATGGGAATTGGGGATGGAAAAAAGTAACCATGTGTGCTGTCAAATAAGCTAAACTTTTAAGGCCAATAGCCATGTGGTTGGAAGTTAGCATCTTACCAGGCTACACAGTATATCATCTCTAAAGGGCTGCACAAGTGAGTAAACCCAGGTAACTGAATCATTTTTTTGTATTTGCTTGTTTGGTAGCTGGTTGGTTTTCTCACCATGTCAGGAATATTTTCTATCCCAATTCCTATGTAACATACATTTTTAATTGCTATAATATTAAAATCACATTCTTAAAACTTTCATGTCCTCCACCAAAATAACTGGACCACACCAACAGGTTCTAGCAACATGCTACATATCTCAGTGCAAAGACATCAATGGCACCTTTCAGAAAATACCTCATGTGAGGAAAATAAGGATCCATCTCCTTCCCAAGGAACTCTTTTATTTGACTAGTGCAGCACAGAGATTTTGTATTGGGTTTGATGAACTTAGGACAGTAATGGGTTTGTGACTCAACTCTAAAGAACAGTACTCAAGATTTGTGAGAGATTAAGAGAAATAGGATTTAAGATTTTCCATTTGATCGTCTATATTATAGTTTAAAGCAAAACAGTCCTTTAGAATCACAGATACCAGCAGGATACACTGCCCACTTTCCAAATACTGAGTTTTACAGGACCAGAGAAGACATACACTGAAGGGGGATTTCTCCATATCCTCTCAGAGATTTTTCAGCCCTTTACCATGTCTACATAAGTGGTACACCAAACATCTCAGGATAAGGGCTGATGCTCCTATTAAATGCCCATAAAGTGAAGGACTGGGTAGACAAGAAGGGGAAGAAATGCCAGCATGGAAGCTCCATCTAACAACACCGGCTCAGATCCTGGCCTGCTTTGCTCTGAGCTTCTTGTTGGTTTCTACATTGCTTGTACATAGAATTAATGTAGAGAGAAAGAATTCTACCCTAGTACTATACATTAACTCAGAATGTTTACAGCTTCCTTTCATGTCAAATGACAACACCTAAAATTAATGTCAAATTAAGAATTTTGTATTTCTTATTAGAGTTACAGCATATGACTCTTTTCTGCCAACTTTAGACCTTCATGTTCAGGGAAATGGTCAATGATTTTCTGAAGATATGTACAGGCCTGGAGTGAGGGTAAACCTGTTACGGAAAGGGTAGCTTTTGACATGTCTATAATTTTGCATTGATCTGTTGGCTCTTAATCTGCCAGGGAATGCTACATACCCACATGAAGCACCTGGGCACTGCATTTCAAACTTAAATCTTTGGTTTACTGACAGATGTGTAAAATCTGACACATCGAGACAGTTTCTGTCAACTACATACGTACTGAAACACAAATTACACAAAAGTGCAAATTATTTCTGCTGAGATCAGCATTAATTGAAAATAACCCCTTCTGACTTTCTTGAAGCACATGTTTCCACATGACCTAGTTCTCTGGGGTGCAACTTGCTGGGTGGTTGTTCTTTACTTGTGCCAAGATTTTTCCATAAGGAAAGATCAGGAGGCTGAGAAAGCTGCATTAGCAAGAGAGCCCAAAAATTAAAGTGATGTTAAGAGCCAGTATTTCTCTCCAGTAGCTCTATAGTGTGTAGGGATTTCCTCAGCTGCACTCAACTACCAGCTTCTGTAGTTTGAAAGAACCAATCTCCCTCAGCTACCTGCCTTTTTCTCCCTTGAGATAAGAAGCCATCTCAAAGGTCAATAGTTGGACTCTTAGATTGTATTTTACCTTAGAGACATGGCTAAACAACCATTTTTTGAAGTGGCCACCATACTGTGTGTATGGCAAGGCACGCAAATAGCACAATTCCTTTATTATTTATCCATGGAATATATTATGTCATTTAAAACACTTGTGATACACTATTAGGGCAGGTGTAAAAGATATTATAGTGGGTAAGACCAGTCACTCTAAATATAGCTAAATTGTACCATGCAGATAGTACTTCTAATAATATTTTTTCATTTTTAGTCCATATTAGTTGTACAGAATAGTGAGCTTCATTTAGAATATTGATATATGCATGTAACATATTTTGGTTAAATTTTCACACTCTCATTATATTCCTGGTCTTCTTTCCTTCCAATATAATTTATTTTTGACAGACTGACTCATTGTCTGGTATCTCTACATATAATATAATAATGAGATACATTTTTCCTAGGAAAATCAGATTAGAGTCTGATAAAGAGTATAAGAACAAAATCAACTTGAAAATGACAAATCTGCACACGGTTCACTAAAATTCTCAATAGCTAAAAAAGAAAATCACACTAAAATACAAAGGCATGAATTTTCAAATATGTTTGCTTTTAACCTTCATTCTCCCCTCCTTTATTTTTCCTTTCTCTAAGTATATGCTTGTTGCTATGTTTATGAATAGGATACAGTTTTGACCTCAGGGTACTCCTAGGGTAGTCAGAGACAAGGTCACTTAAGAGAGGATTGTGAAACAATGTGTTTTGTGGTAAGCAGTATTTTGAAAACACTAAATAACTTAGGGCCAAGATGGGATATCTCAGGAAAGTACCAACAGTTAGCCATCTAAGATTGCATCCTAGGAAAGAAAGAAGAGTGAAGACAGCAGGACAAATGTTTATCCATCCAACTATCTCATGTATCAAGACCAAATATAAGTAATTCAGTGTTACTGGATTTTCAAGCTCAAGTAGTTACCGAGAGAGACAGAGAGAGAGAGAGAGAGAGAGAGAGAGAGAGAGAGAGAGAGAGAGTGAGTGCAAATGATAAGACTCCATTAACAAAGGATCTACTTTCCTAGTAAAAATCTCTGGTTTTGTTCCGGAGGTAATGGTGACTTACCGAAGGGTTTTAATTAGGAAAGTGGCATGGGCAGCATTGTATTTTAGGCTCCTCAGCTTGGCTGGCATGTGGAGGATGGATTTGGTGGCCAGATCTGGGTCAAAACCATACATGTGAGCATATAAAAACAGTAAGGCAAATAAAATAATTCACAAGAGGAGCTGGAAGAATGGCTCAGTGGTTAAAGCAGTTTCCGAGCAAGAGCTTAGGCAAGTACTAAGTGCCTGAGTTTGATTCCCAGCACCACATAAACTGGGTGTGGTGGCAAACACCTGTAATCCTAGCACTGGACAGGCTGAGAGAGGAGAACTGCCTTGAGTCCAAGGACAGCCTGAGCTCCTTAGTAAGTTTAGGACCAGCCTGAGCCGCAGAGCAAGATCCTGTCTCAAAAAAAGGTAAATAAATCAAATAACAATAATAATTCACAAGACCTAGTGTGTAGAATGAGAAGACAGTGGTTTGGCCATGAAACACTGCAAATTATCAGCATTTTTAAACCAGGTAAAGACCTTGAGTGGATCTTCCTAATCTACCATAGCCAATGGTCATCATTCTTGATTAGAGCACTTTACTCACCTCCCTTCTGGCTACTCTATGTTGGGGTCCAAAAAAGGAACAATTTCATATGTCTATTATAAAACTAAATTAGTTTGTTTTAAGATTAATTTCAACCTCATCAACAAGAGGTCCATTAATACTTTTAATAAAGTTCATCATACAAAATACATTTTTCTGAAATAATTTTGAAACTACAAAAATATTTTTATTGTTGTATTTCTTTACAACTTAGAGAAAGATTGAGAAAATTATTTCCTTTACTTCCTTCCATGGTGGGTTGTTTTGTTCCAAGAGTCCAGGAGTCCAGATAGCACAAGTACCTGGCAATGCACCCACTGTGTGTGCCTAAATATTCCTGCATCTACTCTAATATGTATGGGTTGCTTAGATTATTTTATCACTGGTTGCACAGAGACAAATACTAAATCCCTCCGTCTTTCCCAGGCTCTGAGTCTCTATGTATGGTGGCCTACAAGGCAGTTTGGTTTCTTCCTGGAAATTCATGCTCTACATGTTCAAAAGTAGATTTCCTATTTTTTTCTTGTGTACCAGTTCTTTCACTTTTAATCTGTCTTTAAGAATGTTTCAGGCCGGGAACATAGCTCAGTGGTTAAAGTGCATCGCCTAGCAAACACAAGGCCACGAGTTTGATTTCCAGCACCACAGAAAAATTAGCTGGGTGGCACTCTCCAGTAATTTCAGCACTATGGAGGCTGAGGCGGGAGGATTGCTGCTGTAAGTCTGAGGCCAGCCAGAGCTATGAACATATAGTGTTTTCAAGACTAGCCTGGACTACAGAGCAAGAGCTTGTCTTTAAAAAAAAAAGTCTCTAAAGTCTGAAGTCTGTTCAATTACCTAAGTTGTCCTAGATTCCTCTGACTCCTTCACAGCCTCCCACATCTTTTTGGCTGTCTACAAGGTCTGTTTGTATCAGTAGATGCTGTATTGGCTTTCCTACCCTTCCTCCTGTGAATAATAGCATTACAGGCGTTCTCCCACCCTTCAATCTCCCATGCACCCCACACTTTCCTCATGACTTGATCATATCCAGCCTAACTGGATTCACACTGCCCTCACTGAACTCCAGCTCCTTGGATGGGATCTCAGAACTCTCATATGGCTCTGGCCTAACTTCCAGCCGTATCGCTTGCTGCTTCTCTCCACCCTTAACCTGTCACACACAGGTGCACACTGGGCTTTGTGGCAGTGAACTACAGCACTCAAGATGCAATATGTGTATGCACAAATTTCCCTATCTGATTGTTGTTATTATATGTACTAATAAAAAGAGTAATTTTGGCAGTATTCTAGCAGTTTCCTAAGAAACTTCATGTAATTACCTTTTCTACTCCACAAGACACTTTCCCATGTTTTTGGCTTATCCTTCTTTTAGAAGCATTTATGACTCTCTCCCCATCCTCCTTAGTATCCCCCCTGTCTCATATCACATTCTACCATCACTCTAATGAAATCTTATTATATTTAAATGAATCACACACTTGTCTTCCTCTATAATAGCATGCACTGTTGGAAGAGAAAAGAAATTTGTAATATTGATCTTTGAATCCTGGAGCCTACTTTCATTCATTGTAACTCTTTGATGTTTATTAAAACAATTTTCAAAAATTAATAGATATGCAATCTTTTCTCATTCAAATACTTTTGTAGCCAAATTATGAGGAGGGAATCGGGCCAAGTACAGTGATTACTAAAATATTTTGGCTGAAAGTTCAACTCACATCAATTCAAATGGCTGGCCAGGGACCACGCTTGGGAGACAGGAGGTTCCATCTGAGCTTGGGAGCATGAGCGTAACAACTCATTAGTGCATTCTGCCGTGCTACTGCCTTATCTCTGCTCTTCCTGGCTTAATGTAAGGATTCAGTAAGAAAGCTCTCTGGACAAGCGTTTAGTGAGGACTTTCTAAGACCTCACCCATGCACATGAGCAAGCCAGCATCCACAGCAAAGAGAACACTCACTCAGAGAGCTATACTGAAACGGCAAAAGGCATTTTTTTTTTTTTTTTGGTGCTGCCAAACAATTGTTTTAAGGTTTACATTTAATTTCATAATGGCCTCAAAGTTGGCCTATACAATCTGGTTGGTACAATAATATTTTTAATTTCTTAAGATGCTATGTCTACAGTAGTCTTTCCGTCACCTTTGAAATATTTGAAGCTATCACTACCTAGCAAAAGTAGGATTAGTGTCTCTTGGTTAACTCATCATACAGACTTTAAAAAGCAAACAAAAATCTTCACTGCCCTCCATGTTTGGATTATCTTTATTTTAAAGGAATAATTTATCTGCAAAATAGACTTTTAAAAATCAAATCAAATTTCCTTAAAAATTTGTAGTGTAACTAGAGCTCATTTCTTTAAGATTTTATGTGAGTTCTACATGATATAGTGTTGCTCAGCAAACGAGTCATAGGATAACTATTCCCAGTTTGTAGCCAATTCTCCAGAGAAGCAAAGGAAAAAAGAAACAACTGCCTTTTAAGGAAATCAAACCTGTTTCTAGTGATAAACCTCTTCCGTTTCTGTTTGAATGCAGTCTTAACAGCCAAAGAACAGAAAGCTGAGATACTGTATAAAGTACACTACCTACTGTGAGTCACTCAGCTAAATAAATCTGTCAGTTTGCTTAATGTTTTCCCTACACTAAAATCTATCACATATAAGCAAATTGTATTAATATGCACACCTGGGCACATGGGAAATGTTTAATGGACCTTTTATGAAAACATTAAGATATCTGGTTGCAGTTTGAAATTACATGATGGCTACTTTATAAAAGAAATTTATTTTGAAGTTTAAAAAACACAAACATGCATTTTTAAAAAATCTGTATGGCATTTGTATCTCAAAGAATTTCTACAAAAAGCTGAATGAGATAGATTGGTAAAGACAGGAAGATGCAGCAAGTACCTTTCAATTAACTACTTCCTTCTTTAACTCAAGTTTAACAGAAAATTGTCATTTGTGCGTGTACCTCTCTTCATTTTCTGAATTTGAAAAATGACAGAATGTAGAATTTTGGGATATAGTGATTGGATATCTAGCTATCTTTCCAAATATTTGCCAATTATTTTATTCCACTTCCACTGTATCACAATACTTCTACCCCTGGTCTTGTTGTCAAGAGTCTCAAAATGGACTACAGTGTCTCCTGGCAGAGAGAAAATAGTCTCTTGAAAGGGCAAGTGAAGACGTGTCTGTCCAAGAACAAAATCATTCTGACATACTATGGTGTTTTATTACCATGGTTACCTGAAAACTATATTTAGTAAGGGACACATTATGTATAAATGCACACATGTAGTCACTTAGTATAAAACTGATTTTAGTTTTGACTAAATCATTCCTTACTTGTCTTACCTAAATAGCAAAGTTAAAACTGAAGAATTCAAAAATTAAAACACAATATTTTTATATATGAAGTTGTGAGACTCTAACATCAATATGTAGTCAGGGAATTACAGTGGTAAAATTCTGTGAACTGGAGTTATTTTAAATCTCTAAGATGAAAACATGAATTTTTAGAAAAAAGTAAAAATGCTATAGACTTTACAGAATACCAAATGCAAAAATAATAAGTTTGTGATAAGAATACTATTGATAAAACTCATTAGAAAACTATTTTTAAAAAATAATTTAAAAACTCAAGATACCATAAAAGCATAGGTGTTTATTTCTTGGACTTGTTTTAGTAGAACTCAAAAACATTAAGTATTAAAGAAAAAAATCTAGTAAATCTTACCATATTGAAATTGTTGTATTGGGCTGGAATAATGACACAGTAGTTAAAGTTCTTGCCTTGCAATCTCAAGACCCTGAGTTGACTCCCTAGTACCACATAAGCTGAGTGTGGTAGTACACGCCTGCAATGCCAACATTCAGGAGGAGGAAGCAGGAGGATTGCCATGAGTCCAAGGCCAGCCTGAGCTCCTGGGCTCTTGAATGAGACCTTATCTCAAATAAATAAATAAATAAATAAATAAATAAATAAAATTATACGTCTTAAAAAATCTTAAATAAATGGAAATACAGGTTACAAGAATGAGGTCGCTCACTACATATAAAACTGACCAAATTTAATATAAAGAATATAACAAAGTACTTGTCCTAGTCAATGGTAAACACAATTTAAGAGAAAAATATTTTAAAGATATGAAAAGGTAATTCACAGAAAACACTTACGGTCAACGAACACATGAAGAAATATTAGGTACAAACCAAAACCACAATGAGGCACCATTTTATACCTCGCAAAATGACAAAATTTCAGATGTCTGACAACACCGAACACTGAGAGGACATGGAGTCACAGAATCTCCTGCTCATTGCTGATGGAAATGGAAAGTCATGTGTCAATTTGAAAAAGAGTTTGACATTTTTTCTGAACACACACACACTTATAAGCTAGCAATTTCATTAGTGGATATAAAACTAAAGGAAGTCCTTGTCCACCATTTACAAGAACAAAACCCTGGAGCAACTCAGATGCCTATGAACTCGAGAATGGTGAGTACACTGAAGGCTAGTGACACAATAGACTATTATACATCAGACAATAGGTGAGCCACAGTTATAGCCACATAGATTAAATCTAGTGATATTAAAGTGGGCAAAAAAAGTTCCCAAAGACAATATTAGCACAATACATTCTTTAAAAAAAATAAATAAAGTTGGTGGGGCTGGAGGAATAGCTTAGCAGTTAAAGCGCTTGCCTAGCAAGCACAAGACCCTGAGTTCAATTCCCCAACAACACATAAGCTGGGTGTGGTAAGGCATACCTGTAGTCCCAGAACAAGGAAGGCTGAGGCAGGAGGATTGCTGTGAGTTCAAGGCCAGCTTGGGCTACATAGTGAGTTCGGGACTAACCTGGACTATAGAGCAAGACTCTGTCTCTAAATAAATAAATAATAAAAGTTAGTTATCTATTTCTTTGTAATACATAAATATTCAACAAAACTACACAAAAGAAAGACAAGCAATGATGAAATAAAATTCAGGTGATATTTTCCTCAAGCGGAAAAAGGCAAAGCAATATGATTTGGCAGCTAGGTCCCTAATGTTAAGTATTGTCTTAGCTTTTGTTTGAAAAATGAGTTTATGTGCATTTATGATATTTTAAAAAATAATTCAGAAATGTGTTACTAACAAAGAATTATAATGATTTAGTTCTATGTTCCTTTGTTCAAAGTAAAAGAAAATAATTTAAAGAAATGAAAATTTCAAGATATTCTGTGCAAATGCTTTAAATGATTTTTGGAAAATGAAACTACTCTTTTGTTTTCTGTTCTTTTGTAAAATTTTTTATCTAACATTTTTATTTTATGAGAATACATCCAAATACCAAAATAAAAACTCTATATAACACAAATATTTTAAGCCTCAAACTTAGTACATTCTCACTTTGTTTTGGTAGAAAAGGAACTACTCTGTGCTTTCCTACTTATAATCTTTTTCCTTCTTCATGATTTGCATCTTATATATGCTTCTCTTTAAGCCTTAGTCAACTTGCATAATAGTTATAAATCTGAGTGTTTGGTGGAGGTCTGAGTTTCTCAACAGCAGGGCAATGTCTTATTCACCCCAGAATCTAGCACATTACTTTGCACAAAGACAATGGTGGACATGTTTGTTGAATTAAAATGAATGTCGGATGTTGGCTAAAAAGTTACTTTGAATTCATAAATTTGTGAAATGTGCTTGATTCTACTCTGACACAGATCATCGAGCAGTTATGGACCCAAACTAGAAAATTAACATGAAAAGAATTCTTACCATGAATTCAAATCCACAAACAAAAATAATAGTCTAGGTTTAGAAAGAAATTTTTCTTCTTTAATTACCCAGTATTGATAGTGAGCTTGGCCAATAAAACCCCTAATGTCTTACTTTTCTAAATGACTTTCTGATTCTTATCATTTTATAAACATTTACTTTTATAAAATTAAGTGAAGACCTTTGCATGCTTTGTCCCAGCTAAGGCTTTGAAGTACCTCTGTTCCATGAGATGGATAAGTTAAATGAAAGGAATACAGGAAATTTATAGAAAAGTTTTTATTTGATCAGTATAAGAAGAAAAGGTAGAGTTGGTCTATATTTCCTTGAATCCTAGAATCTAGCACAACACTTTGCACAATGGCAATGGTGGATACATGCTTCTAGAATTAAAATAAATATCAGAAGTTGGCTAAATATTATTTTCAATTCATAAATTTGTGAAATGTGGTTGAATTGTAACCAATACATAGAAGTTACAAGCAGGAAGATTTCACTCAAATACAGAGAAGCTTTTGTGTGTGCAATGGTAACCAGTAACATCACTGTCAACAGAACTATTTTTTTAAATTCTGGATGTTTAGTTATGAGTGATATTGCAAAAAGATGTCCTCTCCACCCTAGGACAGAATATGTTTTTTAAAAGTCTCTTTCAAAGTCCTAATTTTTTATCTCATTAATGCTTTCCCCAGTTTGCTGTTTTTGCCATTCTGCAATCCATCTTATTTTGCACCTAGACTTAATCCTGTCAGTTGGCTCAACCTGTTAATGCATGTCTGCACCTTGAGGGTGATTTCTCTTTATTAAATAAGTCTATGTGCTCATTGTGCTTGGATCTGTTATAGAGGGAGAGAAAAAAGATCCCTGGATGAAAATGAGATTTGTAACAAAATAATGTATCATTTGTCTCAGCTCCTAGAGTCAATGACCTAAAGAGTTTCTCAACATTAGTATCTCTTAACTGTTTGCATGATGCCAAGATTTCCACTATCATCTCTTAGGCACAGCACATTTTTTTCTGACTCCAACACAACAATTTAGTGCAAACTACAGAAAGAGTGTGGAGTTTTTAATGTGATTGTAGGTACTTGCCAAGACACTTTTATGTGTGCACCAAGAAAATAAAGCAATAAAAGAGAGAACGAAAGGATCAGACATTAGAGAAGAACATACTGGCATTTCTACTCCAGCTGCTTAAAAGGTGACTAGATGCAGAAAAAAAAAATGGTAGAGGAAAAATAAAGATTGAATTAATCTCAGACATCTGGAGTTCATAGAAGGGCAGAGTGGTGCTTTGTGACTGCTCCATAGTGACAGATAACAAAGACTGACTATGCAGTCATAATGGAGGCAGCTCCACAACATCAGACTAAAGGTGGAAAACTGAAAGAATTTCCTCTAAAGCCAGGAACAAGATCAAGCTGTCCACTCTCACCATTCTTGTTCAATATAGTACTCAAAACGTAAGACAGAGAAATCAGGCAAGAGAAAGACATAAAGGAGATAGGTACAGGAAAGGAAGAAGTCACACTATTCTCATTTGCAGACAACATAATCCTTTACACGGAAGAAACCCCAAAACTCCACCAGAAAACTTTTATAACTAACTAACAAATTCATCCAAGTTGCAAGATACCAAATCGATACACAAAAATTAAGAGCATCTCCATACACCAACAAAAAAAATCAAGAAGAAATTAGAAAAGCAATCCCATTCACAGTAAGCTGGGGAAATAAAGGAATCAACCTAACAAAAGAAGTGAAAGATCTCCATACAAAAATGGTAGTGCTGTGAAAGAAGGAAACCCAAGAGAATATTAGAAAAGGGAGACAGTGCTTCTTCCTGAATAGGCAGAATCAATATTGTCAAAACGGCCATGCTACCAAAACTGAGACACAGATTCAATGCAACCCCAATCAAAATACCAACAGTGTTTTTCACAGATGTACAAACAATCCTTAAAATGTATACTGAACTAGAGGAGACCCAGAATAGCCTAAGCAAACCTATGCAACAGGATAAAAACAGGACATACACTATTCCAACATCAAGCTGTATCACAAAGTAACAGTGATTTTTTTTAAAAAATGTGATATTGGCACAAAAACAGACAGTGGACCATTGGAACAGAATGCAGAATGCAGAGAAACACCAAGCGCCTTCAGCCATCTGATCTTTGACAGAGTGGTCAAAAATATTCTCTGAATTAAAGGCAGCCTTTTTATCAAATGTACCCAGAAGTCTTTACACTATACAGAAGGATGAATCTAGACCCATATCTTTCATCCTGTACTGAAATAAAAATGAATCAAAGACCTAAATACTAAAACAGAAACACTAAACCCAGTGGAAGGTAAAATAGTCAAAACAATGGAAGACATAAGCATAAGCAAAAACTTTCGAACACCTATTGCACCAGAAATAACATCAGAAAGAACCAAGTATTGGGATCATATCAAATTAGTTTCTGTGAAGCAAAGGAAACAGCAGAGTGAAAAGAGAAATGATAGAATGGGGAGAAAATTTGCCAATTGTTCCTCAGATATAGGGCTAATATGTGGCATATATGGGAACGGAAAAATAATTTAGACTCCAAAAACTAAAGATCCAATCAAAAACTGAGCAGTAGAAATGAAAAGATAGTTTTCAGAAGAATTACCACTGGCCAACAAATACATGACAAAAATGCTCATCATCTGTAATCACTAGAGAAATGGGAGTCAAAACAACACTAAGGTTCTATCTTATCCCAATAAGAATGGCTATTATCAAGAACTCAAAAAAAAAAAAAAAAAAAAAAAAAAAAAAAAACAGCTCATTCTGGTGAGCTTGTAGGAGAAAAGAAATCTTTTACGTAACTGATGGAATTGTAAACTGGCACAACCATTATGAAAGTCAGTATGAAGATTCTTCAAAAAAAAAAAAAAACCCCAGAAAATCACAATAAAAGCACAGCAAAAGATATGAAGGATAGATAATAACATTTGACACTGCTAAACCTCTTCCTGGTGTCTTTCCAAAAGACTTAAAGATATCACATAACAGTGATACAGTCGTACCCATGTTGATAGCCACACAATTCATAATTTCTAAATCTGAAAAGTAGTTGATATGTCCATCAACAGATCAATGAATAACAAAAATGTGGTATATATACACAAGGAAATACCACAGTGCCTTAAAGAAAAATAAATTTGAGTCATTTCTAGGTAAAGGATGAACCTTGTAGAAATAATCAAAGGATTATAGAGATAATCAAATTTGATGGATTAAATATTTTATAGTTTCTCTAATAGGAGAAAAACAAGGTATGAGTAACTAAAAGAGAAAAATAAAAATTATGGTAGAAAACAAGGAAATAGATTTTGTGAGAGGGAAGAATGAAAGAAGGGAGAAAGGATGGAAAAGTGGTCATAATACAGTATGTATATGCACCAGATCCTCAGGTTGAATGCAATATCATGTGTCACAAACACATACCAAAAAAATAATTTGGGAGAAAATAAAAACAATTTTAAAAAGTTAATGTAGGCAGTTCTCAAATAGTAACAAAAATGGACTCAGGCATAGCATAAAATGATTTGACATCATATAATTCAAAGATAAATTTGCTTCAAATTTCACTCTTGCACCCATTAGATTTTCCTAAAATATTTTCTTAGCTATTTTTCATCTATACTACAGTCAAGTTTGCACTAGATAGAAAAAGATCGGAAGGACAGACAAACAGGAAAATCCTGGGTAGGTCTGTTGATACTTACTGAGGGTCTTTTGTGTGGAAGAAATCATCAGATAAAAGAAATATAAACTATATTCCTTGACATTCAGGGACTGACCATTTTCTTCTGAGAAAAGAAAGTTATAAAAAATCATACAAATTGATATTATTTGATTAAGCACCAAAATCATAGACATTGACAGGACACTGACAATTTTAGAAAATTCAAGCACCATGTTTTATCGGAGGAAGGTCTCATGAAATCAAATACACTTAAACTAAACTTCAAAGGATGGTTAAGAAGCAAAACACATTAGCACCAGAAAAGAAGAAAAAAATTATTCTGGTGCTATGTTCCTTTGATTTAGTTTAAAGGAAATTATTGTATTGGGTAGCAGCACATTTATACAAAAACACATGCTTATCTACCTACATGTTAAGCTTTTAAACAATCTAGCTTTTTTATGCAAAACTCAATGTGGTTGGTTAAAACTCTCTAACATCACTGGTCCTAAAAAGTTCTTTTTTTTGAGATCAGTATAGTAGTTGTTCTTATCTTATCAAGTAATAGAAACTGGCAATATTGCACTTATGCAATATTTCCTATAAACACACAAGTTATCGATTGGCATTTATACTTATAAAGAATAAGGATATTGAAAGCTGAAGAAAGGAAGTCTCCAGTGCAAAGCTCCCCTGCCAGATATGAGTAAGGCATGTTATGTAAAATCAAAGGCAAGCAAAGGCAAAGGAGAAGAAAAATGTCAGCATGGATAAGAAAAGCAACACCATTGGGTCTGCCCTGTATCCTACACTGACATATTTTTTTCATAACATCATCCTACCAGGAGGAGAAACACATTCAAAGGAAGCATCTGACTGAGGCTATGGTGTCAGGGTTTGGCGAAGGAGAGGCAGCATGCCCAACTGCACCTGGAGCAACCTGCAGAATAAAACAAAAGTGAGAGAAAGCAACGTGTGCCGCTGTGAAGACAGGATCTAGGGCTAAACTGCAACCTAGAAGGGACTGGCGAACTGCTCGGTTAACTTACTGGCTGTTGTAGAACCCAGACTTGGAAAATGAAAACGCAAATAAAAAACAGGGTAAAGGATGACAGTATGTTCAGGGTTATTTGTCTTCCAAACACGAAGGAGACCAGAACACATCATGAGTGATGAGTAATACATCTGTGTAATTGCTGTGTCACCAAATTTGTAATTAGTTTAGAGAGACTTGGTAAAGGGATAGCGAATTCTGGTAGGTGCCAAGGGTGCAGACTAGGGGGTGTTCTGGGAGTCACACAGACAGAAGCACAACCACAACGCCCCAGGGGCAGTAATAATTGGAAGCTTGTTGGCTCCACAACGGGGAATGTAGCACCGCCACCCCCTCCTCCTCTGTGCTCAGGAACAAATTCCCCCACATGTTTCTGCCCAGCCTTCCCAAGAATGGGTCAGGGTGGATGTGACCCACGATACACTGTGTCTGTCCCTGTCATATCAGCCTATATAAGGCAAGAAGTTACCTCTGTACAGTGCTATGTCCCACACTGTTGCCTAAACTCTGGGCACAGCTAATGCTTTAAGATTTATAGAAAAGAGGTCCTACGGCTCCTACTGGAATAAAAGATTGTCTAGATTGTCTCTGGACAAGGTCAAGGAACAGGTTCCTCCATATTCCATAACTCCTCCTCTTCCTTACCTCCCCATTTATATCAAATACTGTAGGTAAACTGCTCCAGAAATCACATGTTGGAGCTAACTCAGGGGCAGCCCCATCACAACCACCACACTCCACAAAGATCCACCAAATGTGTCCCCAGGCATGCCAGTCCTCACTCTCTGGATGACTCACAACCTCAAAGTGTGCTTTGCCATTCACACTAACGTCCCTGGGGGTTAATTTACATCCATGACTACTTTTTCTTAATGCCTCAAGGATGTCCAAGAGCACATAGGGGCCACTCGCCGTGTTAGCACAGGATGAGTCCTTGGACTGGACTACAGGCCATGTAGCTGGGATCCAGCGCAGAACCCACAACCAATGGGAACCACAGGCAATTTTTCCTCAATGGTATTAGGTACCTCAGTTTCACATCTTAAAAAAGAATTTATTGCATTTCTCTTTTTCTAAAAACAATACATGTACCTTAGTTACTTTCTCATTGTTGTGACCAAATACCTGACATCCACAAATTTAGGGGAGGAAAGGTTTATTTTAGCTCACAGTTCGAGAAGGTCACAGTCCACACAGGGGTGTCCGGCAGCAATGGAAGCACATGGCAGAGGCAGAGGTGGAGGCAGCTTCTCAGGACATCACACACAGGAAGCAAAGTCAATGCAACTTGAGACTCGTCCTCCAAGAAAGGCAGGAAGGAGCTTATATATCCTGCTAGGTCCCATCCCAGTGATCAGCCCCTCCTGGATCCAGGTGTGGAAGGTGTGGTAAACCCCCACTACCTGTCTGTAATCCAATTTACATGCCTGTAGCCCACTCCTCCAGACTAGTCCCCAATCTCCCAACGGCACATGGTTCTATAAACAATCTATAACATTCAAATACATGAGACTTCTGGGGGACATTCCAGATCCAAACCACAATAACATGTCAGGGACTTTTAACCAATAGTAAAACTAAATTATAATTATATAAACCACATTAGAAATAAAATAAAGGTTTTATAAAACTTTTGTGAATTTGAATTAAAAATATTAATTGTAACATACAAACTTCAATAATGTGTTTGCTAAAAGAAGGCTTTGCCTTTGAGCTGTTCCTATAATTTTTGAGAAAATAGAATTATAAGAACACTTAAATGATACTTTTATATGTGGTTTTATCATATATACTATTTCCACATGTATCTCAAATAAAAGATATCAAAATTTTATTATTTCTTTAGAATAGGTTTTGTTTAATAATCTAATTTATCTGACTATTCTTCATTGATAATTCCATGGAAGCTGCAGAGACCAACTTTCTAAGCATTAATATCTTCATGGTATTGCTTTGAAGATATTGATCATATTTATGAAAAATGTATCTCAAAATAATCTGGAAATTTGATATAACTGAAATGTGGGAGTTTTATTAAAAGTTTTTCTTGGAGCTGGAGGAATAGCTCAGCAGTTAAAACACTTGCCTAACAAGCTAGAGGCCTGAGTTCAATTGCACAGCACCACATAAACTGAGAATGGTGCTGCACACCTGCACTCCCAGAACTCAGGAGGCTGAGGTAGGAATATTATCATGAGTTCAAGGACAGCCTGGAGTACAGAGTGAGTTTGGAAGCAGCCTGGAGTATGAAGCAAGACCCTGTCTCAAAAAAAATAAAGTTTTTCTTTCAAAATATTTTTAAATTTACAAGTCACTATGAATATTTTTAAATATTTAGAAATGGAAGAATGTTGTCTAGATGATTTGACCTTACATTTACTTATCATTTACAAAGACTACATTGGGTATTATAATAATTAGCAACATATACCTGATAAAAATTCTCTTTATGAATATAGGTGACCCTAAAATATTTTATACATTTTTTTTCCAAAAAGAATAAAATAAAGCAAAATAAAAATAAATTTAAGAAAGTCACCCATATATCATACTCTTTCATACTAACAATTCTACCTTTAGAAAGTAAGAGCACTAGTATATTTCAATATTCCTCTCAACACAGCTTTTTTTTTTTTTTTTTTTTTTTTTTTTGAGACAGGGTCACATTCCGTAGGCCAGGCTGGTCCTGAACTCACTGTGGAGTCCAGGCTGGCCTTGGACTCAGGCAATCTTCCTACCTCAGCCCCCCAAGTGCTGGGATTACAGGAGTGTGCCAATATACCTGGCTTATGTAGTGCTGGGGAAACGAACTAGGGCCTTACATTTGCTAGACAAGCACTTTATCTGCTGAGGCATGCCACCAGCCCTTCTCAGTACTACCAATAATAGTTAACAAAATGGGTAAGAAATAACTTGTAAGTCCAATAAAGAATGAGTTCAGTAAACTATGGTTGATATTCACCATGTAACACTACACACACTAAAACCATGATGTAAATCAGTTCATTGATACGTTGTGCTAGTAAGAAAGCACATTAACTACGATTCTTTTTACATGGAAAGAAACGTGAAAAAGACAGTGAGTTTGTTAATGTGCGGAGAAATGGGACACAGAAGTTCAGTAAAAGGTTCATGATGTCTTATTTCCAGTTGGTGTGATTTTTATTTTACTTTTATCCTTTCTGTAATGTTGGAGTTATTTTCACAGTGACAATTTGCCATTTTTATTCTACAAAAATAAAAGCTATTTTCAGCTGTAACTATTATAGCTTTTTAAAGTGTAGACTTAAAGAAACTACTGGTGGGACAGAGCCAGGGTTTGACTTAAAGTACTGTAGTCTGAGACGTGGAGCTAAATTAGCCAAGACCAAGTACACCAATGATTCTCTCATTTTCTCTTCAGCACATTTTACACATCCATGTAACTCTTCTAAGAACTTTTTAAGTGTGTTCAAGGGCTTTTGAGAATAGGGAACATACTTCTTATCCTGTCCCTCAAATTAAATATTTCATACAACAGGTAGCTGAGAATAGCATAGTTTTTATTAAACAAAACAAATTGTTTTATGCTATGAAATAACTGAATCCATTGTTTTCCCCCAATTTCTAGAAAGAGAAACAGAATAGAATTTTGCTACAAATCATGTTAGGTCCAAAGTTTAAATAAAGAAGTGACATTTATGAAACTATCAGTCATCAGAGTCTGCTGGTACAGGTCTGTAAACCCAACATTCTGGAGGCTAAGGCAGGAGGATGGCAAATGTGAGTCAAACCTGGGACACTGAGCTAAAACGGGTATTTCAACACCTGGATACACTCTCTTAGAATGCCACCATACAGTCCTAATTTCTTGTTACTGACTGACAAGACCCCATTTACCACAACTTTTTTCCCTTTTTTTCCTGATCTTTCTGATATGATTCTGTAGCTATGTGTATGGCCATAGATGTATCACTGTGTGTACATATGTATAGTCATATATTCCTACATATGTACATACAAATACAGAAATACATAAAGTACATAGAAATTCCTTATAAATGGCCAAAAAGCACTGATATGAATTTTCACATTTAAGTAGTCACCAGCATGAAGCTGTGGTTAATGTTTGTATAATGTGATAAAATAAATTTTAAAATAAATTTATGCACATGGAAATAATCAAAAGTGGGCTGGAGATGTAGCTCAGTGTGAAGACCCTGGGCTCATTTCCCAGTGCCACCACCACCACCACCACCAAATTAAAAAATAATCAGTTCAGTATAAATTCATAACTTCTTAATAATAATGAAGTCTTAAAATAATGCTGTTTACACTTGCATATACCAGGAAATTACTCATTTTAAAAATTAAGAAAAAGAAGAGAATCAAGCATGTTTTTAAAAATAAGCATTAGGAAACGTCAAATTTGGTAGTAATTCAATGCAAACACTTAAGAAAAATCTAGTGAAAGTACACATTAAATTGGTAGCAGTTGAAAACATCTATTTTGGTTTTTAAATACAAATATCCTGAAAAGTATGGTTCAGAGAAAAGCAAGTAATATTTCTGTACAACGTTATGAAAAGAATGAAGCTTTCCAGACAATATTTCTTTATTTCCAAAGTATCAGAGAAAATATGACCATAAATGGGCATATTTCTTTCATCTATTATCTTCTTGACTTAAAATAGGCTCTGGCAAAAATGAATCTTAACATTGTCTACTTTAAATCTTTCATTCTATACACATGGTAACTGAGAGCCAGTTCTGTTCGTGAAATAGCTAAGGTAACAGTTCAAGCAGACCCATGCCAGCCATTTGGGTCTTTTGATTCTCAATGTGGTCAATGGTCATGTCACAGAAGTGAGTGGGCTTGTATTTTCTTGCTGCATAATATTAAATCAAAATACAAACATGGGCATACAAAATATATGTCTCACTCTTTTAATTATCTTTTAAATAAATTTCATATTAAAAAGAACCTTAACGCTTGTATAATATGGTACTTTAAAAAAGACTTAAATAAAACTAGTTGCCCCTCTTACAAAAAGAATACAAGACATACATTTGTCAGTTCACTTTTTTATTCAACAATTTTTCAATACAAAATTCTGTAAGTACCTGCCTGGAGTGTCTTGTTATACACTTATGTTAATCATCCGCGTTGAAGAGTATTTTTAGAAGATGCCAAGAGCTATGGAAAGTCGTAGTTTCTACTTTCAAAGAGCAAAGGGTGACAAAAGAAGTGTGAAAAACGAAAATCTTTTAGCTCAGAACAACAATGCAAGACTATAAAACAGCATTAAAATTTTCAAAACAACAACATGTGCTCATTGTAGGAAGACATAGCAAGGACTGCAACCCAACTGACCCCTCGGAGCTGGTGACAGTCTCACGTTGTTAACTGACTGCCTCGGATCCAGTCCCTGCTCCTCCATCTCCTCTCCAGCCCTCTATTCTCTCCAGTCCTGCAGCAGCATTGTCTTCCAGTCCAGCTCCCACTTGCCTTTGGTATAGGATATAAACTTCAACTTAAATTTTCAAAGATTCAGATTCAGTTTGTGAACTCCCTCTCCAAAAAAAAAAAAAAGGTGTGCTTTTTTATTGAATGCAATTTTATCACTTACTGAGTTAAAAACAAACAAAACCAACAAGGTTAAGAGCTGGAGGAATTGCACAGCAGCTAGGGCACTTTCTTAGCAAGCACCAGGCTCTGAATTCTATTCCTCAGCACCACATAATCCAGGTATGGTGGCAAACACCTGTAATCCCAGCACTTGAGAATCTAAGGCAGGAGGATTGCCATGAAATGTAGGCTAGACTGGGTTACACAGTGAGTTCAGTATCAGTTGGACTGCAGAGTGAGACTCTGTCTCAATAAACAACAGACACAGGATGGGGAATTTGTTGCTAACCAGTTAAAAAAAATGAAGTCTTTATTGCACACATACAGTGAGCACATTTCAGAAAAGAGCAAAAGCAAAGTCACCATGACTCAGTGGAAGAACAATTATGACATGTTCAGGAGCACATGAGAGCCACCTTCCTGGAAGAAGCTGGGGTGATGGGACACACACACACACAATGAAAGGGAATAAAGGGCCTTAAGCACTTTCAAAGGAGGCTCTGCCAGGAAAGTGCCAAACTGCTAAAACACATTGCTAGAAAATCATTCAAGGCCTACAGGGGTGAAATAATTTGCCAAATTATCCATAGCTATATACCTATACCTACAGCAAATTACCTATAGCCTAGAATACATACACACACACACACACACACACACACACACACACACACACACACACACACACCAGACAGTTCTCCCATTCTTTTGTAGGTAAAACATTAGATTTGACACGACTTGCGTAGGAAGCTATGGAGAAACAAGATGCACAAAGAACTGCATAAAGAAGAAGAGGATGGGACAGAAGATGGAGGGGAGAAAATTGTCCTTGCCAAACAAGAAAAAGAAGCAGAAGGTCTGAGTAGTGGGAGATGATGAGGAACATAATGGAATAAACATCATAATGGATCCCTCATTGAATTTGTGTCTGCAGCTAAAAGGACCCATGGTAACATGAAGCAGGAAGGTCATTGTGGCACTGAGGTGGAAGAAAGGACCTAGGGATGTGCTTCCTCTCCCTGGATGCAGTCTAGCCCCAGGATGAAACTGTTAAGATCTACATTTCCCCATCTGGCAGGCAGGCAGCCAAAAGACTCCAGACCTGAAAATGGGTCACTGCATTTGGACCTCCTGAAACAGCCAATAAGTATAATATAATATTTACACAATTCAATCTAATAGAAGTCACGCTGAGCACCATCCAATGAAAAATGTTATGTGTTTCGTGAAAGAAAACAATGAACTCTATGATATTATTTTTCTCTGGTTTTACAGATTTTGTTTCTCATTTTTAGTTTGATCTTGACTATCGAAAACAACTCATCATTGTTTGAAAAGCTAAAGACACCAACGAGTTGAATACAGTGTCATCTGCTTAGAAAAGACAGCCTTATATAGTAATAACATCTTCTAATTTAGAAGGCAAGATGTAAGAGAGGAGGAGGAAGGAAATGATCGTTAGACTTCGTCAAAGGCCTGGCACAGCATTTTCCTGACTATTCGGAGATCAGTGTCCTATATTTACTTACCAGGGACAATTTATTTTCTCTTGTATTTCCTAAGCACTTAAAATGATTTTTGTCTCTTCATGATGATTTCCACATGCTGCTTCTAATTAAAGGCTGATGGGTTATTTAGTAAGTATGAGGCAACATTTTGAAATCATTAAATGCCATATCATGGGGAGGGACCAACTCCAAGCACTGCAGGAACCCTTCTGGTGACATCCAGGACTCAAAAGCCCTGACTTCAAAAAATTGGGTTAAATATAATCGGAATAACCACAAACACGGGGATACTGACTTTTTCTGAAACCTTGAATGTTTCCTGTGTACTAATTTGCAAGCATAATTTGTGACCCTAAACAATTATTGAAAATAGGCATATCACTGTCTTCATTTTACAAATGAGGAAACTGAGTCATGGAGACTAAGATGGTTGAATAAAACGCCAGTCACTCTAAATAGAACTCAGCAGAGTTACACATGATTAATTTTTCATTGCTTGAGGTATGGCCTTTTGCACATATGTACTAATTGATTTTATTGTGTCTAATAAAATAAATGATTTAAAATTATCAAGCTGCATAATAAGGCAGTCTTGACTGGTAATTGATAATGCAAACATTTTGGGGAATGCTGCATCTTTAAAAAATGAAAGTTTGCAGTATGTGACACAACAATCACAAGTTGTCCTGCCTGGATTTTGTGCTATTGATTTTCACTTAAACAGCTTCATTAATCATAAGAATTGAATTACTCTATTCTGAGTGGATGGAGAAAATAAAGCTTTGGCAGAAGACAGTTACTTCTCTTCAATTAGAATTAAAATGATGATGATGACGACAAACCTCTTTATTTCATAATTACTGTGTGTCAGGCAATTATCTTAATATACAGACTTTATAAAGTCTTGTATATAACTTGTTCTTTGTGTTCCAGATTACTCATCTGTACCATGGAGTAATATTCCAACCTTATTTTTGCCTTCAGAGACAAAAAATTCAGGGTATAAGGGAATATTTCAGTGATTTGAGCTCTTGCCTTTCAAGTGCAAGGCCCTGGGCTCAATTCCCCAGCACAATATAAGCTGGGCATGGTAATGCAGACCTGTAATGAGCACTTGGGAGGCTGAGGCAGGAGGATTACTGTGAGTTTGGGACCAGCGTGGGCTACTTAGTGAGTTCAGGACCAGCCTAGACTACAGAGTGAAACGCTGCCCCCCCCCCAAAAAAATCATAATATAGTATCCCATTTTGCAGATGAGGAAACTGAGTCTTAGACAGCAATGAAATGCATTTGTCCTTCCAATGGCTTGTTTCCAAACAATGTCTAAGTAAGATGATCTCATTTTTGAAGAAGAATTCAAGTTAAGACACACTAGAAAGTACAATAAAATTTCTTCTGCTGTACATCTGGCATTGAGTTCAAATCAAGCAGGTTCTTTGTATCACATGCTCCTCAATACTCCTTAAATTCTTCTCTCACTGGGAAAATCAATGTCAGAGGAAAAGGAAGGATCACCTTAGTACTATTTTTAGCCAAACTGCAGAAGAGACAGTGGTGATTAATGTTAAACAAAGTGTACCGGAGCCTGTTCAGTATGCTGCTACATCACGAAAAACTGAAATGGAAAAAGAAGAAATACAAAAACCATAAAGTTGTTCTCCTAAGACCAGTATGTTAATCATTTAATGAGGTGAAAAAAGCCACATGGCCACATGGCTGCGGTTCCCAGGAGAGATTTTTCCCCCACTTTTATCACTGCGAAAGGCTGCACTTCTTAAAACAATTTCTCATGAAAAAAAAAATATGTGCCAGCTCCATATCATTCCTGACTACAGTGAGTGTACTTAGGCTCCAGGGAACCTATGCCTGTAGCACCCTGTGCCTGGAAGGCTCTGCCCAGATAGCTACCAAGTTAACTGGATTCTCATGGGCATACAATTTTATCTACAAAATAAGATGGAAAGGAGCAAGCACTAAGTAACATTTAATCTACTTTAAGATACCTTTGAGAGCATACCCTAGTCCAGCCTGGTCTGTATCACATTTTTCAGACACTCCTTGAGGCACCCTCACCAAAAAAGGGACTTCCCAACATGGTGGGGAGGAAAGACGCTTCCTTGTGCATCCATTTCAGCATTTTGCAATATATTATGTTGTGCTGTGTTTTTGTGACTTTATGAATATTTTCTAGCTTCAACTAAATTCATCCTCACAGAATGACTTCAGCTCTAAGACATTTTTTGAAAGGGAACTATTAATCAAAACACGTATTTCAATACAGAAGGGTAACAAGAATAGAGCAGGGTTGGCCCCTTCCTATGTTCCTACAGGTACTCTTTCTCAGCTCTATTGTGAGATTAGAAACCACAGCTGTTTGACCAAATGCGACAATTCATGAAATATTCAGAATTATAGAAAAGACTATTTGGAATTTGGACCACAAATTTATGTTGTTACAGAGGAACTTTGCCTTATTTTGCTCTATAATATTAGTTGGTATTACTTTGAAGCAAACAAGATTAAGAAGCAACTAAACGGCGAGTATCCAGGACATGAAAAAATGTCTAGATTTGATTTTTCAACAGTGGTTGATGTCAAGCAATACTCAATTCAAAACTTTATGAAATTTAAATAAAATGGTAATACTTAAAAAGATCCTCATAGGTACAAATAAATAGCTAAATACAATGCAGAAACAAATCAATATTTTCAGCAAATGTTGTTAAAGATTAATGACAAAAACAGCAGTTAACTGGTACAAATAAATTATTATTTATTCTATTAAGAATAGAATATTGGAAGGGTCTCATTAAAATGTAGAATAAAGAAATATGCTTCTCATATCTCAGCCTGTGGTATTTTCTAGGTTCTAGTTTAATACTCAAATAGGTATACTACTTTTTGGGAATCTCATAAGAAGAGATGTCAGATAGAAATTCTCAAAAGTAAATGAATTCTTTGATTTAAGAAAGTCAACATTTTATATAAATCCTATCATAAAATCATTAATAAGGTTCCTACTTTAATGGAAATTACCAAAAAAAAAAAAAGAATTCTAGGCTAAAGTTATGGTGTTTCACACAGAATTCATTAAGTGAATTATTTCATACATTGAAATAATTTGAAGATAAAAGAGTAAATTTGCTGTAAGAGTTTACCATATAGTTAATTTTACAGGAATTCACGTTGAAATTACACAATAATCTTTAAAATATATTGCAATGATATTGGACCGAAAAGTGTTTATGTATCATACATGAGTTAGTAGCATAAAAATTCAATGATACCTCTTCAAATCCTTTTTTAAAAAAGACGTTTCATATATTTATTTAACAAAAAAAAAACAAATTTCCCAATTTTTACCTTTTCTAGTATGACAAGTTGTCTTAGCCATTGCTCCCCTAACACAACATGTCCCTATCAATCAATTGCCTTGGAGCAGCTTTAAAACAGAAATGGATGAAACAGATGGAATGTTTTTTTAATAGAGTTACTGAAGGTGTTTCTATAATTAGATGATTTTTTCAACAGAAAATTATATAAGTGATTTCTTCAGAATGGCATATCTGCACACTTACTAGAAAAAAATCTGTGTTTATATCTTTCAAATATAAAGTACGATGAGATTTCATACTAACATATAAAAATGGAGCCTAATCTAATTTTTGTAAGAACAGAGGGCTCATAACCAAGAAAGGAGAAATCCACTGACCCAAGCAAAGCAGAATATTTGCATTATTGGTTGATGATAATGAAATGATTACCATTGAATAATGCATTTATATAATGTGCATCTTTGTATACCAAGATATTACCTTTATAGACCATGACCATCTTTAAATTCAAGTACTGCAATAAGTAAAGTTTCACTAAAATTTTGAGTTATTGATCCCACAGGTTCACACTAAGATTTTCAAAATCATAAAAGCTATCAACTACATCATACTAATAAAACACCTCTAGTCAATGAAATTAAAAAGACCCTCTTTACTGGTAAAAAGTGAAATACAGACTAGTTTAAAATACCACCTTTTATCTTCTTTTAGATTTTCTTTGCTAAGCATGAAATATTAGCACAGCAGTACACATACAGTGCATAGATGCTATCTACATATACTATTGTTTGAGATTGTTTCACTTCAGGAAGTACAATCAAAATATTTGGATAGCACTGATTGAAGGGAGAAACAGACCTGAGCACAAGCTGCAGTTGTAGAGATAATGCACATGGAAGCTCAGGATGAAAGCTGTGTGATAATGGGACACAAAGCACAGTCTTACTTCTGTCTTGAAACTGATCCAAACTTCCCAGCTCACAGACATTGGACCAATGTCTGGAGAAGACTCAGCAGAGTCTTCTAGAGTAAAAAGAATTTCTCCGAAGAGATTAGGGTAGGTGCTAGTGGGAAGGGGTGGGCAAGTATTCCAAAAGGGATGGAGTAGGAGAAATGCACTGTGTTTTGAGAGAACCATGATAATTCCAAATGGCTGAAAACATCACTGGAGGAGAGACAGGTGACAGGGATGGACAGTTTGGCAGGACCAAGATCCTGGAAGCCTTTGTGTACCTCAACAGGCCTGTGAAGAAGCCACACTGCAGGGTGGCAGTTACAGAGCATGGGCCTATGTAAAAATGGCCTCTGTCCTGATCTTGTCATGTACTAATTATATAACCATAAGTTATTGACTTGACTTCTCAAAGCCTCAGATTCTCCATAGAGAATGAAAAGGATGATAATAAGAATGTTGTAAATGAAATAATTCATGAAGTACCCAAACAACTGTTTGTGCATAGTAAGATAAAAACAATGTTAGGGTTATTCTGATGACAGTGATGGGAGCTTTTGAAGTATTTTAAGCAGTGATGTAACAGGTGATTTAGAAAAATCTCCCTGGCAGCTCTATGTGGCATGAACCTGAGGAATATGAAACGAGAACAGAGTGAGAAGTTACAGGGCCCATAGTTGTCTAAGGGACTAATAATGACGGCTTGGCTGGAGTTACAGGGAGCAGAAATACCCCGAGAGAAGTGGAGTAAGAGCTACTGAGGAAGCAGAAAGAACTGAAACTGTCATGGAAATGCATTAGATTTACAATTCTTTAGCAATTTCATCTTCAACGTTATTAACTACATAATAAAGCTCTCATAAACATTTTGCCTTAAAAATAAAGTTATATGTCATATGTTTATAAAAACAAGTTTCAGGAGAAGCAGACAGAGCAACATGAGGGAATAAAAATCTCCAGTTATCATCCCCTACACATACATAAGAATGTCAATTTGAACAAGTAACAGTGAATAAAAATACCTTCATAGGTGAGAGAACAAAGCACTTGGTTACATAGTAAGAAGAAAAGATGCATTGGAGAGAGTAGGAAGAAGAGTTTCACATTACCTGTGTCACCCTTCCTCAACTCAGAACTCAGAACTCACAGAAAGATACCATCTTCTTGGGAGAAGAGAGAACTTTGCCTTAGACTTCAACCCTGGACCCACCATGGCTAAATTCAACATCAGAAAGATCTCCCAATTCCTAACTCCTGGACACTACCTGTAGGTTTAACCAATAGGCCAACTTAAGCACCAGATAAAAACCTACTGACCCTACTTGGAAAACCTGAATCCTGCCTCAGTACACTGCCGACTGATTACAGTGGCTCTGAGCTCTGAGTAATTCCCAGCAGTAGTCAGGGTTCCATTGTCAGGGGATGTGCTGCTCTACCCTAAAGAGATGTGTGTTTAGGTGTGCCCCAGTGCTGTATTAGGTTCGGTAGTCACAGGATTCTAATCCAGAGCTCTGTCTGCCATGTTGGTTTTGAGCTTAGGGCACCCTCTAGCATCACAATGGCTGAAGAAGTCATCGGCCTGGGGCCACAACGAAGACCTGCTAAGAACATCTGGACAGGCTTACATCACTGAAGGATATTCCCAGAAAAAGCCAGACTGCAAAGCCTACAATAAGTATTTGTTTCTTCAGTGCACAGACATTGCCAACAGCAAAGATCAATAATGATAATCAGAAAACCATACATATAAAACAAAATACTAGTAACTGACCTTACATAGATGAAGATGTATGAACTACCTGATAAATAACTCCTGAAACATGCTCAATAAACATTAAGAAAATAAGAAAAGCAGGTCAATAAACTGAGAGAAAAATAATTAACTGGAAGAAGGTATTTATCAGATAGATGAAGAAAATAATGACAAAGTAAATCAAAATACTGGAGTTGAAAAATACAAAGAATCAAATGAAAAAAAATGCAATCAAAAGCATCAAGAGCAGAAGTGCCCACAAAGAAGAAAGAGTCAGTGAAAATGAAGACATTGTTTTAAAAAGATACTGACAGAGGTGAAAAATAACAAAGAATAACAAATGAGTTCATAAAGCTTATGGGACTGATGGGATTTTATCGAAAGTGTAAATGTACGTATCATCTGGTTTTGAGAGAGAATAAATACAAATCTGTTAAAATCTTGACAGATAATAGAAAACTTTCCAAACTGGAGAAAAATATAAATATCAAGATGCAGGAAGCTCAAAAGTCTACAGTTGCTATGAAAAAAGATTAAATTATCTCAAGACAAACTACAAACAGTAAAGGACAGAGTACAGAGAGGAGATTCTAAATACAAACGACATGTAAGGAAACTTCAATACTCCTAGCAGCAGATTTCTCTGCAGAAACCTTACCACACAGGAAAGTGTATGATGGTACACTCTGAAGAAAAAAACTTCCCACAAAACACACACTACTGAGTGAAGCTTTCCTTTAGAAATCAGGGGAAATAAAGACTTTTTGAGACAAATGACATCTTTAAAAAGTGGGAGAGGGCCTTTAAAACATGAGGAGAGTACGGTTACCCCGAATGGATTCATGCTGCTATCGCAGGAGCAGGTCAGGCCTCGCAGCCCGGCTTTGTCTTTCTCCTTCCCTCTCCTGCATATTCTCTTACTTCAGGCTTGGTGTCGCCTATGTTTTTCTGTCACATGATGCCCTCTGTCATATTTTGAGATAACAAGAAGTCCCTTACCCAATGCTGGCACCTTGCAATTAATTAACCACCCTTTAGACTGTGAGAAATAATTTTTTCTGCATAAATTACTCTATAGTATTCTGTCACAGCAACATAAAAAGCATTATGATAACTAACTGGCTTTTGACAAAGGTGCCAAGAACACACATGGGAAAGGGACAATCTTGTCAATAAACAATGTTAGAAAAACTGAATAACTGAGAAGACGGGATTCAAAATTCACAATGTTTCCACAGGGAAACCCATCACAATTTTTGTCTATTTATCTGAAACACATTAGATTTATATGCTTGTTTAAAAAATTAAAAAAGAAAAAACTACATCAATGATATGCCGGAAAATTTTGTTATAACTTTGAAGACCGAGTTTGTTGAAAATCTAGCTATCTCTGCTTCTAAGACATAAGGAAAAGATGGTACATTAGTGAGAAAAATAGAACTAAGAAAAGAATGGTACATTAATGAGAAAAATAAAGTGCCTAAAGTAATCTAACAGTATAAATATATTTTCTTTGAAATAGTTAAACACTGAAATATCTTTCAAAGAGTAAGTGCTGGCTTGTTGCTCAAATGAGATTTTTAACTTTTAGAAGTTGTTTATTCTTAAAGAAACTGATTCGGAAATTCTTTTATTCCTTTTACAAAATCCTCATGGTATTTTGCTTCATCATGGATCTGTTAGAACAGATACAAAAAAGATTTTGGAGACCACATATTTTGGACATGTGTTTCTTATAATCCTTTTCCTTTGACCTATTAAAAGAAGTAATCATTATCAATGTTTTTACGGATAATCTTAGGATCAGTTGATCCTCTTTTAGGAAAAAAAAAAACTCTTTATTGAAGTCATTGCAATTTTTATCAGTACTACGTGATAGCCATTTACTTTATTCAGAAAAGTGACATCATTTCCCATACTGAAGGGAAAGACTCATAATTAACTTTGTACTACCTTGTGTAGTGATTTTGCAAATAGTTTATGTTTTTAGGATCAGTTTATTTCAACCATAATCTGAGGGTAGTAGTAGAACACTGTCAACCCAACTATTACCAAAAGATGTAACACAGGTCAGCATACTCGAGAAATTTTAAGATATACACATGGAAAGTATTTTAGCCAAAAATACATATTAGCTTATACTCTTGAATATTTATTGATTTACAATATGAAGTTAAACTATTTGGGGAGCTAGGTCTACCCTATAAAAAAATTACCATGAAAATATTACCCAGTTAGGTGTAACGTGAATGTCACAGTGGCATGGCATACTGACTTCCCCATTTGTCAAGGCTAGCACCTTAGGAGGTGGCTGGATCTGAGCTATGTTCCCAGTACTGTACTTCAAAAGGTTAAACTTTTAGGCAGGGGCTGGCAAGAGTAAGCTGGCTCTTTCATGAACTACTGGACTTGGAGGGTATCAAGAACACAGTACATATGAATCTGATTCCCCACACCAGGGGACTGCACACTGGCAAGGCCCTCTACAGTGCCTAGTAGAACCTACACACGTGTCCAACATTTGGACATCAGCCACAGTCCTGGAGAGAGAACTTGAATGACTCTTCAGCATTCATTAAAGAAGAAAAACAACAACAACAACAACAACAACAAAGAGAAACTAGGTTATAAATAAATGTATGTGGACTAGAGACATAGCTGAGCAGTATAGTGCTTTCCTAGCCCTGGCTTCCAACACCAATACCACCAATAAACCCACCAGTCTTTTCCCAAACAATCAATGTTCCTTTTCCCTCTCCAGTCTGTCATCCTTCCTTCCACCTTGGAGGAGCTACAGTGAGGTGAGGAAAGAACAGACACTTTTCTTCCCATAACAAACCTTATGGCCACAAGTGTGGCCGTGGTGCTTGGGGAGAGAATTTAGTCAGATCTGAGATTGTAGCTTTAATTTAACTGAATCATTTTAATAATCAAAAGACACCAAAATGCATGGATCTACCCAACATATTATTCAGGGAAGGATTTGTCTTTATCATGCTTGAAAACAATTACCAGAAGAAACAAAATGATGTATGTTTACAACCAATGGGTTGACACTTCTCAAAATAAATCAGCTATCAGGTTCTTATTTTTGATCATATCTACTTAACATAGTGTAATCCTGACAACTTACATCAACTCAGGCTCCACTGTTGTTCCCAGGTAAAATGAATGAAGTTTTGACTTTGAATTTAGAGACATGAACTACTCTTCTTTCTTTCTTTCTTAAAATATTAATGAATACTTTTGTAATCTGTGATTTTTTTGTTATTGAGCAGGTGTATAATTTATCTCACCTAAAAACACATTTCTTGAATACTATTTGCAGAGTCAAGAACTCTCAATTTAGAGAAGAGTAAGTTGTTTTTACAAAGCTCCTGTGTCTCTGCCCACCACACTTCACTTATTTCTCCAGTTTGATCCTTACACATCCCCTTTCTCTCCACATATTTCCCTAGTTTTACCAGATCATCTACCCACCACTAACCACCCACTCCCATTCCTAAGAGCCCCAGTCAGGTCATCAAGCCTACTGGCTAAGACAAGCATGTAGAGAATATATCACCAGTCCCCATTTTTACAAGCACATCTAGTCTTTGCAGTGATCATTTTGGAGGTCCTCAACATCTTCTCTCTTCTCCCAAGCCGACCTGTCTTGGCTTCATTAAGAGCCAATCTTCCCATTGCTGATTATGACCTGCTCATGATGCTAAGAACTCTAGACAACTCTTGTTCACTCTCTGGTTCTCCTTTTAATTTTTCTGGAAAGGGGACAGAGGAGAGGTGCTGAATGGACATACTGTGTGCCCTCTCAGTAAACTCCGTAGGAGCATATCTGATGCTATGGGGACAATGTTATGTCCTGCAGCAGTGGCCATGAATCCCTATTGCTTACTAGAACACCCTCAGAGTGTCACAAATCCTGATGTCCAAGGCAAAGCCCAGTGCTCTTAGATTAAGTGTGGACAGAAGCCACAGTATTTTTGGGGGCGGGGTAACTCTTTGGAAGGACTACCTTACAAACTTTTTCAGTGGGACTACCATCATCTTGTTAGGCACTTTTTTTCAGCAACAAGGAATCAGAAACAGCAAATATAATTATTTTTCTAGCTTAACCCTTGTCAAGATAGTTAGTCTTTCTTTTCCTCAATTTCCTCATCTTTATAATGAAGATTATTTTTCATTTCTACTCGTCACAAACCCCTGGAAGCTTTTCTTAAATAAGCATGGCAAGGCAATTCCATAAGAATTCCATAAGAATTTCTGTGATTCCATAAGAGAATTAAAAAACTCTTTAATCCATTTACTTTCTGTGTACTTACTTCTACACACATAACTTGGCTTAAAACTTTCTAGAAGTGGAACAAAATTCATTTTAAAAAATCAAGTTATTAGGCATACTTCCTAATAAAGATATTGCTAGCTTTCCATTTTAGTATACAGAGCATTATTTTTAAGTGTGCATATTCAAATACATTAAAATCTTTCTTATCTCATTAGAAATATCTGGGATTATACTCCTGGAAACATTACAGAAATCCCACTGATAGCACAAAGAAATACAAACAACATGATATGAAATGTGTTCAGCCTGCATAATTTTATCCAAAGTTTTAAAGAATGTAAATATAGAAATAGATGGGAATCATTAAATCCATTTTTTGCCTCATGAAATGAATAACTGTGATTTGTTTCGATCTTTATAGTACCTTGAAAATTTGAATGAAAATACAGCAGGAAAATGAAGATGACAGAGGATTATAAGGTAGAAGAAAAAGATTTCTAACTACATCAAACATGTGAATGACAAATAGTCTAAACATTCCTTTGTTCATTATTTTTAACATGTGAGTTCTACTTGAATCGTTTATATTTGTTCATAAAGCAAAAATTTCTCCCCACTTCTTCATATGCAGATTTTTCCAAAGAAATTTGCCAAGAATATGTCCAGAGACAGAGTCATGTACGTACATGTCTCCAAAGACAGTTTTGCAAAGTAAAAACTCTAACATTGTTTTTATAAGGATATTTGCACACACAATGGTGTTTTCTGTCTATATAAATTTGTTTCTGGGGATGATCTCTTTAGAGGGGAATCTGGGGTTGGAGGCGTAGCTTAGCACTTGCCTAGCAGGTCCTGAGTTTATTTCACTAGAACCTTATAAGATCGTTGTGGTGATGCATGCCTGAAATCCTAGCACTTGGGAGACTGAGGCAGGAGGATTGTTGTGAGTTCAAGGCCAGTCTGGGCTACATTGTGAAGTCAGGACCAACCTGGACTACAGAATGAGACCCTGTCTCAAAAAAAGAAAAGAAAAGGAAATGAACAAAAGAAAGACAGAAGGGAAAAAAAAGAAACTGTAGGTGTTAGTCTGCAGAGGAGTATTATCCTATGACTTGGTATTAGAATACTTGCTTGCTATTACATACACATAGAATATAAATTAATAGATATATAAATATTCAAAAGCAGGTTAATGTTACAGTTTGTGAGACTAGACTTTTTAAAGGTCCAGTTATTTAAAAAATATTTTATGGCATTGAGTCATAATGAATGAGAAAGTCTTTATTTAAATGGCATTCAATTCACCTTGAACTCCAAGAGAAACCAACACTTGACTTTGAATCATTTAGTTACTTAGTGTTTGGAATAAAAAAAACAAAAATGTTCAACCTAATGAGGACATGGCCTTGATAATGGATTAAGTGGCACTATGTTTTTAAAACAAATAATGCTAATATAGGAAATTAAGTATAATATTATAAATTTGACCTAAAAGTAAACATTGACCAAGAAACTGGGCCTTGCCACAGTAATTTAGAATTTATATCTCCTTTGAGAAACTCTCTCTTTTCTTTCACAAACAGGGGAGACCTAGACTGTAGGCTCTGATATTTCTTTCTCTTTCTGATGTATGCACACACAAAGCTCAAGGCAAACATCTTGGTGTTTTCATAATACATTTTAAAATCTACTATAACCATAACCATGGTAACGCAAATTATAAAATTTTATATAATTTTGGAGGAGGAGGTGTTGGAGATCAAATCCAGGGCCTTGCACATACCAAACATGCATTGTGCCACTGATTTACATCCCCCTCACTAGAAAACTTGAAAATTAAAGCAAGCGCATGATACTTTAACAATGATCCTTTGAAAACTGCAAGTATACTGCCTGGATATTCTAGGAGAGGTGCTTTGGGGGTTAGGGAGTGCAAGACTGGATAATTTGACCCTCATACAGTCTAACATCCTTTTTGGACTCTGGCAACGGAGAGGCTGTCAGCAAAGAATGCCTCCACAGTACCCTTCTCCAGCACCCTGCTTTGGTTTTTCAAAGATCCACTACAAGATGGTTCTACTTTCCAAGCAGCACCTTAGAGAGGGTACCTCACTATTCACCCATTCTGTTTGTTAGGATGGGCTTTCAAAGTGCCACTAGGAAATAAGGGCTTCCCTCATATTTCAGCTAGGCGAGTCATTCTAAAATTGCATGCTAGTAGGATCATAGGATACGAAGGCAAGGTAAGACTTCATGGATTGTCCAATTTCCTGCACAACTCTCTCCATTCCATTTAAAACATTTGTGCTTCTCTCCCTTTACACATACTCATACACACACACAGTAGAAGAGACACTATCAACCAACTGGGTGGGTAAGAGATTTGTCTGCCTGAGGCCAAGCTGCAAGTTAGGTCAGAGATGGGATTAGAACCCAAATCTCAGTAACTGGAGACAGCCAACCAACTGCTACTCTAAACCAGAACAAATCTCTTCAGGCTCCTGAATTCTATGCATGCTAAATCAGGGAGTTCATATTGTATCTGATGTTGCCTGGTAATGACTTCTAAAGAAACCCAACCAGGCTCCCTCTTCAATCCTTCTGCCATCCTGTTATCACCAATTGCAGGCTCAAGACAAGTTACCTAACCTCTCTGGGCTTTTCCTCATCTAACCTCAGTCAGTTAAGTGGAGCATTCTGAGGAACTAACTTTCCAGTTAGAAAAAGTCTGCTTTTCATCTTCTGCTTCCTTCTTCACTCTTGACGGCCACCGCTTTCACTAGGGGGCAGGATTCTACCATCACATTATAAAGGACTTTACTGAGGGACGCCTAGGAGCAGAGAATTTCAAAGAAACTCCTTTCTTCACATGGAACATTTTAAAAGAGAAAAACCCAAAGGGAAGAATACCTGCAGAGGCAGTGACCCATATGTATATTTCATGAAGATCTTGATCCATTTTTAACATTAGACATAGAGCAGAAAAATAATCTCTCATGCCCTCTCATACTCCTTCAATTTGGTATTATAAATCAGGGCAAAGTTTGTTTGCTTTCACGTATCTTAACATTTATTTTAGCTAAATGTCCATTAGAAAACAGCAAATCCATTTGGATTGCTGAGTTCTAAGCTAAGAAACAAGCAACAAAACCAACACTTTTAAAACAGTTATTAGATACGGTACGGAATTAGCCTTAATTGTGGCATTTTTCAAATATCTTTCATTTTTTGAGCTCTTTTTTCTTCTCTGTAGCCTGAAATCACTGTGGAGCCTGAGTGCTGGTGTTAAAGGTTTGCACCACCAGGCCGGGCTCATGTGGTACTGGGGAATCGAACTCAGGCCCTTTGTGTCATTCCTCCAGCCACTATTTTGAGTTCTTAACTTGATGAGTTCACATGATGAGATACACGATTTGGATTTTTGCATTTATTTGTCAGATCCTTACAAGGGTATTCTTTTAAATAGATCTCAGGACATTTCATCAGTTTTAAACATTATTGCCCAAAAGTGGCCTTTCTGTGTATGGTGCGTAATAAACGTCACTACCAGCACTTTTATTATACAGTCCCCAAAATACCCACGCCAAGTGGCTGAGATGGGCTGAGCTTTTCTCCTCGGCTAGAGCCAAGAAAAGCGACGTGAAATACGAACTCGATGGAGTGGCCTAAGATTGCCTCCTAGATGAGAACTCCCCAGCGGCTGGCTCGCTGCTTGTCAGAGGATGATTAATAGGCCTTATTTTTTTTTTTCCTGAACTGACATGTCTGCCACTTTTTCACCGCTACTAATTTCTAGATGATTGCATAAGATATGGTATATAGAACTGTGTTTTCTTACAAATCATGCCGTACCCTAGGTAAGTTAACCGTTAGTACTCAAAACATAGACTTGCACATCAGACCTGGGACGAAAAAAAAAAAAAAAAATCAACAGGTTGTTTCCCAGGGCTGAGCACGCGACGCCCCTCCTCTGCTCTTCTTACCTTTGCAACTTGCAGGGGCTGCTGCTGCTCCTTGCCGCCTTGCAGTCTGAACCCCCAGGGCGCCCCTCCGGTCATGGAGATGCAGATAAAATCCCCCGTGCCCATGGTTCCCCTTCAGTTGGGCACCATGAAGAGTTGGAAAAATTCGGGCGAGACTCGGGTGCGGCTGATGGGCCCGGGGTCCGCGGCCTCTGGAGAGCGCGTGGGGCTAGGGCGCCAGAGGCTCCGCCACCGCCACCCGGTCGCCTCCGTGAATTTGCACCGCTAATGGGATCATTCGCGGGGCGGCAGAGGCGCTCGCTCGCATCCAGGACACAACCCACTTCTTGCGTCACGCTCCTTCGCTCAGCCCACCTTCGGGGAAGGCGGCTCAGCTCCTCGGCGCGCTGGAGAATGTCCCCATTTTGGGCGCGATGGGGTGGGAGGGCAAAAAGGGTGAGAGAGAGAGAGAGAGAGAGTGAGAGAGAGAGAGAGAGAGAGAGAGAGCGAGCGAGAGAGAGAGAGAGAGAGAGAGAGAGAGAGGAGTCTCTTGCATTAGCAGATTAAATCCCAGCACTTACAAAGAAATAAGTATAACTGAAAAACTTAGATTTAAAATTCTATAAATAGTAGAGGACACACGAAGGTTTTAATCTTCATGCCGTGGGTGACATCCTCGAATATGAATTCTAAGAACTCAACGACTATGGGATTTCATAATTTCAAGTAAATGATTTCAAGATTTAGCACGTCTAGGAATGGAACAGACAATAGGGAGTTAAAGTGGAGAAAGTATAAACTTTGTTCTGAGCCTCCTATTCTGAGAGAGTGCCTTTCTGAACTATGATACATATTTAGAGAGGGACAGTGATGGGAGGGGGCTGAATAATGAAATTTCCCTTGGAAACTACTTTCTAACAACCTTATCCATTGCTTAGGGAATTTTTTCATTTAAGTAAGTGTTTCATTTCAAGCCTTCTTGCAGATCTTCTTAAAATGGAACCTAACGGAATAGAAGGTCACCTATAGGTTCCTTCTTTTTATAGTTCCTCATCACGTCGTCTGAATCTGGGTGGTCCAGTATGAAAGCAGATTTTATATATGATCCAAGGAAAGTCAATGTTTTAGATTTGAATACATTGTACCAAAAAGTACAAATGAAAATTTTGATCTTTCCATAATAATTATATTTTTCATAACTCTCTTAGATATGAGCACACTGAATAAATAACAGCCTAGGAAAGTTGCTGCAACATGTAGAGCCAACCTAAAGTAACTTCCAGATCTGCTCCCTGTTGGTTGGAGGAAACGCTGTGCAAGGAGCATTTTCACAGAGCCCTGCTCCTCAGAAGCCAAGCCTGGTGCCAGATTTTACCTGATAATGAAGTCGGTGGCATTTGGCACAGGACGTGACACTTTGAAGGTCGCCAGGGCCAGATATCCATCCCAAATTTGGTTGACTTCAAAGAAAGGTGAATTCCATTTTCCAGATATTTTCGTTTAATAATGTTGTATAAAATGTGTCCTGAGAACAAAAGGAAATTAAAGATTTTCACATTTGCTGCTTCTACATTCTCTTGTATTTTTGTCTCCTTAACCCATTCTAGCCTGGCTTCTATCTCCATAACAGGAAGAGCTTCTGTGTGTGTCAGGTTTGATATTATTGACCATGCCTTCCCTAATCTGTTTTCTCTTGCAGACTGCAGGACCCACCAACTCCTGGCTTTCTTTTCAACTCTAACCACGTCTTCCTTCTTTTCCTTTGGTATGGGTTTCCACTAGATGTATGACTGTCCTCTTTGTATCCTCTTTGTATCCTCTTTTCTGTAGGCTCTTTCATCTACCCTATAGAACTCAATTGTCTTCTTCAGTTTTAAATCCTCTCCTTACCTCCAGGCTTCTGTATTCAACTTGTCCATGGAACCTGTTTCTATTATGTGAATTTATCACAGAAACTTCAAACTCATTGAAAGAGAAGACATTGATCCCCATCCCCAAACTACTTCTCCTCCTACATTCCATATCGAAGTTAGTTGGCAAATCACCTATCTTGTATGCCTGGTTCCCTTAACTCTGACCTGAATGTAGACATGATACTGGTGTCCCATGATACTGCGACAGCCATACTGTGACCAAACCTAAGATAACTGCACACCGTGAACCTACATAAATCCAGATGAGTAATTATCTGCCCCCAGTCCTTGATTACATGAGGCAAATAGACCACATTTATTTAAACTGCTGTAGGCTGAGTATTGTTCTTGCAGTCAGCACATTTTTAACTCCACACTCAGCCAATAGCTTCTCCTACCTATCCAGCCTGTTCTTTCACGTAGGATCAGGTAATTAAAATTTCTGTAATTTATTGAAGCATTACTCTGTAAAAGGAACTTGACATACAATGTTGTATTTAATCATTCAATACTTAATTTAACCTAATACCATTCTGTATCGTTATTAATGTCTTTTACTGGTATCTAATTAAGTCATAGATCCTAAGTGGTAGAGTCAGTATTCAACTTGTCAGCCTTTTCTCCCACTTCTTTCTCTGTTTTTTTCTTTTATTATTTTATTTTCTCCTCTTCCCTCTCTCTGTCTCTCTGTCTCTCTGTCTCTCTCTTCCCCTATCCTTCTCCTTCTCTCTGTCTGATTTATTGTTTTGATTTGATTTTGTTTTTGTCATGGTTTGTTGTTGATGATTGGTTTGTCTGCCTGTTTCTGTGCTGGAGATAAAAGTAGGGCTTTATACACCTAAACATTGAGCTGTGTCCTGAACCCTGAAGTATCTATTCTTAATATTTGTTATCCTGCCCCCAGGACTTATGTGCTCCCTCACACTCACCTAACACATCCAAGTCTCCATTACAAATACGGAACCCAACTTCCAAATCAACTGCAAAGTTGCCCTTTCCCTCATTCCCACTGCTGTGATCCCTTCTGTTTCTGGTCTGGATTGCAACTATCTCCTCAGTGATCTCTTAGTCCCAGGCTTGTTTCTGCCCCCAACTCATTTTCACTCTAAAGCCCGAATGAAATTTCTGAAATACAATCTATTTTGTTTTTTTTTTTTTTCCTCCTCTGTTTAAAATCTTACAGGGCTCCTAGAATAAAGTCAGAACTCTTTTACATAGATAACTGTTTCTCCCTCCCACCTCCCACTTCTTCTCCCACCTCACTGCTCAGCGTTCCTCACCTTGGGTTGTATGATTCAAACACACAGAGCTACTTTTAGTTTCTCCAACCTGCTCTGTTGCTCCATCTGCTTAGGCATTCCTCCAAGCCAGCTAGTCCTTGCCCACACTTACATCGCCTCGAAATTCCTACTCATCCTTCCAGCTTCAGATTAGACATCACAGGCTGCATGAAGCTTTCCTGAACCCCTAATATCCAGATTAAATACTCTATGTGTGGCCATTACCCTCTGGTTTCGCTCTTGCCCAGTCTGTTCCTTTGTCTGAATCTTCTACTCAATTATTAACTCTGTCAGAGTGGGGATGATTTGTTATTTATTCAGAATTGTACTTCCAAGCTTAGAATATTTTCTGACAAATCATTGGTGCCCAATTAACATAAGTAAAAAGAGTAAATAAGATTCCCCCAAATTAAGATACATAAAACAGAGTCAGAGCATTCCAACATATATTCTTCCTGTATTTTATTTATTTTCCCATATTACTATTTTTATTAATGTGTTTGAGATATATAATAATTACATTCAACTTAGAGAACTGGTATATCTATTTATCATATCTTAACCATTAATTGTTCTTTGCTTTGAGTTGGAAAAGTCTTAGATAAATTTCCAAATTACGCTACTTAGAAACTATATGAATTGTTGGTAGATGGCTGCATCTTGAGACCATCATGCTTACTGAAGTGGGTCAAACACATATTCTATGGTTTCTCTTATATGAGAAACCCAGAATACAGGCATTTTACAGAATCAAATGGGTATGGCAGTGGGATTTTTTATGGAGGATAGGAAGAGTATAAGAGGGTCAAAAATGGGGTAAGGGATTGTAATGTTCACACAATATATATGTATACAAAATACCCAAGCTCATTGTAACCATTATGTATTGCAAATGCAAATTATTTAAAAGGGGGGGGGGGATAAACTATATAGAGGGGTTGGAGGAATAGCACTATACTTTAAGTGCTTAACTAGCAAGTGCAAGGCCCTGACTTCAATCCCCCAGCCCCACATAAACTGGGTGTGGTCACATGCCTGTAATCCCAGCACTTGGGAGGCTGAAACAGGATTGTTGGGATCTTCATGTCAGCCTGGGCTACAGAGCGCTTTCAAGGCCAGCCTGGAAAACACTGTATGGAACAGATAACAGCTACTTCCCTGATTTTTCTGCTCGTCCTGTATTGTTTGGTAGCTATTAGTACTAGTGTTAAAACTGATGCTCTAACCCCAGCACTACGAAGGAGTTGGTTTATCTGAAACCACCAGAGCTATCTTATTTTCTTAACACAGAGATTACTCAGAAATTAGTATAAAATCGGGTCTAAGTCAGGAGTTTTCCTTGGTCCCAGTGGTTAACTCATATAAAGGTCATCAAAGCAGACCTCAAGACTTTCTGGATAGCTGTTAGCACAAGATCTTTTCCCTATGGACAGTGACAGTGGTCAATGGAAGAAGACAGAGTGAGGCTGAAACATTGTAAGTTATGCTGGACAAGACAGTCCAGGCTTTCTAAGGTCTCCATAGATCTTTTGAGATGTGCCACGTGCAAGGTTCTGATGTCCCTTTTTCAGGGTTCCTGTATGAGGCATGCAATTGCGAAGAATGAGGTAATCTCTCAAACTGGGACAAAGTAGGCTGACTAATTAATTCTAGAAAATGCAATGGGATCTCTAAGCTTGATGTTTCTTAGCAATCCATGTCTCGGTAGCATCTATCTGAATCATACTGTTTCAATCCCACGAGGGTCAGGCACAGAACTGGAGGTAAACACACTGAGCACCATACTGTCTGAGGTGTCCTGAGTAATAAATATCTTTTTCTCGGACCCAGAAGTCATATGTCTTCTCTCAGTGCCTAAAAACAGTAGCAGGCAAACTTGGCAGTTTGCAAGGACAGTGAACTCAAATTCTACAGTCAACAGGCTGGAACTGAGACATTACCAGAGAAATAGAGCAAGAGCCTTATCAAATACCACACATGCATTCCCTTCATTTGGATATTAAGAAAATGAAAAGTACAACAAAAATTCTAAAGAAAAAATATGACAACTTTAACAATGATCTAAATTGAACTGTATTTCCACATGTTACCAGCATGCTTTTTCTCTCTCGTTCTAATACACCCTTTTAGAAACTAAATAAACTTTTAAAAGACAATCTGTTTTATAAGGTTCACTCCTTCACTCAAGGATTCATTCACTCAGCAAAAAATACCTATGGTTGTCTTTCTCCACTTTGACAGCACTGTAAGATTTACGAGTCTAACATGAATTAGAACCCCAGATAGGAAGACAAAGCATTGCATTGAGAATAACTTTATAGCTGGGTCTGATGGGACAGACCTGTGATCTCAGCGCTCTGAGAGGCTGAGGCAGAAGAACTGTAAGTTTAAGCCCAGCCTGGGCAATTTAAAAACTTAATGAGACCTGGTCTCAAAATCAAAACCAAAAAATTGACTAAAGATGTAGCTTAGTGTGAAGGCCCTGACTTAAATCCTCAGTAATAAAATGAAAAAAAAAAATGCCTTACTTTATAATAAATTGACATTGGCTACCTATGCATGCATCATGCCTCTTTTTACCTCTTTAATTCAGTTTTTTCTCAAGTATCACAACTATTGATTTTAAGCTAATGCTTATTATCTCTTTCTATTTAAAGGCCCAGAAATTACTCTTCATTATGAATAAGTAGATAAAGAAACTTTTTCTGAAGAAAAAGAAAGCACCTCAGCAAAATAAATAAATAGTATTGTAAAAGTATGTGAATTTAGAACATCCAAAACTGGTATGATGTACCAAGGTTTCAGGATCTAAGCCAAACCTAAGCTTTCATTTCTCACTGAGCCATCCAACTGTCTTGCTCATTTTGATGGCATCATTCCTGATCTGCTGGCTGTGTCACAGTCACTGCTGGCTGTGTCTCTGTGGGTCCAAGGCATTGGAAAAAGGAGGAGTGAGGAAAAACAGCAGCAACAACAAGCTTTTCTACTAATACATATCAATAAAAGGGGAAAAAAGCTAGGCATCTTATAACAATAACCAACATATTTATGTGGGTTCAATTGAATAAAAGTAAAAACCACATAAAGTTGTCTTAGCATACACATAGAGCCCAACTTTTAGCTTCAGAAAGTATACAGTAAAAAAAAGTAGTGACTGTATGCTCAAGTGTGTGTATTTTCGAATAATTAAGATAGAGTTAAATAAACATATTAGAAACATAGCTTGAGGCATGTGAATTTTCCAAATGATTAGAGAATATTTGTGTCAAGGAAGGAAGTGACCGATGTTATGACTCATGATGTCTACTAAGAATGGTTTTGTTACTTTCTGGTTTTACATGTTTTGCATGTTTTGCAGTGTAGGTTTTACCATTTTATCTGAAATATTAGAAAGAGTAAAGATAACTTTAAGGAAAATGTAATGTCAGTGAATTAACAAAGCAGTGATTGGTAGTTACTCTACCTTCGAACAAACCTGTTTTTTCCCATGGGTCATAATCATTATCTGGAATTATCCTTAAATTGTGCCTCTCCTAATCTATATTAACACTTAAAGCTTTGAAATAATACATTTTGTTATTGTTCCATTGTCTTCTCCATAAAAATGAAAGACAATAATAATAATATATAAGATTATGTATAAAAGAAGGAATTGATATTCCAGACCAAGATAGCAAGATCTAGTGAAATGATGGTTGCTAATCTCTGGAGGACTTACATTGCTTAGAATTAATTGCAGATAACAGAACTTCATCAAAAGTGCTAAAAAATGCCCACACGAAAGAGGGGTAAACATTTGTGAGTTCATACCTAACAGTATACAGTTCTCTACTGGAGAATCACTATTTCATCAGCTACTGACCCCACTTGGGCCTGATGGGACTCAAATATGTGTCCTTTCCTGGAATGCACGTTAGTGACATGCCATCTGAGCAGGTGTTGGTGGTGCTCTGCAACATTCCACTGGGGAGAGAACCAGCAGTGGGAGAGAAGATGCCCCCAAGCTCTCCCCAAAGCATTTCCCCTGCTATCCAAGAGTGCTCTCTGCTCTGTGGCTGACTATAGTTTGTAGAGAAACTACTGCTACCATTGATGGTATAAAGTTCTATTACAGAGGCTCATGGAGCCAAACGGATGCTTAGTAGAGACAACTGCTTTTATAAAAACCCTGCGTGTCTGCCTCCCTCCAGCTCAGGGCATGAGGGTATGATCCCTTTGCCCAAACTGCCAACACAGAGGCCCACAGGCTGCATGGCTAAGACTACAGAACTTTTATTTTCTCATAGTTCTAGAGACTAGAGAGAGCAGCTGACAGCAGAGCTGGTCCCCTCTGAAGCCTCTCCTCAGTTTGAGATGACCACTCCCTTCCAGCTGCAGGTCTCTGGACCTACTGACTAATCTCCACTTCTTATGAGGAGATCAGTCATCTTGGATTAGAGCCTATCTTAATGATCTCATTTTAATTACTTTTTTTAAAGACTTGCCTTCAATACTAATAACATCCCGAGGTATTGGGGGTCAAATTACAAATTTGGAGAGACATATTTCAGCTTATAATAAGGAGACTAAGCACACAGGCAGCTAAAGTGCCAGTTAGCTTCTTTTTAATACATAAATGTATATAAAATCTAAGTGGTAATACAATTTTTTAGATTATATGATTGCGTTTTTCAGATTTTTTCCCTCTTCTTCCTATTTCAAACAGGTAAGTCAAATCTTTACAATTTCCTTACATCAGAAACTTTTTCTGAACTGGTACAGAATATAGTAATAGCCATTTCTTGCTATGTAAGGCCTAAAGTTCAAGGTATGCCAGAGGAAAAGGAAGGATAAGGGAGTGACATTGAAAGAAGCAGAGGAAGAATTTGATCCAAGAAAGAATGGTATGTTTGCCTGTGGATATTTCACATAGTCTGGGCCACTATCCTGCTGATAGGGAAATAAGGTCCAGGACCCACAGGGAAGTGTCTGCCAGATCTCAGAAGGAAGGCTGAATGCCAAGGCCATGTTAGCGACCCCTGGGAAAATCCTGCATCCACATATAGATCAGACAGGACAATTCGGTCACCAGTGACAGCAAATGATAGAGGATCTAACTGACCTGCTGAACCCAAAGAATTTTGCAAACTACTGTGTCTTAGTCTACTGAAGCTTTATAACAAAACACCATAAACTGGATGGGTTAAGCAACAGGTCTGGATTCTGGGAAGTTCAAGGTCAGAGTGCTAACATATCCAATGTCTGGTGAAGCCCTTTCTTTCTGGTGGTCTTTTTATTGTATCCTGACATAGCTGAGAAAGATTTTCTCTCTTGTTTCTGTTTTCCGTGAAGACACAAATTGCACTCAAGAGGGTTCTGTGGCCATAACCTGATTACCTTTCTAAGGCACTATATCCAAATGCCACCACATTGGGGATTTAGGGTACAGCCTATGAATTTGAGGAGGGACATAAACACTCATTTCATACCATCTAGGAAGGAAGTGGCCCAACCTATACTTCAATTACCGCCTCCAACAACCCAGCAACCTAGGAAGACAGAATTTATGTAAATTGATTAAAATAATAAAGTAATGTTCTCCAGCAAATTACAAACATGTCTGTGTACTTTCAAGTTTTGCTTTGCTCACTCATTCAAAATGTACCTGAACAAATGAGTGCCAGGCGTTTCCTAAGCACAGGCGATGTCTCTATGAGCCACACAGCATGTTTCCTGTTCCTACAGAGAACACATCTTACTGCAGAAGCCAGACAAGTAAACCAAACAGCTTCTAAGAGAAGCAAGCACTAGCGAGGGTGATGTGGTAGAGAGCGACAGGAAAAATGCACAGAGAGACCTACAAATACTTGCTGAGACACAAATGACATGAAGATGATTATTCGAAAGGCAGAAATAATGGGAGGAGATGGGGCAAAGACATGCTTTGTCAATAAAACGAGTGGATGAAAGCTAGCGCCACTGAGTGGGCTGGTGCACACCTATTACCAGAGAACAACTCAAGAGAAGCAGATGAGATGAAAAGCTGTTGGCCCCTCAGAACCAGGATCTCTTCTAGGGTCTAGGGAAGAACCAGCTTGTGTGTAAGCGGTTGCACACCTTTGCCTAATTTGCCAAAGTAAAATACTTAAACCAAATTTGGATGTTGTTGATGCCAGTTTTCCCTCTATGGTGAAGTAGCCAGTCACAAGTCTATTTGGAATTCAACTAGGAAGATGAGTTGGGCATTTGTTCCCATTATTTATGTAGCTGGCAATTCTAGTCACATAAAACTTTACTTCCAGCTGTCCCACTGCAGGAATGAACAGCTTCCAGGCACACTCTTACTGTGTGTTTCCCCGACTTGCCTGGTGTGGAAACATCACAGCACGTGACTGGACGTCTCAGGGTATTATCAATGTATTCTAAGGTGCTAACAATGTAATTATTGGGGTAGTGTAAGAAATGGAGGTTGAAACTGTGGCTAATGTAAGAGGCTAATCTCTAGAACATTCTTCCGATCCCCAAACAGAAAGATTGTCAGTGAAGAATTCTTTTTTAAATAAGGCCTAGTCAAAAGGAAGGGTTGGTTTCAATCAGAAACATGAGAAATAATGAAGTATTTAAAATTATAAACACACTGTAGATTTTTAAGGTAACCAGGAAAAAGAGCCTTTATCAGAATTCTTGTGAATATATGAACACTATCTGCAGGCATGTTCTATGGGAATCATGCATTGCATGATGTTTAATTATCAATAATAAAAAACAAGTTTGAGTAGCTATGTTAGGAATTGATATAAACAAATGATAATTCCAAAATTATAATTACATAAAAAACAGCATATTCAACCAAAAACACAAATAAAAAGTATGACAAGTGGTCATTATAAATACCCTTATTTAACTGGATTTTGTATAAAAATAGCATTATATGTTTATGTTATCATGGTACTTATCATCTTTCCTAAAAGTTGCTACTTTTGCTGAATTCCCTCATTCTATGTATTTCTTTTAAACTTAATCATTTTTTCTAAACCTGCAACTTCTGTTTTTTTCACTCATTCTAAGTATTTGTTTTTAATCCCTAATTTCATAATCATAACTTGTATGCTTTTGCTAAAAAATCTTCATCTCTAGCCCTGAATTTTCAAAGCTCAGGCCTCACCAAACCTGTATCCATCCATCCCCCTTCCATTTATAATCAAGAGCTGCACTATAGGAACTAAGCAGAAAAATGTGCTTACCTGCAGAAAGATCCACAATTCTGTTATAAGGCTTATTCTAGGATACATCAGATACAAAGTAAAATCACACCATATTCACTGGCTTTTAGTTTTAAATTTTTAAATAGACTTTACACAAAGCTGGAGGAGAGCTTTGTTATTCAATAAAGATTAATTTATGTAGCTTTTCATACACAAAAATAATACTTTACAGATTGTTATAATTAAGTCATCCTTCTTCCAGTCTTTTATTTTTCCACATCACAGTTTCTACCCTGTTTCTCTCACTTCATAGTTTCACAAAGTGAATTAATATTTCTACTTTTCTCTTAAGCTTATGGAGGCTAAAATAGGTTATATTGGAAACCTACATCAAGGTATTTTCATTTATAATGTGAAAATGAACATTTACAAATTTGAACAGTAGTATTTTAAAAGCCTAAAAAGTAAAACACATACTGCTGATGAATTCCTGAGGGAAGTTCTACCTTGGAGCCAAATTTTAGATATGGGTAATATATGCTTAAATTTAGAATCACTTTTAACTTCTTAAGAAAAAGTATGAGGCAAATGATTACATTTTATTACACTGAAACAATGTTTTCCAGATTAAATCAAGAGTGTGTTATCTACTTTAAAATAACAAAAATAAACTAACAAACAGCTCTAGTTCATTCACTTAACAAAGTCTGTCTCTGTTGTTTCAGGAACTGTTCTAGGCAAAATGGACAGAGAAGTTGACAAGTCAGATAAGGTCAGTGCCCTCGAAATGCTTACTTCAGTAGTCAGGACAGACTCCAAGTATAAAGAGTCCTGTGTTTTGTAAGATGGTGGCTGGTGCTATGAAATGAGCTACAGGGAATGTGGCAGCAGAGGATGGTTGGCTACTCCAAGCAGGTGACATTGAGCAGAAACCTGTTCTGAGGGGCTGCAGTAAGGGTCACTGTCATTGATCTGAGTCTGAGAAAACCTCTGGGCCAAACTGAGTACCTGATTGTATAGACCTCGATGTATTTTCCTTTCAGACACAGCACAAGGAAGGGAGAGAGGCAAGCATTGCCATGGAACTCAAACCCAACTCTGCTCTTTCTCCTTCTGTCTTTCCAAAGCCTTGATGTTCCCCTCTTTTGAGGTTATTGTAAGACAAATGAGATGTATGTAAACACCTGTTTTATTTTGTGGGGCCCTGAGTATGCTTGGCAAGGGTTCTACTGTCAGGCTACATCCAGGGCCCAATACCTGTTCATTACAGAAGTTCTTCGTATTTCCCCCATTTTTATTCATACTTATTTGTTATGCAATGGTTACATTAAACTTGAGAATTATGTGCACAAACACAGTGCATCAACTTCACATTCCCTTCTTCTTCCTCTTTCTTACCCTCCTACCCCCTCCTTCATCTCCCCAGCCTTCCAACATCTCACCCATTTGACTCTACTTTATTTATATGCTGGATTTCTCATATTAGAGAAACCATATGATGTTTAATCTTTTGGGTCTGATTCACTTCGCTAAGCACAATAGTTCCAAGTTGTATCCATTTTCTCACAAATGTCTCAAGTCTATCTGTCTTAATGGCAGAGTAGTACTCCGTTGTGTATATATACAACATTTTCTTTGTCATTTTCTACTGATGTGGTAAAGAAGTGTTGAAACAAGTGCCTAGTACACAGTGACTACTGAATCAATCTCTAAATCTTTTTCAACCTCGATGGCGCCTTCTGCAGGGAAATCCGTGGTGGTGAAAGGGGGATGGATTCCAAGCTAACAGCTGAGAGTTCCCAGAAGGAAAGAACTTTCAATCACAGGCCTTTGCAGTAGGCTTCCCACAAGATTGAGAAATTTCCTAGAAATTGCTAACTATTGGAAATCAGCCACAGTCACCAGGCAAGGAGAATAACATGGCCATCACTGAGTTTGAAGAACAGACCTTAGCTGTCTGCTGACAGCTCTGTAGCAGGCTGTGAAATCAGGCAGGTCTGTATTTAGGTCCTGGATCCATTGCCCACCAGTGGATTAACTTGGCTCTCTGTGCCTCCATTTCCTCATGGTGAAAAAGTATGCTGTGAAGAGTCCCTGAGGTAAGTTAATGTTCAGGACGGTGCTAAAGGGCAAGGGGTATCAATTTATTTCTGCAGTTATCAGTGGTGAGTTATCACTGTGTTGGTTGAGAACAGTGTTCCATTCTCTATCTTACAGGATGCTCACAGGGACATGAATTAGTATAAATATCATCATACCCTTGAGCAAAATTATGATATGAGTCATATAACCACGGTTGCAATTCCATTTCATTCCTTTCAATTCCTAGTTTCTAGAATGGTGCTTGAAAATCTATATGGCATGTAGGAATATTTGCTTTCAAATAAACTGTCCATTGTGGTTAGGATCTGGAGTGTTCCCCAAAAGTCTCATGTATTTTAATGTTATGGATTGTCTATGGAACCATGTGATGTTGGTGGATTGGGGTCTAGTATGGAGGGGTGGATTACAGTTAAGTTAGGATTAAAGGTGTGTGAGTTAAGATTAAAGGCGTGTGAGTTAAGACAAAAGGTGTGTAAGTTAGGACTAAACATGTGCAAGTTGGGATTCATGGTGTGTAATGGTCACACCTTCCACACCTACATGCAGGAGGAGCTAGTCACTGGGTGGAGACCTGAAAGGATATATAAGCTGCATTCCTTGGAGGACAAAGACTAGGACTGGGACTTGGACTAGTCTCAACTGGTCTTAATTTGTCTTCCCGTTTGCTATGTCGTTAGAAGCTGTCTCCACCTCTCTGCCTCTGCCACATACTTCGATTGCTGCCAGCCGCCCCTGAATGGATTGTGACCTTATGAGGCTGTGAGCTAAAATAAACCTTTCCTCCCCTAAATTTGTGGACGTCAGGTATTGAGTCAGAGCAACAAAAAAGTAACTGAGACATTGTCCTACATTCAGTTTTGAGTTTTGTCTGCAGCACTGCACATCTGGGCTTAATGGAATTACTGATGCACATGTGGATGTAGGTGACTTTTCTCTCCTGCCCTTCCTTCAGAGGAATTCTTTGAATTTCCAGTCTGGCCAGTGAACATGTTTCCTAGGCCCTTAGCTTTGAGTTATCAACATGCACTAATAGCTCCTCAGTAAACACATACGGGATAGAATCACATAGAATCAGGTTGAAGGAAGTGAACTAAAAACAGACTTGATGTAATTTGTTAAACCTGGTTTGGACTTTATTTCCAGACCTCAACTTCTATTGACCTACAACCAGAATGACTAAAACAATCATGTTTACATCTTTGATCACTTTCTTCTTGCAGTCATGAAATGTTTAGAAGAACTAACCTTACCAAGCAAGTGCCATTTCCTCAACTCTCTGGGGAAGAGGGAACAGGAAGCCAGGTCAAACACAGCTCCTGGGGTTATGCTAGAATCACTGAGAAAGCAAACCAAACTCCAGAGGCCTCTAAACATACCAGGGGCAGGCACACAGACAGTTAGATGGAGGTCAGTTGGGCCATTTTCCTGGCAACATAGTCAGGGGATTTTCTTGAATTTTGCTTTCCAGCATTTGCCAAATCCGGCCTTAGAAATCTCAAGGGATAGAACTTCCTTCCATTTCCCTTCTAACATAGGTAATTATGCCTGCATTTAAGATCCCTGACTACCAGGAAAGGCTTATCTATCATTCAAAGTGAAACTTCCATTCCCTTGCCATTACTTTAAGCTATCTTATTCCTATTACTTCCTATTGTCTTTGTGTTTCTTGTTGGTGCTCATACTAGACCTGATTAGGATTACAGGGAACAGAGCCAACAAGTACTCCAGATGAAAAATTCCTTCCTTGTAAGAAAAAGAGACATCTCCTTTTACTAAACATTGATGAGATATTGGAGAAAGTCATCGTTTCTGCCAGACATTTTGAAAAAAATGAAAGGCAGACATGAACATGCATAACAATTTAGACAAATTAAAAATTTTAACTATTTTATTGCCTTTTAAGTTAGGCCAGAATTATTTCAAATGCATTATCTCTGATAGTTCTCAATTGAGAATGCACATTCTAAAATCCAATACTTGCCCAAATTTTGATAATCAATTTCAAAGATTTAACATCTAGACCAACTATTTTGTATTCTTAGAGAAATTAAATGTTTTAACAAGTGCATCTAATTTAAAAAATATGTGAACTCCAACAGAGTCTCTGCACAGAAATTTCAAATAAGATTATCCCTTAACTGTTTTTTTTTTAAGCTAGCAGAGGGAAGGAGTGGATTAGATCACTGTGATTTTTTTCCTATGAAGGACACATTTCTATTCAGAGTTAAACATGAGAAAGCTTGACTTGAACAGACAAGGAAATTTTCAGTCCAAAAGCAAAATCAGATAATGATCATTGGAATTGATTTTACTTCATTTTTTCAACTCCATTTTAATCTTGCCTTAGTAATAAATGAAGTCCAGATGTTGGAATGATGCAAAATACTTTTAGACTCAGTAAGGCAGAAGCATGCTTTCTACTTAATGAAGCCATTCAACAACAATAACAGCAACAAAAAAGCAAACTCTTTAGTTTCTTCTGGCTAAAGAACCCCTAGGAAGTAAATCTTTGAGGATTATCAATAGTCTTCTTCAGGAGATAAGTAAATAAACACTAACTCAGGTCTCGTGGCAAATTAAAACCATCAAATAACATGGTTTTAGAGTCTCCAGTAAGTTTTGTTCAAAGATTGGTAAGATTTATAGTATGGTAGGTGTGTGTTCATTAGACAATCAATGGAATGATAAATATACCCACATTAATATTCAGGGTGTAAAATGAGTTTCTAATGATACTCATCATGAAAGATTAGTGAAGCAAATTATTAAGAATTCTAAGGTTGTGAACTGGCAGCACACAGACAGCCACTCTATAGGCAGACAAGGAGCCTCAGTCCAAGGAAAACTGATTTGAGCATCCCTGACCTAGTAAATATGTTCATTTCCCTAGCACTCGGAAGGCTGAAGCAGGAAGATAGCTGTGAGTTCAAGGCCGGCTTGGGCTACATAGTGAGTTCAGGACCAATCTGAACTACAGAGAAAGACCCTGTCTCTACAAAAATTAATCAATTAATTTATTTTTCTGGTTCATGAACCTATTTATGATGTAAAATTACTAGCCTTACCTCATTTGTTCCTGTCAATAATGGAACATAAAAAGGTAAGTGACTGTATTGCAAGGTCCATTTGTTCCTAAAAGAAACTAGACAAGGGCATTCTTACTGCCAAATATGAAGTGATCAAATATATTAAATATAAGTTTTTCTTTAGATGAATGTCAAGGGAACATGTAGCACGTATAATGTAAAAACATAAGTCAGTCATGTGCCACCATGCTGTAATCACAGCACTCTGGGAGGCTGAGGCAGGAGGAACACAAGTCCAAGCTCAGCCTGTGCAACTTAGCCACTCACCAAGACCTTATTTCAAATATATGTGTGTGTGTGTGTGTGTGTGTGTGTGTGCGCGTGTGTGCGCATGCGTGCGCACGTGTGCATGTGTGAGTGCACATAGCTGGCTGGTAATATAGCTTGATGTGAAGGTGCTGGGTTTAATCCCTAGTACTAGAAAAGAAAAAAAAAAGATGCAGGAGGACAAATGAGTAAGTTGTCTCTTAATGTACAATTAGTAAACTGATTTTTAAAAAAATCTGTAGGCATAACTGACTGGACAGAAGCATGTATTCACTGTATCTTAGTCTTCTATCGACAACACATTTTTACAATATGGGTAGTGAAGATTAGAGGGACAACTTAAGACTGAACAAGAGATAAAAAGAAATACAAACAGAAGTTGAGCCTATAATCTTACAATGAAGCTCATAGGTATTATGCTTTAACCAACCTTGCCAGCTGACTCACACAATACACAATAATTTAGAAAGATAAAATAAAAATCTTTCCCTGCATTTAATCATCTGAAAGAAAATGATGGAATTTAATTTATATTTTTAGATAAGTCTGACAGAATTTAAATATGAAGTAATTCATTTATAATGTGAATCTATATTAGATACTCTAAATATGAACTCTTCTTACTTTCCAAATGTTCAAGATCAAAGCAAGGGTTATCAAATTGTGGACTACAGGGTACAAGGTCTCTGTTAAAACTATTGTGCAGTTTTGGTGCAAAAGCTGACACAGACAACGTGGAAATTAATGGGTTTAATTATATCATAATGAAACTACTTCCCAAACAGCTAGACTTTGCCCAGAGGCTGAAGTCAGCTGATCCTCCAGTTAGATTAAAGGAAAAAAAAATATTAGAACTGAATAAATGAACTTTTTAAAAGGTAGCTGTTTGAAATTTTGTTTTTGAATATTAGGGGAGACCTTTCAACCCAGGGAAATTTTCATAAAGAACTCCTAAAAAGCCAGATAATTTTTGAAAATATGTTTAAAGATATCAGAAGTGCTGACCTAAGTAGGATTAAAAAGTACCAAACCTCCAGGGAAGGGTAGGAGGCTGAGCAGATGGGCTTTGTTTAGAAAAGGAATTGATGCTGAAAACAAGGAAATCATCAAAACTTAACTGGAGCTTGTGGTGCTGGAGTGTGGTTCTCATTCCAGGGTGATTTTGTCTCCAGTAGACTTTGGATGATGTCTGGGGACATTTTTTTGCCTGTCAGTTTCCCACTGGCACTTACTCAGCAGAGGCCAGGAGTGTAGCTAGACATCCTACAATGCCAAGGATAGCCCTATGCCTCAAATGATGAATTATCAGGGCCAAAATGTCAACCGTGCTGCAACTGAAAAACTGTGGACTAGAGAGTCAAAACTGAAAACTTAGAAAAGCACACATACATACACACATACCAAGGCTAACTTGTAATTCTTATTCCTGGCTTGGCTTATTTTCTACAACTCATTCTGTTAGTTTCTTACAAACTCAGCCAGGGAATTTACTAAGTTAAATTCCACACATGAAGAGTTTTGAATCATCTCTACTCTCCAGGGCAGGGGCCCACCCCAGCCAGCCACATTCATTCTCAACAAAACATCTTCTCATTCACTTCGTGATTTGGTTAAGAACACTCCTTCCTCTTCTCCGCAAACTTTTTCCATAACTTCATCCATTCTTTTTCATCATTAAGAAAATATCTCTTTAGCAGAAAATGCCTTATCAATATTGCTTTCCCTTCTTAAAAACCAAACCAAACCTGTTCTTATCTGAGCCATCTCTTCCACTTTATTATGTTTTCCTTTGTTTTGTTGGCAAAATTTTGGAAGAGCAGTCAACACATACTTCATCTACTTTATTATAATCTTGTGTTTATTTCAGGGATTTTTCTACAAACGCCTTCTTAGCCAAATCTCAATCATTAAACAAAAGGTCTTTCTTTAGCTACAATACTAAACATTGTTTGGAAACTTCTTTTGACCTTGCGACACTTACTAAGCTGATTTTGTCATCTTTCTTGTTGTCCCTTCAACTATTAAGCACATGAAGTATGCTCCAAAGGAGTTGAATGCTCTGTGTGCCAATTATTAAACCTGTCTTCATTCAAGCTTACCCTGCTGGGTTTGGCTTCATGATAGGTTATTCCAGGCCACCTCTGAATCTACCTTTCTGCTTTACCTAGGGCGTTAAGTTCAGTCTGTCAACAGAGGGCACTGGAAGGAGACTACAGGCCAGAAAAAGGAGCAAGGACTCTTGTACCTACTCTCACTTTCTTCTCTGCCCTTGTTTCACTTCGTTGCTTTTCCCACACTTAGGGAAGCCAGTGAAGCACAGGCGATCAGATACCAGTAGGTGTCATTAATACACCCTGACAAAATAAGTACCTTTGAAATAATGGGTTGTTGGAAAAATTAGGACCCATTTTTACAACAGATGGTGCTAGTTCATTTTTGGAAGTATTAGAGTCAGTTGTAACTATGTTATTCCTACATCATTTGACAGCTAACAGTACTACCTTCATTCTAAAAATGTATGAGTGATTTGGTTGAGTTCTGGAGATTTTACAAGGTGAAGATGGAAGACCAAAATGCATTTTTGCCCTATTTTACTGTTTAAATTTCTACACAGGAAAAAAAAAAAAAACTGTCAAGTTTGTGAGAAGTTGCACATAATTTATGGTAACAATGCTCTACAGGCACATCAGTGCCAATGAAGGTCCACCAAGTCTATGCTGGCCATTTTGATCTCAGTGATGCTCCTTGGTCAGGGAGGGCCGCCAAGGTTGATGACAACAAAATAAAGTGCTTGATCAAGTCAAATTCACGTTACATGACATGCGAGACTGCAGAAACATTGAACATCCACTATTCAAGTGTTCACAGCCAGCTGAAGAAACTGAGATACGTAAGCAAGTTCAATATTCAGGTTCCCCATGAACTCAAAGTTCATTTGATGATGCACATAAACATAAATATATGAGAACCTGTGATATTATCATTAAACATGAGGAAAACTACTTTTTTTAATTCAAGCAACAGATAACTGGTGATAAGAAGTGAATTGTTTACAACAATGTGGTATGCAAACAATCTTGGTCCTGAGGTGATGCTTTGTCTCAAATGGCAGCAAAAGCATTTCAATTCATCCGAGGAAGGTTGTTTCCTCAGTGCGGTGAGATTTTTAATGTGTCATGTGTTTTTGAGCTCCTACCAAGGAACTAAGCAATACATTTGAATGTGAACTGTTAACAATTGGAAAGTTTGAATGAATCTATAATCCAGAACAATCCAGAGCTCATTAATCAGAAAGCAGTTGTGTTCCATCATGACAACACCAGACCACACACAAGTTTGGCAAAAATTAGTAGAGTTTAAATGGGATGTGTTGGCACACCTATCATACTCGCATGACTCTATACTGTCAAGACTTCCACTTGTTTTGCTGTTTTCAAAAATCCTTGCCTAATGCAATGTTCAATTCAGATGAAGTTGTACATCGGCACCTTGTTCAGTTTTTCACCAATAAAGACAGGTCCATTCTATGAATGAGGAATTATGAAGCTCACTGAAAGATGGCAAAAGGTTATGGAAAAAAACAAGCAATATATCATTAATTGATCTTTGTTCCTTATGTAAATAAATGACTTGAAAACAGAGAAAAATACATCATGACTTGTCCAACAACCCAATGAACAAAGGATATTCGTAACCCTTGTGTCACAAGCACAAGGCTCATATAGTCCTAACTTTTAAAACTTGTGCATTCAGGTTCATTTTGTTTTATATTATCTCCTAAGTCTCCCAGGAAAGATGATTAGAAAAAAGGTTCTAGTCGTGGTAACATCATAAAGAAATTGGCTCTATTCCTATTCCAAGGTTGGGAAGCATTGTGATGGGTCTCCTGGTACTCACTTTTGATCCATTCTCTGATACTACATCTCTGGTCTACTACTGGAAAACAGGACTTGGAAGAAAGTGAGCTGTGGGCCTAGAAATAGGGAAAATTGGAAATACACCAATCTGCCAGCAAACTAAAAGACAAAAGCAGAAATCTATAAGAGTTTCCAGGCCTATTAGGAATTTGTGAAGAGAAGGCATACATTAAAATCTTGAAAAGTAATAGATTTTTAAAATTTTCTTAATGTAATTTTTTCATCAACTCTATCTATCTCACAGTAAGAAACGGGGAACTAACTCTTCAAAGGTTCTATTAAGCTGTTCTCAGGGAAGAAGGGATTGGGGGCTGGGAAGACTCTATTTTCCTGTTACGTGGCCAGAACTATCCAAAGTCTAAAGAGCACTAGAGAAGATGGTGGCAGCGTTAGGAAGAATCTAGAAGAAAGCTTAAGCCCTCAGGCCTGGACAACAGGAAAAAGGAAAATGACTGGGAAGAGAACCAGCCTGGCCCAAAGAACTGACCTTGAGAAGTAAATGGCCAGGAAGCCCTGTTCTTTCAGTATATAGGAAGTAAGAGTGTATGTAAAGTAAGGAGACACCAGCTGAACAAGACGTGGCCCACACTTCCAGATTCCTGCAGTCTCACTGAGTCATTGTCTCCCCAGATTACTTTTAGAGCAGCCAAAAACTCCTTCAAAAAAGCCATTCATTTGCCTTAATAGGATATAAAACTACTCTGCTTTATAGTTAGGATCTTATTCAAATACAAATATTCAAATCAATGGTTCTAGAGTTCGTTATCTATATGCCGTTCATACTAGGAAAGTATTCTACTAAATTAAAGGTTAAGTACAAGCTTAAACTTTACAATGAAATTCAGAGCTTTTCTCTTACCCGATTTTCATGTTTCAAGTCAATTTTTCATAATTTTGGGTTATTTAAAAGGTAATCTCTGAAATTACTAAAATTAGACAAAATTCTAAGGATGCCTGTCTCATTTCAATGAATCATATTCTCTGTGTAGTTCTTTACCAGCACATCTAAGAAGATTTTTTTAAAATCAAAGGCTTCCATTGATAGATGCAGTTCTGTCTAGATTAAACTGGACCCACAGGTTCTGCACCATGGATTAAACCAAGCACTAAGCAAATAATAATTGAAAAAAATTATATCTATATTGAAAGTGTACTGATTTTTCCCATCATTGTTTCCTAAATGATATGACAACTATCTACTTAGCATTTGCGGTGTATTAGGCATTATAAGTAACCAGGAAGTGGTTAAATGTGTATGGGAAAATGTACCCAGATGATAAGCAAATAGTGCCATCATGTTTGTATAAGAGATTTGAGCAACTGTGGATTTTGGATTTTGGTATCTGCAGAAGCTCCTGCAACAAATCTACAGATACAGAAAGATGGCTGTGATTGTATGCAAAGCTAACAAGATTGGTGATAGGGTTACCTATATGTGAGGTTTATAGGGAAATTGGGCTCCTGTATATGGCTGTATATGGCAATACCATTAGATTCTTGAAATGAATAATTTCCCCACATTTAGTGTTCCATTTGCAGTGTCTTGTTCACTTGATGATTCTATTGCAGAAAACCAAAGAACAAATGCTTACCTCTATGTCGGCCCTCTGATATTTAAAAAAAGGTTCATAGTATTTATAAATCACAGATCTTAGAAAGATTGCTGTAGGGGTCTCTGCCCCACGGGGATTCCTAGATCAGCTGAGGAGGGGTCGGACAATGAAGTAACCACACTCCAGAGATTTGCTTCAGTGAATGCAGTCCGATTTATTTAGGAAGTACAGGGCTTAAGTAGACTATGATAATGTGGAACTCATTCTTGGGCCAATTAGCGAGGCCTTAACTAGGGTTGCCCAGAAGGAGGGAGGGAGTGGAGGAAGAAGGATGGGGCTTCCAATCAGCAGTTTGTTATGGGACACAGGGGTGTGAAGCTTGCCTGGGACTCCAGCTATGTGGTGAAGCCTGCTTCTACCAGTGTCCTGGACTTGTGCTAGATAGGCTTCAACCCAACCTGAATCCCCCACAGACTGTCCATGATTTTTAGGTATTTTTGTTGTTGTTGCTTATCTTGAGGCTAGAACTCAGGACCTTCACATTATGCTATATCCCCAGCCCATTTTTTTTTTTTTTTTTTTTGGTTTTGAGACAGGGTCTGTTAAAATTTGAATTTGGAGTGTTCACCAAAAGCCTCATGTATTTGGATGTGGTGGGATACCTGTGGAAACTGTGGGTTTTGGGAGGTAGGTCCTGGATTGAAGGAGCTGATGCTTGGCACTTGACCTGAAGAATTACGTCAACTTGCTGAGGTTGGAGATTGCCCATGGTAGAGCTTTCAGGTGTTATTGACTGTGAGCCAGGAAGTGAGAGAGGGGCACCCACCCTGGATATGAGAAGCAAACTGGTAGCTTGAGGTAAGTAAAGGAAGGAAGAAGAAATACTGTTATAGCTTTTCCTGAGAAAGCTGTGACCTTCCCGTAGTCTCCAGACCTCCACTTGCTCCTGAATCATTTGGCTTTCTGTCTGCCATGCCATGAAGAGGTTTTCTCCAACTAGACTTCTGCCATGTGCTTCCACCACTGCTGACTGCCCATGAATAGACTATGCGAGACCATCTCAAACTGTGAGCCAAAATAAATCTTTCCTCCTTTACATTGTGGACATCAGGTATTCTGTCCCAGCAACAAATAAGTAACTAAAACAGGGTCTCACTAAGTCATTAGGTTATTAAGCTGGACTTGAACTTGTGATCCTTGTAGTTTTTCTACTGCTTAATATTATGTAACTATATGTATAGATTGATTATATATTTCTAAGTAAGTTATTTTGAAGCTGAGCCGTTAAACTATAAAATAGAATCTATATTTTATTATACTTCTAAGAAAAAATAAAGTTTAAGCATTTTATTAAATTTTATTTATACTTATCTCTATTTGAATGTTATATAAATAATACAAAATGAGAATATCCATTATTTCTATTCAATTGAAATAGAAATTGTGACACAATTCTTCAGGTCAAGTGCCATGCTTCTACTCCTTCAAGTTAGGCCCTACCACCCAAAACACACAGTTTTCACAGGTATCTCACCACATGCAAATACATGAGGCTTTTGGGGGACACTCTAAATCCAAATTATATTGGACTCTGTCTCAAAATTAAAACCAAAAAAATGGGCTGGGGATATAGCATAGTGTGAAGACCCGAGTTCATCTTCCTCACATGAACAATAGAAAAGAAAAAACACTATTTTTAAAGCATACATATTTTAAGTAATGATCTGGGGTGATTTCTATTCATTCCCATGTAAACAGTGAGTTAGTGCAAAGCTTTCTAGTAGAGAGGACTTAATCCTCCCTGAGAAGTCCAATAATATCTCTGAACTAGACCTGTGCTAACCCCAATGGGCAAGAAGACCCTGGCTTACTCATTTTAGAAAATACTCATTGAAAGTCAACATGTTCACTCTATTAAATGACATAGTAATTGAAGAGATAATCTGTCTTATAGGACATTAAACAGTTAATTTGTGCCTTACTTAAAGAGCTAGGTTCTGGAGATAAAGAAGAAAAAGACATAGATGGCCTCTACCCACAAATGACTCACTGGCTTGGTGTGGACTAGATATAATTCCAAGACCTCATATATAGTGCAGCCTGTCCTGGAATACAGAGGTAGGTTCACTGTTATGGTATTGTGGAAAATAATGAATTCTGTTTGGGGTGGTGAGGAGAATGATAAGAAGAGTGATGAGAAAAAAAAACATATTTGAGTTGGGCTTTGGAAAGAGGAGAGAGAAAGAATAAGAAAGAGCGATCTAAGTGGCACTGGCACAACACCAGACATGTCGGGAACGGTCAAGCCGTAAGACCAGTGAGCTTTACTATAAGTTATATCCTTACTTTGATAAATCAATAACTTAGACAGAAAAATGATAGATTCAGAGTAATCATTCTATTTCTTTTCATATTTGAACCAATTTAGTAGACATATGCACCTCTAACATCATATCCCTCTATTTCTGAGGGAGGATTTCCTTTACTTTGGTTTTATTATTTTGTATGTGTTTAAAGTGGATTTGCACAAAGATATTTTAAATGCAATATTTAAAATGGCATTTTTAAAAATATATTTACAACTGTTGACTTCCTCCATTGATCTTTATCTTCCAATCATACTATTGTTAATGATGATTATTTCTCCAGAGTTGCATCTGCTTAGACAAAAAAATAAAAAGAACCAAACAAAAAACATTAAATTTAGAATATTTTCAGTTATAATGGACATCTAATCTACCATCTACCATGATTCCTGTGTTTCTCAGGGACTGCTTATTGGCAGCCTGTCTGCTTGTTGCATCTTGAAACCTACACAAAAGGCCACAGTACAACTGCTTTGAATATGGAGTAAACTTCACAAGTAATGGTTGAGTTAAGGTGAGAAACTGTTCCCTAAATATTAGTGCAGGAAGATTTGAACAGCAATGGGAAAGACATAGTGCAGAAAAATTAAATTGACTCTGACATTTTAATACTATGATTGTTTATTAAATCAGAAAAAAATTAAATTGAATTGTATTCCCACAGAAAAGGTATAAGTAGGCATGACCTTGGAGAAACTGGAACATATTAAAACTTCACTGTTGATCCGAATACTGAAAGATACAACCCTGACCATCATAATCCCAAATGTTAAAATTCCTCAAGATCAAAATACATAAACTCTAAACTCTCAAAGATTACATCTAGATAGATTAAAATTCTAAATGTTGAAATCATGAAAGTTAAAATCGTAAAAAGTGCTGTTCTTGCTGAGGGAGTCTGAGGATTTAGCTCAGAGGTAGAGTGTTTTCATAGTATGTACAAAGTCCTGGGTTTGATCACCAATACCAAAAGAGGAAAAAAAAAAAGTTCTATAGAAGAAGACTAGGGATTAATCCCTACGGGGAAGGATTAATGTGTTGTAGTTGGTCACAGGATAGTTACATCATGTTAAATGGAACAAATACCTAGAAGCACAGCAAAGCATCATTAAGGAAAGTCTCCGAGGGTCTTTCCAAAGAAGATAAGAGTCTGAGCAGAATGGTGAGGGAAGGTGCATCACATGGAAAATGAATATGAAAATGACATGACTCCAAAGACAGTCATGCCCCGCTTGAAGTAATGTATTGTGATACAAGACCTTTAAATAGTTAATGATTGCACAAGTCTGTCAACTCTTACAGACTATTTCCATGCAATTGCTTGTCATCTATTTCTGTAAGACATTTTTATGTCTGTTTATTATAATTCTTTTTTCTCACTATTTTAAATTGTCAGAATTATTTTTATTTTTAAAATTCACTATACTGCACATTATATCTTCTCATTACTTCCCATACTAGAGGTATAAAGTGTATAAAGACATTTTGAGAGTTAAAATTCACTTTAGGAATACTTGTTTTTGCAATTCTGGCTCTAAAAAAGTGCATCATCACAACAGAAACAACAACATCTGTACACATCGTGCATGCATGTGAAAACATGGATGCTTCCTCAACAAATGAAGAGATCCTTCTTTTTTTTTGTAAATCTGCATTTGTAAAAGATACAATTTCTTGAGATCTCAGCATTTGGGGCAATCGCATATGTGACCCATCATTGTTTTTGACTGATCACATAAAAAAATTGGGTTGTTTATCACAATGTTTCAAATAATCCAAGTGCTATAAAGCTGGGTGTACACAGTGAGCAGCCCTAGTGAGATATATACTTCCATATTTTGCTTTGTGACCTATTTCTTCATGAAATCAGTTCATCTGCTCATAATGATTAGGCTCATCTATCATTAGTATATCTGAGTATTTATGATTACAAAAATATGTCATTATTGTCTATCTTATTGTGTAAAGTCGCCTATGAAATATTATGTTGTGTCTTAAGTTTTTCAAATAAATTCCCTTTAGAAATTTAAGCAAATATCTTTTGATAAATTTTAAGTTATTTGTCCAGAATATCATATATAGACATTATACATAACATATATATGACATATATATGACATATATGACATATATATGACATATATGATATATATAGACATTATATGTTACATCATATATACACATTAGAGATTTTAATATTTGTGATTATATAACTCAAACCCATCAAGTCTTTACATTTAAATTCACAGTGGCAATAAATTTTCAAATCTACAATATTTACTGAGGACCTACTAAGTCTAGGAAGCTTTATAATGAACTAAAAGGAAAACAAAAGCAAAAGTTAACTCCATTCTTACTCTAGAGGTATAACAAAAAGGCAGGTATGTAAAGGATTCAGATTCAGAGCAGAATGGTTTGACTATTTCAAAAATTAATGAAGCAATGATCTTCTTTTGTCAAAGAAAATAACTGACAAGGTTGGTTGCCAAAGCTAACTTTAAAAAGACAATTTGGAGAAATTATATTTACCACTGTGTGCTTTACTGGTTCTCAGTACTTTAAGACTTTTTGATTGGACTGATGGTAACATTAACAAATGTGATAATGACGTGTGAATATTTAGCATTCTTGATACTTCAGTAAATCGATACTTTCCAAATGGCAAATATACAATGTTGCAAAATAATGTATGGTTAAAAATCCACCATTCAAATAACAATCTAGATCACTAGATTTTGATATAACAGCTTTAAAACATTTGGTATAGTTTTAGCTACCATAGTGCAATGACTCTTTAAGAAAATGCTTTGTTAACTTTTAGTGTAGTGTCTGAAAGAATCAGTGTCCTAGAAAGAGTCTTCATAATATGGTCTCTTTCCCAAGTACATAACTGTGTGAGACTAGATTTTCTTCCTATACTTTAACCAAGACAACACAATGCAACAGATAGAATAGAGAAATGTTTATGAAAATCTAGCTGTCTTCTACTAAGCTACACACTAACAAGTTTTACAACATGTAAAATAATGTCATTTTTCTCATATATTTTGTTTCAGACAGTATGTTATTTTTTGTTAGTTATTTACATTAACATGAAATGATTTTATTTAGTTATCTAATGTTATTTATTTTCATATTCAGTAATATTAATAGCTGTAACTCACATAAGAAAAGCTCTTTGGAACTCTAAGTGTGGAAAGGGTTCCTGAGACCAAAATGTTAGAGATAGGCTGCCTTAGGTAGCACAATTGGATTTGACTTCATGGAACTTGGGGCTATTGGGAAAACAGAGGAAAGAGACAGAGTGGTAACAGCCAGAAATGTGTTCTCGGAAGACATGGTTTTTCAGTTAAACTATGAAAGTGGGTACGATTTTAAGAGAATTTTTTTTGAAGAATGAAAAGTATGAATAAAAGCTAAAAACACAGATGGATTCAATACTGTCAGGCAATACTAACACACTCAGTTAACCGTAAAATAGAAAAGTCACAATTCTTTTCTGCCTCTCATGTTCTCTCTTCCTCTCTCACATTCCACAAACACTGGCATTGTCACCCCGTTTGCGTGGATCACTCCTCCTACTCTGTGCTGTGGTCTCTCACTTGCCATACTCATACTCAAGATTGACATTTCACTTTCCCACTGATGAATCTCAGATCTTTGTCTTACCTTCTCTCATGAGATCTATAACTTTGTGTTCTGGATATCTTAAAGATGGGAAAGTGAAAGTGGAATAAATGTTTTACTGGAAACCACTTCTCTCCTTTCAGTCCTGTTCTTTGTACCCTCCAACTAATTCAGGAGTAACTCAGGCCAAAATCTACAGCTCGCCTTTGTCTCCATTCCTAGCTTCTTCCCCAGTAGTTATGTGATTTCATTCCATAACTATTCTGTCTCTAGTCCCATTGCTTTCTGTTTTTCTTTCCTATAATATTACGTTTTGGATGTGATTTAAATATGTCCTCAAAGGGTCCAGTGCTAAAGCTTATTCCTCAGTGTGACCATGTTGAGAGATGGTGGAATCTCTAAGCTCTAAGGCCTAGTCAGAGGCAGTTCAGACATAGGACCTGCCCTTTGAAAGGATTAATGCGTTTCCCTGGGGGTCCTGGTCAATTTCCATGATGGCAGGTGGGTATATCAAGAGTGGCCGTGGCCCCGAATCTCTCCTATGGTTTCCTGTCTGGCCACATTACCTTTCGCACATGCTACAGACACAGTTGCCTTCCACCCTAAGATTCTCACCAGACGTCAAACTGGTGAAGTTTTCCTGTCCTGGACTTTCATTGTCTACGTTAGCTGAATAAATGTGACTTCTTTATAAAGCATCCAGCCTGAAGCATTTTGTTATTGAATCAGAAATCAAAGAAAAATATACACAATTAATTGCACCATTTTCTTTTTTCTGCCACTAGTCGTGTGACCTTCTATTGCATTCTCCTGATTGCTGCCAAAATCAATACTATAATAATAGCAAACACAGCCATACTATTTTCTTTATTTGAAATCCTTTTATGCCTCCTCCATAATGAATCACTAACACATTAGTGGAACATAAAAGGCCAGCAAGGAACATAAACGGCCCTTCATTACCTCTTCACCCTTCCTGTGTGGCAGGGGCCCTCCACAGCCCATGACAAGTGCACTCCTGCTTCTGCCCTATCCAAGAGTTTCAGCCCCAACTGTCAGAGCTGCCTCACATTCCACACCCATGTCCTGGTGGTGCTCCTCGTGTGGGCCCTTTCCTGGTTCATCAGCAAAGAGTACCAGCTCACTGTTCTAGATTGCTCCCAAGACCTGTCCTCTCTAAAAACTTTTCACTTTGTTTTTAACAGCATACTTAATTTTTTAAATTATATTTTTTCTTGCATCTATGTGTATTTTTATAATTTTATTTTAAATGTGATTATTTGCATTTGCATCTATTTCTGAAACTATTCCTAAAACAATTTCTCCTCACAACCAGATGAGTTGGCCTTCCCCTCCGCAGCACAAGATACTACGGTGCAGAGCATTTAGCATAGGTTTACACTGTGTTAAAGAAATAGGAAATAAAAAAAAATAAATTCTAGCACATAGTATCCAATTAGGCATTCCTTCTAACTTATCAGCCTACAAAGCTGGTAAACAAAGTGCTGGGGTTTATAAACAGCTGTCCAAAATCCAAGTGTCCATTTCACTCTTTAAAAATGTATTTGGGCTTTAGAGGATGGCAGTGGCCGGCCTCCACCAAATTGCTGCTGGGCCAAAACCTAGGTAAAAATCCATTTTCAATTGGTACATGAAGGAGGCCGAGTGTAGAGTGCACGAGCTTCGCGCACCTCGGAGGGGAGGCACTGAACACTGTGCACATATCCATCGAGATGTCACTATAAAGTGGTAAAAGGGTAGTGACCTTCTAGTTATTAAGGGAAGATGAAACTGGAGGAAACAATTACGTGTGGAAAACCGTGGACACGTGCGATTGTTCCATGAAACAGAAGCACCAGGCCACAGGATTTCTTGCCCAAATTCTATGCTGGCGATACTCACTCATGAAGACACTCAGTGGAAAGGTGCATGTTGATAGTTAATTATTTTAAAGTAAGAATAAGCTTACAATACGATAATAACAAAGAAAAAACCAAAAACATCTCACAAATCATCTCCTATTGATGGTTCTTAAATTCCTGAAATATGCAGATTTAGGTTTTTTAGATTTGATATTCTTTTACATCTTAACAGATTTTGCTTTAGAATTTTCTTTTCCAGAGTCAAATCTCCAGTCTTTCATTTTAACATAGGTACGTCATTCACAGTTCATTATAAGGAGGATTAAAATTCTTAAGCAGCAACATCACAGCCCTATTTTTCATCCCCCAATTTCAAGTGATATCAGTGTTACAGATAAGCCTGCCAGAGACTCACTTCATTACTGGATTCAAATCTCTGTAATTAATGAGAACTTACAGTTGTCTGTGAAATATATAGGAACTCAGAGGGTGTTTTATGAAGTCAATTTGGAAAAATGAGACATTCTTGGTTTATTAAAGTACTATCAATTAAAGAACTTATCTGCAACTACACTGCATATGAACTCATCATGAGCTTATCTTTGTTAATTTTTCTAATTTGATTACTAACAATAATCAATAAGAACTTTGTCTAAAAAGATTTATAAATGATATCAGACAGGAAACTCACCTCCTACTTAAATCCTCATTGTATTTGGTTTCCTGGTCTTAAAGGTAGAGCATAGGCACAATAGCTATGGTGCTAGAAGTCAAGTTGACAGGTTCTGCCTAAAAACAGTGCTAGATAAACTGTTCCAGACAAATTTGGATGGAAACATATAGGACTTACTGAGAAGTTACAAATTATCCACAGCTCTTATAGCTGATGATTTCAACTTAGAAACACAAGCTTTACTAAGAAAATAAGAAACGTCCATATATTTATAGTTCATTGCATCAAGAAGACATTATCCCAGTATAGAAATGACAAGTCATGCTTGGCTATATATTTCAGGGCTTATCCATCAGGGGAATACCACTTTCTTCTTCTCCTTCTCCTTCTTTTTCTTCTTCTGTCTCTCTCTGTACTCCACGCTAGTCCTAAATGCTCCATGTAGCCCAGGAGGGCCTCAAACTCATGCCCATCCCCCCACCTCAAATTTTCATGTACCTGGATAACAAGCTGTGCCACCCAGTTTATGTGATGCTGGAGAATCTAACCCAAGGCCTAGAGCTTGCTAGACAAGTGCATTAACCTCTAACTATGACTGCAGATCCATGGGAGCAGATGTTTTAAAGGTTAATGTGGAAAGACAAGAATAAGGAGGCAAATTGGTTTGAAATTAGAAACAAAAAAAAGATATAATCATTTGAGATATTGCCAGTAATTGTGGAGCAAGCATAGAATTATAGAACTTACCATCCTTCATGTTGGCTTACTGCAGCAAAAGTTTTAAAATAGTGGGGTCTCTGATAAATCAAGTTTCAATGTTCTGTGTCACGGCAAGCAATTTGGTCAGTTCAGCAAGATTATCAAATAGTTTGACACTGTGGCGAATAGCAGAGCAAAACATAGATTTAAATAGGAAGAAAGAGGCTGGAGGAACAGCTCAGTGGTTAAAGTGCTTGCCTAGCAAGTGCTAAGTACCCGAGCTTAATTCCCAGCAACACATAAACTGGGCATGGTGGTGCATGCTTGTATCCCAACGCTGATGAGGCAGGAGGACTGCCTTGTGCCCAACGTGCCAGCCTGGGCTACATAATGAGTTCAGGACCAGCTTGGGCTAAAGATTGAGAACTCTGTCTCAAAACAAACGAACAAACAAACAAACAAAAAACCAGGAAGATAATTCTCAAACTCATAATGGGAAGAAGGAGGCTTTCTCAACTTTCTGGGAGTCTAAGTGGTAAAAATCACCCCATCAGAGGCGAAAAGTTTAGTTTTCCAAATCCTCCTCCCCTCTCAGACACACTTTGCTTTATGTAAAGATTAGATCTCAAAGCTGAAATCTGGGGGCAGAAGAACTGCTTTTATAGATAAAGCATCATGCTTCACAAGGAAGTTTGCACCTTCATTTGGATTACTTGGAACAGTGGATCCAAGCCACAGAAAGAAGGCATGGAGCCGAGAAAGGCAGGCGCTGACAGCCAGTTCTCCAGTGATGAAGGAACACACAGCGCTGGGTGAAAATGAGCCATACATGGAACACGTCTTCGTTTTCCTCCTTTTCCCTTCTCTTCCCTTCTTGATCCCTTTCCCCTTCCATTATTTCCTTTCCATGTTGGGTTAATGTAAGTCACAAATAGACAACTCTCCTCTCTCTTCCCCTTCCCTCTCTTTCTGTTGGAGGTGGGCCTGCATGCATATATTCATTTTAATGTTCACTTATACATTTCGGAGATTATTCCATTATTTAAACATGGCTTCAAAGTATTCTTTTGAAGCACAGTTATAATTTATAGTTCATTGAACTTTTTAAACCATGTTTAATGAAGGTAAAGTCTAGAAAACATGGAGAGATGTGAAATCATGGAAAAATTACTAGAGTGAAGATCAGAAGACCTGTTCTCCTCCCACATCACGAGCTTTACTCTGAACCTTAGTTTGCCTCTCTGGGAAATGAAAATATTCGGTCAAAATGACCCCAAGACATTTTCCAACCCCAATATTTGATTAGTAAGTGGAATCTAGGCTGCAGTAAGCAGAGAACAATCACATAGCCCATCAACACTGAGCAGAGCCCTATCTAAATGAAAGAGTACAGAGAAAACAGCTTTGGAAATACTGAAACTTACTTCCTTCAACAAACCAACAGCTTGTTTAATAACAATTAACAAAAAAAAGAGATCATGCTAATAGCAATGTGTAGTATTTTGTTATAAGTGAAGAGGGAAAAGTGTAGCAAAGCCAAAAATATCCCATAAGATCACCAAAAGACAAGTACCAGCAAGAATACTGGGTTGCCTTCTTCGCTAAAGCTTCCAAGTAGAATAGTAATGCACAAAGAAAAGAGAAAAAAAATTAGAAGTTAAATAATTAAATTATAACATGGTAGTAAATCCAATAATCAACAATCAATGGAATGGAGCAATAGTTTGGGGATCCAGGGTTCGATGGATAACGGCTACATGGATTTGCTTGGTCACTCACCAGAAATATGTACTTGGACAAGAAAACACGTAGGAAATGTGGACAACACAGAAAAATAAAAAAGCCTCAAAGCAAGAAATTCAGAAAAAATTAGTTTTAGCTCCCTAACAGTTTTATTCATATCTGCATGCTGACCATAGCATTAGGCATTAGTCAGGGTTCTCCAAGTGCACTCAGAGTGGGAGAAAGTGGCTGCTCCTGCTCAAGCAGCCAGGCAGAGAGCAAATTTAATTTCCCTCCATTTCTTTGCTGTACTCAGGCTCTCAATGATTAGATGAGGCCCACTCACTCTGGGGAGGGCAATCTGCTGTACCCAGTGCACCAATTCAAAGTCAGACTCTTTCAGAAACATCCACACAGACAAATCTAGAAATAATGTTTAACCTGATATCATGGTTCATGCAATTGACACATAAGTCTATTATACATACCACTTTTACCTAAAGTATTCTAAAAACGTGCCAGTCGTGCTCTTCAAGAGCACAACCAGACAAAGATGTTCACCACTCAGCTTATTAATAAACATTATTTTGGAAGTCCCAGTGAGCACAATAAGAAATCAAAATAATGTGTAACAGTACCTAAATGCAATTCTGAAGATGTGGCTGTATATATCATCCCAAAAAAGTAATTTTAAACTAACAAAATAAAAAGATAATTTCATTATTCACATAAACGTATTTTAAATCAGTAGCTATTTCTTTACTGGTAATGAACAGCAGAAATAGAAATAAAAAAAGAGCAAATTCGCATAAAACTAGATAATAGTAAGAATTAAGAAGGAAATTTTAGGAGCTTTATGTTGAAAATAAATTCTACCTGTTCTACTTTATTGAATGGCTCAGAGAGAAATAAATAAAGTTATGTTCCGGGGTAGGAAATCATAGTATCAAAAAAACAAGCCTCTAGAAAAATGATAAATACAATAAAATGTTAAGAGCTTAATTGAGGAATATTGACATATAATAAGACTTACGTATATAAAACGAATGTTTGACAGATTTTCATATATATAAAAATATATATATATAAAAATATCACCATAATTAACATAATGGAATACTCTCTACAGTCCTCCTTGTCCCACTACAGTCCTTCCCTCCCAACACTGTCTGCTGTCTCCTTTTCACGTAACTAATGATCAACTTTTTAATCACTACAGACTCCTTTGTTTTCTTGAAATTTATGTAAATATAATCATGTAATATATTCTTGGCTTTATCCAGATTCTTTCATTCAATGTAATTATTTTGAGATCATCTATTTGTTGCTTATACCAATAGCTCTTTTTATTTCATTGCTGAATATTCTATTACATGAATATAACACAATTTGCTTACCTATTTACTTCTTTATAAACATGAAGGATGATTTTACATTGTGGTCACTGCAAATAAAGCTGTTATAAATATTTGTGTCTGAGTCAGCAAATGTGTATAAGTTTTTATTTCTCTGGGGACTATAATGTGTCCAAAATATAGAAGAAAATATTTATGATCATCATTTTAAAGTTTTAGGATTGTCGTGTAGGTCTGTATTACATTTTTATTACTTTTTATGTGGTCTAGTTTTGTATGTAGATAACTGTTTCAGCCCTACTTATTGAACAAACAAGAAAAGTCTGTTCATATTTTTGTCAAAAATCAACTGTATATATGTGCATTTATTTATGAAACTAGTCTGTTTCTTCAATATATTGATTTAATTTTGTAGCTTTTATAGTAGTAGTTATCAGAATATTGAACTTACTGCACTAACTGATAAAAATCTCAACCTATACACAAGTCTTGAAAAACTCTGAAAAGGGGTTTTCTTAAAGGGCATTACAATATCATCCGTTAGACATACAAATGTGCACACAAACATATATGCACTATGCTTGTATATCCACAAAATCAGCCATGTAAAATACAGAGTGCATGCCATGTATATGCACTGGGACAAGACCTCACTACTTCATCCTCACTTAGGGCAATGCAGGGATTTCGAAAGGCTTTGCTAAGGTGCTTATGTTTGCTTCTGAATGTGGTCCCCAGATTCTTCCTGTGTGGTTGGGTCTGGCCATCAAACCTGCCATTTGTATCTCTTCTACTTCTCAGGTCTAAAATGAATGAGAACCTTGCTCCAGTGGATCCAAAGAGTTGCTCCCATCTCTTCTTAGTGGATATGAGACAATGATCCTATGGGGAGGAGGGTACTTGCCACACAGTGTTGCCCCAGCAACAGGGTCCCATTTCTGCTGATGCCACTAACACAAGCACTGGATTGTGGCTTAGGTTGCCTTTCCAGACATAGTCCAGGTTAGTGGCTCAAACTACATAAGTTCTTAACAGCTCAAAGAAAGGCAACAAGATAAGGATGGGCAGATATTTCTGTCTCAAGGAGACAACCAGGGCTCGGTTTTTGTGTGTCTGTTTTCCTGTCACCAGCCCCAGA
>PVKB01001704.1:320661-371682 GCA_004027205.1 Ctenodactylus gundi | reverse complement strand
GACGCTGCCCCGACTCAGTACATGGGCGAGCGCGCGTCCGTCCACCTCACGGCTTCGTCGCCTCCTGACGCCACGCCTCATCGCACCCTGCACTGAGGATTGCACTGCCACACGCACGGGGGTCTGGGGAGCCGTCAAAGGACAGCAGCAGGCAGCAGGCAGGTGAAGTGGGAGGAAGGAAGAGGTTCTTTTGAGTTTCCGGTACTTGTGTTCTCATTCAATCATAATGAATCTCAGAAGCAGATGTGGTTATAGCAATTTCATTACGTCTCGGGAATGCAAATCATGTTCAAAAATCATCGCAATTCAAATAATAGTAAGCAATGCTCGTTGTCTCCAGCGCTGGCTTTTCATGCACTGACTCAACCCTATCATGTAGAGAGCCCCGTGGGACTCACTGACAGTCAAGGAAGGTGAGCCGGGTGAGCTCCTAGGGCACACAGCTGATAAATGGTGCATCTGGGGCGCAAACCCAATCGTCTACCACCTCACCTCTCGCCAGCCCTCGACAAGCCCGAGATACCAGCCTCAGTCTAGCTCCAAAACCCGTTCGCGTTACACAGCACAGCTGCGGCTATGAAAAGGCACATTTATTTAATTACAGCTTCTTCTGTTTAAGAAAAAAAGAATTAACAAAAACAGTTGCCCCCAAAGTAGACAGCAGTGGAGTGTAAGTAGTGAGCTTCCTGACATGAAGTGTGTTAATGTAGAGGCCAGTGATCAGTTCCAAAAGAAATTATAGAAGGAATGCAAACACTTTGATAAGGGTCAGAGGACGGAACTTCAGTCATTTGAGGTCCAGGAGTCAACAACTCAATAACAGCCGTGTCCCTAATGAGTCAGGATTTGATTTTTTTATGTTTTCTAATCAATCAACTTGGAATAATGTTGAAAATAACACCTCAGGGCAATGCGAAAGTTCTCTACCAGATATTTATTTCTACAGCTGGTCTCTGTCCCCGAACCTGACACTTCTGTCCCTGTCCCAGTAAGTCCTGGTGCCTGGCTGTGACCATTACTACTGCCCCAAACACTCTGGCCATTTGTTTCCATTTTTTCCAATTAGAAGACTAATTTTGCTTACATAATGAGAAGCTGGCTATTTCAGAGGACACCCATGCCCTAAGAGATTGAATCACAGATGGTAACTTCATTCCCCTTGAAAAGTCATTAGTTTAGACGTGGGCGTGTGACAAAATTTGTACTAAGGGAACACCAAGGATTGGGGAGGCTCAGGGAAGATTTTTCTCACTCAAGAAAGCCTAGCAGTCCCATTTGCTGCCTCGGAATGCTGTCACCTGTTTAAGACACCTGCAATGGAAGAGCCACCTAGTGCCACCTGGAGCGTAATCATGAGAGGACAAAATAAATTACTGTAAGTGACAGCAGAAAGAAGAACAGGTACTGGGGCCTTGGTGACACCACGGAACTACTGAATTAACGACCTTTCACGTTTCTCTGCGTCAATACATGAAAGAAATTCTTAAGAACTGTTATTCATGGCAGTAGTCTTGGATTTTTCACTTACAGCTAAAAGCAACCAAACTGATAAATGAATTGCCACATTATTCACAGCATTTATTAATGTACTGGCTTTTTTATTGTGGCTTTAGGGGTCAAGCCCAGCGAGCCTTCACACCGAGCTACATCCTCAACTCATTTTCATTTTGATTGTCAGACAGTCTTGCTAAGTGGTGACAGCGGGGCTCGATCTTGCAATCCTTCTGCCTCAGCCTCCCACAGTGAGGGGATTAAGTGTCTGTGCTACTGGGCCTAGCTCTTCATAGAATTTTAAACATTATGTGTCTAAAACACTCATCCATCGTCCAATGTGAATTTTTCCTAGGAAGATGATAAAATAAAAACATTAAAATGAATGAAAAATTTTAAAATAATAAAATAATTGCTATTGGTCATCCTGGGGAACAGATTTTGGAATTAAATATACCTAACTTTAATTTAAAATCTGCCTCTCCATTTTTTATTTTTTGAGACAATGTCTTGCTCGGGCAATCCTCCTGCCTCAGTCTTCTGAGCTGTGGGACTACAGACATGTGCCACCAATCCTGGCTAATTTTTACGGGATGCTGGGGAATTGAACCCAGGGCCTTGCACATGCTAGGGAAACGCTTTAGCCACTGAGCTACAACCTCCAGCCTCTTATCTCTTCATCTTAACAATGTAGTCATCTTGGGAAAATTACATAACCTCTCTGATATCGATCCCTCATATTTTAAAAGAAAGGATAATAATATTTTGCAAAGTTGTGAAAAATTGCGATCATGTATATAAAGTATACGGAGCACAGCAGGTACTGAATAATTAGTCACCTATCTGCTAGTCAGTTTCCTTCTCTGTAAATCTAACCTTACACGGTTGGCACGAGAACTAAAAGAAACAGTGAACGCACACAACCACCACTCGGTACGTAACTACAGCCAACTCTTTGGGGATGGAAAGTGGAGCCACCAAATCGCCCAGGGAATAGAACAAAGGCACTACCGTCTGGTGAGAACGTGGGGAGACCCCAACGGAACTCTGTGTTAGCAGAAGTGAGCCACAGCAGGGGCAGAGGGCCCAAAGACAGCCTTCCTCTTGTTCCTCAATTTTTTGGCCAGAGGCTAGCCATCCTTAGAACTGGGAAAGAGGACGCTGAAGTCACGTCGTAGGCACCCAGAGCTATCAAAGCCAGCAGTCTAGGTGAACTCGCAGAAGAGATGTCGACAGTTAGCATGTGACTCTCCACGGCTCTATTCCCACCCCCGCACTCCCACCAAATGTAGTCACTCTGTGCGCTGAGACATTCAGTGACTTTCAACAGTCCTTCAGAACTTAATTTGTTCCACATTTTATCAGTTCTATTACAGTTAATGTCAATATCTTAATTTGGTTTTAAAGCAGTGCCAAGGAAGCTTTTCTCCGAGAATGCTGGCATTTGGGGTTCTCCTGCAAGAATGCCAGGAAGTGCGCTGACTAAAGGGTTTGGGCTCAGATAAGCACTTGGTAAGCGAGAACTCTGAGCAGCGCTTCACTCAGCCAGACTGCAGTTCTCTCGTTCATAAAACAGGAAGGATTGCACTGAGTCTTTTTTCCCGTACTCATAACAAACTGCTTGGCCCCTTCCATGACCGCCCGGTCCCACTGCTCATCTCTGTATACAGAGCCCCTCCATGTGGCTGATAGCGCATTTCTGCCATGCCCACATGACTCAGCAGATACAGCCCAACACACTTCCTCCTCATCTTTGGCATCCAGCTAAGCTACCCTTCCTGGCTAACCGCTGGAGGTCGGACTGGCCACATGGCTACATTTTAGTCAGTGACATGTGATGCAAACCACCCTCAAGCAATTCTCCACCTTCCTCTCTCTCCCCTCATTTCCTGGTGGCGTCAAAAGATCCAGTGGATGATCTTGACCTTGTTGGCTGGTGCTGGAATGCGGTAGAGCCCCGTGATGACGGCGTTCTTCCCTGCTTCAGATCCCTGCCCATCCAACCCTCTTTCTGCCACTCTCACTGAACTATGGCATACATGAGAAACACACTCATCTAATGGCCACTAAATATAATATTTGGCCAACTTTGGCTACACGACCAGCTACAGGATGTCTTGTTATAAACCAACAATATACTGTCTTGCCTTAGGAAGTAAGGCAGCTTTCTGGGCCCAGTTAGATTATATATGTTCTACAACATGATCTCACTATAATTAGATAAAAATAAGAGGAGGACTGGGCTGGAGGAATGACACAGTGGTTAAAGCATTTGCCTTGTAAGCGCAAGACCCTGAGTTCAACTCCCCAGCACCACATGAAGTTGGACATGGTAGCACACACCTATAATCCCAGCATTTGGGAGGCTCAGGCAGGAGGACTGTCCCGAGTCCAAGGCCAACCTGGGCTACAGAGTGAGACTCAGTCAAAAAAATAAGGGGGTGGGACTTCTTCAAATTAAAAAACTAAACTACTTTTTTAATGCCAGTTTTTAATCTGCAGTTAACAGCACATACATTCTTGAAAATGGAGACAAAAAGTCACAGGCTGTTTCCTGTGACCCTATTGGCCAGTGCAAATAAAACTTTAATGACTCAGAATAATGGTGTATCTGTCGACCTGAGAGCAAAACAGACTTTCAAGAGTCTTCCACCCAGGCTCATGGTGACTAGGTAGTAAACTTTTTTTTTTTTTTTTTTTTTTTGAGGCAGGGTCTTGATCTGTAGTCTAGGCTGGTTCTGAGCTCAACATGGAGCCCAGACTGGCCTCCAACTCACACAATCCTGCCTCAGCCTCTCAAATGCTGGGATTACAGGTGTGCATCACCACGCCCAGCTTACGTGGTGCTGGGGAATCGAACTTGGGTACTCAGCACTTGCTAGGCAAGCGCTTTAACAGCTGCACTATTCCTTGAGATAACTACATCAACCCGTGGTGGTGCCAGAACCCCGATAACCTGTCGCCTGTTCGGATGCACTCCCTGTGGTGTTGTCCGGTAGATTACTGAGGACTACTGTGGACTTCGACGACTTACCACGCGTGCTCTGGGACACACCCTCCAAGCACCACAGGAGTCTACCTGCCCAGCCCCAGGGTGCTTTCCTCTGCATCAAACCTTTGCAGGTCAGACACTTGCATGTAAAATAAGTAAGTTAAAATTAAAATTATTTTAAAATAGTCATAGACTAAATGGTGCACGGACCCTGGGTAGAAGTGAGAAGACGTCACCATGCAATGAGGTGGCATCAGCTGCCCACCACGCTGAATGAGGGCCCGTGGCGACTCATGAGAGTTGGTGCCGGGCGAGAAGGTTAGCCACGAAGCACGGGCGCTCACCTGCCAGCAGCCACCTGGCTCTTCAGTACAAAACATCCGGTTCACTTCCACACACCCCGAGCCTCCCTCTGAGTCTGGTAAGCAGTGACGGAGCAATACTTGCTAGATTAAACGGGATCTTCGGGGAAACTCCAGGGGAAATCCCCCAGCATCCTTCGGGGCTGGAAATAAAGCAATCCTCCAGAAGACGACGTCAGCCTAGTTTGTGAGGAAGATGTCAGGTTGCCTGTATTCTATTTTTCCTTTAGGAAAATAAAGAAAAAGGAATGCTAAGGTCAGTTAGAACCCTGTGCACTTGTTCTGTACCAACCTAGGGGCACGGGGATTTCAGCTAGGAGCCATAATAGGATTTTGGCAATTCTGCCTTGAAGAGACGTGAAGAGCCTGATCCTGCCATGGAACTGTGCTCGGCAACGGGAGGTGAGGGCACAGGGACGAGCGAGACGAGAGCGAGGCGTGGACGCTAGCCAGCACCTCCAGGTCCTGCCGCACTCGGGGACGGAATTCATCCCGGGCAGAGTTAAGGACATGGCGGTCAAGACAGGTGCAAGAGACGGAAGACCCCGACAAGGTCTCCCCTTGGCTGAAACGCCACTGCAAGTCCACCTCGGGCTCGCCTAACAAAACCACTCCAGCTGTGCAGTCACAGGATGAAGGTAAAGCCCTTTCTCAGAAACAAGAACAGCCAATATCAACTATCACCACGTGACGACAGTGGTTCAAGCATTGGCCTTGGGAGCGCAAGGCCCCGAGTCCAACTTGCCAGCACCACATGAAGTTGAACATGGTAGTACACACCTGTAATCCCAGCACTCGGGCGGCTGAGGCAGGAGGACTGTCCAGCCAGAGAAACATAAACAAACAGCACACAATGCAACGCAGCCTCGTGGGACAGGCAGGAACAACGACTAAGGGTGACACGGTCGTGCCTCTGCTGACTAGGGAACAGGCTGGGCTCTCAAACCTCCACTGCCGTGTCTTCAGACGGAGACCAGAGTGCTAAGTAATCTGAAGCAGTAGCTCTGGATCCAACACAGAATTAAGGGAGTTGGAGCCTAGGAAGCACGAGGCTTTCTCTTATCCAGGGGACCAGAGCAGGTGAAGCTCTGAGCTAGAGGAAGAAAGCCCACTGGGAAGCCACAGCAGGCCAGGGGTGTGTCGCTTCCTTATCTCCGCATCCAGCAGGCAGAGGATGTTTAAGCCTAGGATTACTGAGCTTAACTCAACCAAGTAGACTACCTTGTGCCGCCAAACATGACGCCTGCCAGATGCGGTGGGGACACAAGCTCTTACTTGTATATCCCACAGAAGAAGAGGAGGAAGAGAAACAGCAAGGAGGAGGAGGAGGAGGAGGAGGAGGAGGAGGAGGAGGAGGAGGAAATTGCAACTCTTGACTCAAGCAGTAAACAGAAACCTTCCACAGCCGTCCTCCTGTGTCCACAGGGCATGTGTCCCCAGACCCTCCATCTACACCTGATACGGCAGGCCGTACCAAATCCTATGCACGCTGTGCCTTATCCAACACATACAGACTTATGATAAAATGTAATTTATAAATTAGCCACAGCAAAATATTGATAATAAAATAGAACAATTATAATAATAAACTGTAGTAAAAATAACATGAAAATAGTTTCCCTCTCCCCAGGTATCTGATTATCCTGTCCATTTTGGCACACCCGGCGTAGGGCTCCTTCCCTTCTCGTGCCAGGGCAGACGAGCTCTTTTCCTTCCCCGGGGTAGTTCAGCGTGCCCAAACTGCCAGCCTCCCTTCTCTTGCACTCTGGGCCATTACCTTAAATGAGCCTCCCTCCCCCTGCCGACCCCTTGCTCCTCCAAGCACAGGGATGCTGTGACAGTCAAGGCGACGGCTGAGACAGCTGGGTGACTGGCAGGCAGGCAGGGTGTCTTTTACAAACACATTGGACAAAGGCGCAATTCACGTCTCCCGCGAAGTGAAATGGGAGAGACAGCATGGGATTTCTTTGTGCCGCTCAGAACAGCAGATGCTTTAAAACTTAGGAGCTGTCTGCTTCTGGAATTTTCTACTTAATATTTCTGAGCTAAAGTCAACCATGAGCAACTGAAACCATGGAAAGTGAAATCATAGATAAATGGGACTACTGTCTTATAACGTGTCATCAGGGCAGAGAAATAACACTGGCATCTTGAAAGGGGACTTTGGAGAGTGCTGATTTCCAACAGAGTAACACCTCAGTATGCCCCACTTAGACGCAAAGACAGTCAGAAACCTTGCCCACCGACTCTTCCGAGGCAGGATGCTTCTGAATGTCACATGCTGAACCCCGCTTGGGAAAACCTCGTAGTCTGATAGCCACAAATATTAATATTTTGAAGTTTCAAAGGATCAAAGTTTCAAGTACTATGACTCAGAATATGCACTAGGTATGTTCTAGAGAAGGATGAAGGAAAGAGGTCAGTCTTCTTTTGCTCCTGGTGAAAAGACAGGTTAGGTACCCAGTTCCCAGAATCTGGGACCTCAATCAGATTATCACTGACACATACTCGTTAGAGAGACAAACGTGCAGGAAATTCACTCAGGGAAGACTCCAGCTGTCTACCTCAACAGGGTCTATATGCCAAGGCCTGACATGCAGCCCAGGTGAGCTGGCTGCAACAAGTCGAGCCAGGAAGACTCTGACTCTCTGGCCAAAATCACACCAGAGCAGCCAGGACCACGCTCCGTGACTGCCCAGCTGGATCTCGTGATGCGGGCTAGAAAAGGTATGGGAAGGTGATACCAGAGGGAGAAATTATTAACATATTTTAATATATTTACAAAAAAACCAAGGAAAGGAAAACGTACTTCCGGGAGACCTCACTTGGACAAGTGCCTGGAAATGTGTCCTGCTCATCTCCCTGGCTAGCCTCTGTCCTTGCTCCTCTGCAGCCTCGCAGTTTCCCCTCATGTTCAGAGAGACACGCAGTGAGCACAGCTCAGCTCTGCAACTTGCCCATCCACGAACGAGGCAGGCGGCGTAAGCGATTCGGGAAGGACTCCCTCTCTCTTCCTAGTAAGGCGAAGGGAAACACGGACCATCAAGAATTACTTACTTTGGGTGGAACATGACAGCGGCGAGGTGCCGCTTTTTAAAAAAGCAAATACTCATAGCGGGGCACGGCGGCTGACACCTGTAATCCCAGCTACTCGGGAGGCTGAGGCAAGAAAACTGCAAGTTTGGGGTCTGCCTGGGAAGCTTATGGGGACCCTGTCCCCAGATATTAAACAAACAAATAAATAGGCCTGAGGATATAGCTCAGCAGTAGATCACACCATGTTAAATCTCCAGTATTGTCAAAATAAAAAATAAAAAGCAAATATTCAAAGATTCCTAAATCATTGAATCCCCTGAAAATTATTCCCCAGTTTCCTCTATTCCTGTAAGAATAGGTCAACAGGAGTTACGTGGATGCCCACAGTGAATGAGAAAACAGGACGCAGCTCTCAGGAAGGGCCAGGGCCGGGAAGGCCCCCTCCTCCTCCTCGCCTCTGTCCTTCTGGTACAGTGGTCAAGGAAAAAGATGAGGACCTCAGCATGACGCAGACTTGAGTTCTCCTCCCTCTAACAGTTATGTAGTACGTAGGTCACCTGACTTCTCTGTCTCTTCTGCATCTGTATAACTCGAATACTAAATAATCCCTCTGACTATAGGATTGAGACCGTGCTTCAAGATTCTGAGGAAAAAATGCAGAATGGTCATTTAAGAGAGGAGGCAGCATGGGCCATGGTGCTGGCAGACCCTGCAGAGAGAAGTGGGCAGCGATGGAGAGCAGGTCCATCCCGTGGACCCTCACGGCGACCTGGACAGATCCACGGCAGTGTATGCGGGGTGCCTGGATGAGCGCCTGCCTGGCCTGTGGCAGCTGCATCCACATCCCCTCCCATCTGCCCGAATGGCTGGTGGCGTGCCGCGCAGAGTGTCCCCAGACATCTCCATGTCCTATTCCACAGAACCTGTGAACTACACAGTAATACAACTTTCTCGTGTGATTAGGTCAGGGATTTTGAGGTAAGATAATCATCCCAGAGTCCCTCAGTGGACCTGATGCAATGCCAAGGGTCTCTATGAGGGAGAAGGTCATGTGAAGACGAGCAGAGAGATTCGAAGATGCTACACCAGTAACTAGGAACAGGAAGCAAGAAACCCAGGTGCTTCCGGAGGCTGGACCAAGCAAGGAGCCTCCCCGCGAGCCTCCGGCAGCCTGCTCACTCTGAGTTCAGCTCCACGCAACTCACTGCAGAATTCTGACCTCCAGAATTGAAAGAGAATCTTTTTGCTATATTAAGCCACTAAATTTGTGTTAATTTATTATAAAACCTTAAAAAAAGAATACAGTTGGTCTAACTACGTTCCTACTTTAGATCTCCACTCCTAGATCCAGACTCAGGTACACAAACACTTCTTGACATATTTGCCAGCATACAGTACAGTGTCCCACATTTAAATTGTCCAAATTGACTGTCTCCATTTTTTACTACCTCCCTCTTCCTACACAGCACACCTGGTCCTTTCGTATCTTTTATAGTGACCTCAATCTCAGAAAAAGATAATACCACACATGCACGCGTGCGCGCACACACAATACGTGTCCCGCAACGTCCCTCACTCCCTGGTTCCCGGTGACCTCCTTTGTGTTTTCAATACACAGGGTCTTCGCAAGGGTCGCTTCCTCTGTCTTGAAAACGTTTCCTGCCACTTCTACCAGTCTCTAAATCTCAAAGGCACAGATGCACGTATCTGCTTTCTTATATCACTCACTCACATACCCTCTGATCCTTCTAGAGAATATACATAATATGCAATGTACTATATATGTAATATAAGTATGACTTCATTAATGTACTATATTGCAATATACAGTACAATACATAAAACGTATCTGTTGTATGTACAATAGGTAACATGCATTATATATTCACTGAATAATAAATAAGTGCTCTATTTTTTCATCAAATCATAACATAGATTTAATTTTTATTTAGCTTTTTTACACAGTGGAGCAGCACCACTAGTTAGCTTGAGCTTATTAACAAAAAAAAAAGAGAAAGAAGAAGAAGAAGAAAACTTAGATAACTTACACTGAGAAAAGGGGTTTTATTTTGGCTTACAGCGTCGGAAGTTTCAGTCCATGGCTGGCTGGCCCCTCGCCTTTGGGGCTGGTAAGGCAGCAGTCGCTGCAGCGAAGTATGACGGAAGAGGCTGCTCCCTTCACGGTGGCCAAGGAGGTACAGACAAGAGACCAGGGTCCCCCAGTTCAATCAAGGGCGTGCCCCTCATGACCTACGACCGCCCCTAGGCCACACCTCTCAATAGCACCATGGGCTGGGGACCAAACTTTAGTACATGAGCCTCTGGGGAACATTCTAGATCCTTTCTATAGCAAGCACAAACAGGAGAAACTCCAAGTTGTGAAGAGTCCGCGGCATGCTTTATGTATGCAATTAAATTTGACTCGAATCTCCCAACAGACAGAATTTAAGAGAGGATCAATCCTCACGACTGCTTCTGCACATCTGAAGCAAGCTCATTCTGGCATGCATGTTAGGCAGGACTGTAACATGACAGAAAGCCCAGTGACGGTCTCTGCATACAACTCCCTCCTGTGACTGCGATGAGACGCCACTGGGCTACATCCCGTGGCAGAACGATCTCCCAGACGCACCTGAGATTGTGATGAGCTGACCGTCACCGAGGCGGGGTTGGCCTGCTCGTCAGGTAAGCCCTTGCGGACAGTTTCCACTGGCTGGCTACGGAGCAAGAAAGTGGCAACCTCACTGCGAACTGCTGTGAGGGAAGGCCAGCCTCCAGGAGCTGAGAGCGAGCCCAGCTGACACCCAGCGAGACAACGTGGGCGGCTCCTAGAATCACCAGAAACCAAATTCCACCTGTGGCCTGAGCAAGCTTAGCGGAGGAATCGTCCACACAGAAGCCACAGCCTGGCTGCCGTCTTCATCAGGCCGTGCTCTGGAGCCTGAGCAGAGGACCCGACTACGCCGGTGCCAGCTCCTCGCCTAAGCATGTCCGCTGCTACAGCTGCAAAGTGTCACTGTGCAACACAAAACCAGAAGACCCATACTGTCAAGCTGTACAATCTTGATTTCTTCTTCTGGCTGAGAACTACAAGAATGCTAAATTAGAACTTTTATGAGAAAACATTTTTTGATTATCTGCATACTGAAGGCATCAAAGAACTTTGGGTTTTTTTAAGAGCATAAAAATTGACTTTTCTCACTCTGAAAACTCCAAAATAGCTAAACAGATTTTCTTTAGAACCTTCCAAAAATAAGATTTTCCTCAGGGCTGAAATTAAGCCTAGGAAATGTTAATGTAGAAAGGGAAAAAAAGCTTAAGTTGTGTAAATAGCTCGAAATAGGACACATGGACCGATCCTTGGGGCTCTGTGGAGAAGTGTTCATGCAGAGTAGCAGAAACGTTTGATCACTATAGCTGTGCACAAAAGAGGCCCTGTGCCTGGTGGCATCTTGCTCACTCCAAGTCAACACAGGGCTAGAAATTGAACAAGGACCAAGATAACATCCACCTATATGCAATTTCAAAAAAACATCATGTATCCAAAGGCTGCACAGTCCTCCTTAGAACTTTAAAGAGAATTGCAACTTAACTGAAATAACGTGAAAATACAAGTAAATTTGACCTAATCCTAAAGGTTCTTTTCATCTCTGTGTTTCTGCCAAGAGATTTCATTTACCTAATCTTCTACACAGCTACATAAGGTGGGATCTGAAAAGCACGGGGTAACGACAGATATGAATTTCTCAAACTCAAGAATTCAACCCACGTCCGGACCTGCGGCAGACACTGCTGTGAAGTCTTTCTTCACCAGCCTAATTTCCTGGAGTTCTTTAAATCACCTTTCTAAAGATATATGCTTGACTTCTTTTTAATTATGGAACAAGTAAAGATGGGCCCACTCTCTCTCTAGAAAGGATACACTATCACGGGAGAATTCCAAACATTTCACCCTGATCCTGACTTACCACAGTTACGTATAAATTTCAGCAGTGTACTGGGTTCCTGTAACCTGCTAGACACCTGTGCCTGACTGCCTTGCCCAACTCAAAATCAACTTACCCAAAACTAAATGTACTATTTTTCCTCCCCAATTCATCCATCTACCAAATTTCCTTGTTTGGGTGTTTTGTTTCAATTACCCCATCTTAAAATATTTAAGTCAGCTTTTATTCCTTTCTTGTTCATATTCTGTGTCCATACATGCAAAACCCTCCTTACTTTTCCTTTTAAGATCACCTAAAATGACTGGAGAGCGACCTGGTGGGGTCCCTCGGGACAGTGCTGTGAGCCTTCCCTCTCCACTCTGGGTACGTCCACTCTGGAGTTGAGCAGCACAGGCTGCAACTGCCTCCGAGGCCCCTTCTGCGATGTGCTGCGCAATCCTCTGCCAACTCGGCCTGCCGGAGCTCTGCTGCATGCATATGCTCCGCATCCAAACCTCCAGTGGGCCTGCCACAAAGCCCAAAGGGCCGTGGGGTGTTCTCTAGGCCTTACCTACGTGACCTTGGCTTGGAGCTGAACTGCAGGGCAGGAGGAGCTGCTCCGATTCCGATTTGGGGAGAATAACCCTACCTCTCTGAGTCGCAGCTCTCTACTCTGCGAAGTCAGAATAGTGACTGCATCTCAACACAGACACCGTAGCTCCAACAGTTACGCCCAAGGCATAATTCCACATACAACTCGCTCTAGAGGGCTGCTGGCTCCCTTCCTGTTCACCCCGCTCCGCGAACCCTCCAGGGAAAAGCCGCCACCCCTCGCAAGCACTCTGTCCTCAGCACTTGGTTCATTCTTCGGGACTCATTTTTCTTTCCCTCCGTTCTTCCCACCTCAGCTGATTTTCTCTCTAAAATCCAAATAAATCCCATCTTCCTTGTGAATTTCACCCTGCAGCTCGGACCTGGCCACAGCCCCGCAGTGCGTCCTTCCAGATTTCTCAAAGTTGTGCAGCTCTTCGCCAACCTAGTCCACTGCTGTTTTGACACCTGTCTTGGCTCTCCATTGGAAACGTGAGCTCAGAGAGTGGGGGCCTCTGTCCTAACCCACCCCACTCCCACGTACGAGCAGGAGCTCTACCAACATGTGGCTTAAGGTGACAGTGACAAATCATCTCCAAACAAAGCCACTGAGGTGAGCCGGGGCCTCTCAGTGCCCGTGTGTGGACATTCATGATGAATTTTTCATTCACATATCGGCAGTCATAATTTCCAGCTGCTTTCCTGGGGGGCCTCACAATTATTCATCGGTTTTTATCAACATATTCTCAGGAGGGGCATGATAATGATCATTTCCTGCCATTCATTTTTCTAAATGGAGAAAAGCAATAGCGATTTTATAAACCATATCAAGAATATTTAAAGAAAAATTGACATTGGAGAGTAAAATGAACTATTTTTAAGGGCCCTCTTTGCCAATGGCAATGCTTCACTAGCATTTTTTTCCTATAGGAAAGAAAATGGTGTCTTTTTTAATTTGCCTGATTGGAGACCTGGAAGATCGGGAGAGTCTCTATTCAAGCTAAAACTTCTTATTCTAATAGCTGAAAAAAAAAACTGTATTATTGTACTTCGGTTTTTCATTTTGTTTTTTTTTTTCTGATTAAAATAATGGAAATAAAATCCAAATTAAGTAGAACGAAGAATATAGGACTGAAAATAAAAATGAGATTAAAAAGTAAAATTAATAAAAGCGATAAACCTCTGAAAAACCCCAGCCAAGGTGATGAGGCAGAAAAAAGAAAAACTGCACAACTGATAATGATAACAGTGAGGAGAAACTTCACAGCCGCGTCTACAGGCCTAATGAAGAGTTTCACACTAAGAACCTCAACTGCTCAGAACAAAAATAAACGGGAAATTTTTCTGAAAAAAAATTGAAAGATGCAAACTACCTATTACTTAAAATGCAAAAAAGATGAGCCGCATACCTTGTTGCCTATGCAGGAATGTGACCTTGTAACTAAAATCCTGCCCCACTCACAATGGCAGGCCCAGATGATATCACAGCTAAATTCTGCCAAACATCTGTTGCAGAAATAATGCCAACCTTACACTGAAACACATCCCAGCTTCAGAGACTAACAGTACTCTAAAAGTAGTATCAGGAAAGTACACGATAACACAGAAAACTACAAATCAACATATCAGCAAATGAACATTCAAAATGTACCTAAAAATTCCATCATAGTAAATGAAGCTCAGTCCAGGAATACAAGGCTGCTTTAACTTTAAATTTTTAGCCACTATAATTTTATCATGCCAGTAGGTAAAAATGAAAAGGCTAATAAATGATCAAGTCAACAGCTGCAGGAAAAGCATTTGATAAAATCCAATTCCTACATGGTAAAAATTCTCAGAAGACTAGAAATAGAAGAAATTCTCCTCATTATAAAAAATGGCATTAAACCAACCCCTCTCTGTCACCAACTTAACTTCTAACAAGTCATTGATCTATGATCATAGTTTTAAGATCTATTCCTATAAAATTTCTAGATTAAGATAAATGGAAAATTTTAGCAACTTGGGGTTAGACAATGATTTCTAAAACAGGATGTAAAAAGTTTAAACTATTAAAAAATCTGATAAGCTAGACTTCATCAGAATTTAGAAGTTGAGATCTTCAAAAGATACTGTTGTTAATGAAAAATTCCAGACTGGGAAAATTATTTGTGAAAGTTCATATATTCAAAACATCTAACAAATGGAACTCGAGTAATAATAAGACGACCTTGTAAATCAAGTGTGGAAGGGCAAGGGAAAGATTTAATTGGGTTTTTCACTAACAATAACATATAAGTAAATAACTGTGAAAACACTCTCAATATTGTTAGTCATGAGAAAATGCACTAAAACCATATTGCATTACCACTTTGAACCCACTGGAATGGTTAAAATTAAAACACATGACAATACATCTGATAGCAAGAATGTGGAGTAACTGCAACTTTTGAGTGCTGCAAGAGATGCAGACTCTTCTGAGTAAGATTTTGCAAGATTCTTGTGAAGTGAACACACAGAAATTTTAATAATTTCATTTCTACGTATTTACCCAGGAGATCGGAAAGCCAAGGCCACGCAGACTGGTGCGCTCCTGGCCACCACTGCTTCATTCCTACAGCAGGAAGCCCGGAGCCACCAACGCGGCTTACACCGGTGAAGGGAAAGACCCCTGCCTGTGCGGCCGAGTACCCCTGATAACGCAGAGGGAAGCTGCGCATGACTGACGCACCGGCCAGGCAGCACCAGTGCGGAAGGGCCTCAGCGGCGTTGTGCCAGCACACAGGATGCACACCCTAAGAACCTGTCCGCGAGAAATGCGACAAGAGGCAAACAACGGTGACCGTCAGGAACTGGGAGGAGGGGACACCACTGGGCCTCGGGCAACGTCGGGGTGACCGGAACATCCGACACACACACAGACACAAACGATTGTCAAAATACATCAGACTGTACATTTAACCTGCTAAATTTTATTGTATAAAAATTATCCTTCAATAAAACTAATAATAATGTATATGGATTACAGATAATTGTGCTGTATTTCCTTGCTTTCCGTATAATTATCTATGAAGATTTAAAAACTAAAAAATACATGCACATTATTTTCTAAGTTAACTGCAAATAATAAGATTTTCTTTGTAAGCGTTTAATGCCTACATGATAGTCCATTTGCAAGTGTGCTACCCTAAATTAACCATTCTCTTGGGGCTGGAGGAAGAGCTCAGTGGTTAAAGCGCTTGCCTAGCAAGTGCTGAGTGCCGGAGTTCGAGTCCCCAGCGCCACATAAGCTGGGTGGGACGGCACGTGCCTGTAATCCCAGCACTTAGGAGGCTGAGGAAGGAGGATTGCTGTGAGTTTGAGGCCAGTCTGGGCTGCACAGTGAGTTCAAAACAAACCTGGACTACAGAGTGAGGCCCTGTCTCAAAAAAAAAAAAAATCTGTATTTTTAAATGAATCATCCTCATATTGGTAGAAAATTATATTGTTATCAACTTTTCATTATATCACCTTGTATTATAATATACGTTGTGCTATATTTTTGTAATTATTTGAAAAATATTTCCTTATAATAGGTTTTTCAAATACATATATATATATGGGAAGAGTGTCCTGACTTAATTCTCTGGGGTCGTGTATGAAAACAATGTGACGGTCGGCGGTTACTATTTTAACCCTGAGCTCACACCCTGTTCTAGCCCGTCGCGACCGGTGGGCACGGGGTGCAGCCCTTTCTGTCGCGGTGGGCATGGCGCACAGGCCCCGGCTGCTCTGCCCCCGTCTCCCGGACTCCTCGCCGTCTCCCTGGGCTTACTACTGTCTGCCCCGTTATCACTTAGTGCGCTCTGTACCCCTATTATTTAAATCATCTCTAAGTGCTTAAAACTCTCACCCTGGACACAGCGCGTGAGGATGTAGCAAGCAGCGTTTCTTTCCTGCTGGCACAGCTCAGGGCCAGCGCCCAGTGCCTCATGTGTGGCCACCGCTGCTCCGGCCTTCGCTGGCGTCCGCCCCTTCCCACGTCCCTCTTCGCTCATCAGCCGGTCCCCCAGAACCCCACCTTTTTCAGCCGCAAGCAAGGATCCCACAGAGCGTGGCGAGGCCCTCGCCCGGCTCAGGATGGCCGGCTCGCGGCCCATTCCCCGGCGGTCACTGCCCTGCGGGGCCGGGTGCCCCTGCTCCCTGGCTCCTGCGGGGTGACCTTGTCGGGTCCCAGCCCGCGCTGGCCACAGGGGCCTCCCTTCCCTCAGGCTCAACCCGGGCTGGCCTGGCTGGGGTAGAACACCCACTCGTGCCCAGCACGACCTGCGGACTCGGGTGGTGCCTGAGTCGCCTGGGCATCTGAGACATGCTTACCCATGTTAACAGCAACACGACTCACAGCGGCTACATCTTAGAAGCAAAAGCTGATCCACCCATCAACAGGTGAGTAGGTAAGAAAAGCAGACTACATACACGATGGAATACTACTCTGCCGTGAAGGAAGACAAATTTAGGACATTTGGAGGAAAACAAATGCACTTGGAGGCCATCATGCTTAGCAAAATGAGTCAGATACAGAGGATTAAATATCGCATGGATTCTTTAACCAGAGAAACGCCGTGTATAAATATGCAAAAATTAAAATAGAAGAGTGGGGCCAGGAAACAGGAAAACAGATTTTGTTCGAATGCAGGGACACGTGGCGGGGGCGAGGGAGAGGAAGGGCAGCAAAGGTTCCAGGACATGCCGCGTCGCTGCACCCGGTCCCCGAGTCGGGTGCGACTGCCATGTACCACAAACACATACTAACAAACATAGGAGCTTTGAAAAATAGAGGCTAGCTAATGAAAGAGACGTCTTGCTGTTAAAAAAATAAATAAAAATAAAAAATGAAATCAGAAAAATAAAATAACCTATTCAGGCATTGAGATCAACAGATGCTAACAGCATTAGAGGAACGCATGCTGGGAATTCTCAGCAGCAGGATCGGGGGCCCTGTCTGCGCTCACACACAGACCGCAACACAACTCGCGACTCCAGGCACCAGGCGATGTAAGGCCCCAAGACATAAAAATCACCCTAAGGAGATGTGCTTGGCCAAAAACAAACAAATAAACAAATTAAACTGAACTTAATCAAGACTGAGGTTTAACTTTCAGTTTGCAGAGCAGCAGAAGAACAATAAGCAAATCAAGAATTTGGACACTCTCCACGACTAACTTCGTGTCTTCCATACGCCAAGAGCCACAGAACTGGGAGAGGGCAGAGGGCGGTTCCAACGCATCCATCACAATCGCATGCCGCGACGAATCTCATGCGGGCCTAAGCTACACTCATCAATTACAAGAGTCTTTAGGAGGGAGAGAAATGGGGAAATGTCAAGGAAGAGTCGGAATTCAATGTTAATTTAAAAAATTGTGTTAATGCTGTTAGCCGTGATAACAGAGTTGTGTGAGGTGATAATGTGAACTGTTTAAAAAGGTTAAGGTGACATGGACATCAAGATTTTCTTTAAGATAAGCAATAAAACAAGGAAGAGAAGAAAGGAAAAGACAAGGCAGAGGGAGGGAAGGAAAGATGGCAAGGAAGGCAGGAGGAAGGAGGGGGGCGGGGAGACACAAGCACTCTCCGGTGTGTGCGGGCGCGCGCGGACGTGGTACTGGGCACTGAGCCAAGTCTTGGCTATTTTCTTTAGGCAGGATCGTACTTTGTCATCCAGGCCAGTCTGGACCTCAGGAGGAAGCCTGGCGCGGCCTCACACACCAGGCCACTCCCTTGCCTCAGCCTCCCGAGGGCTGGTGTGTGCGCCAGGCCTGGCGTACGTGGTGCTGGGAATGAACTCAGGGCCCTGTGCTTGCCAGGCAAGTGTTCTAAGTGCTGTGCTGTTCTTCCAGCCCTGAGCCGCTCTTCCTAACTTTCCAAGTCACTCGGGCAGGAATAGAACTTAAAATTCTTCTTCTGCGATTGACTAAGTCATTAAGTCCAGGAATGCGTTGACCAGAAGGACAACCTCACTGGTTGTCCTGTTTATATACTTTAGCGCTTTATTTTTAAAAGTTTAGAATTCCACGTTGAAGTGGGTCCTTCCCCTTTACATAGTCTGGACACCTGAGGGCCCTAAGAGACACCCGGGTCAACGTAAAGAGCTGAGAACATCAACTATGGTCACACGGCCCCGTGACCACCGCCACGGCCACCTGGGTCTTTCTTCTCCTCAGCTTCCCTCGGCAAGCACCCACAGTGCTTGCTCCTGATCCGGCAGCAAGGGCCCGGCAGTGCACAGGGCTCACCCCTCCCACTTTACGTGGCGCTGCCTTCGTTAGCAGAGACACAGACCGTCCTTTCAAGTGTTTGCTGGCTGCTACATTTCTTTTTTTGTGCACTGCTTGATTTGAGGGTCTTGTTGTCTACATTACAGGCATACGGTCGCCGCACCGGTGCACGAAAATTTGCACAGACAAGATGCGTTAATTGGTACAGGCAGGACAGCGTTCCAAATGGAAAGTTCTATTTTCTGGGGAGCGGAGAGATCCTCCGCCCCCTCTTTTCTGTGGGAAGCGAAGGACAGCAAAAGAAAAGGAAATATCAGAAGTATAGATATGCGGCTGCCGTGCACAGGAGAGAAAGCATCCTCTTTTCAGATCAAGGTCTGCACCCCAGGCTTCATGACGTCCCCAGGTGGTGCACAGGACTGAAGGCGGGTGGGAGGGCAAAGCTCGCAAATGTCAACAATCAGACAACTTGCTAGCCAGCAATACTGGGGTTTTTTGGAGACAGGGTCTCGCTCCGTGGCCCAAGTCCTGAACTCACTATGGAGCCCAGGCTGGCCTTGGACTCACTGCAATCCTCCTGTCTTGGCCTCCCACGTGGTGGGATTCCAGGCACGAGCCATCACACCTAGCTTATCCGTGGTGCTGGGGAATCGAACTCGGCGCTTGAAGTGCCGGCTACTTGGCACTTGAAGTAGCACTTGCTAGGCAAGCACTTTAACCACTAAGCCATTCCTCAAGCCCCAGCAATACTGTTAAACTTATTTTGTAACCTTAAATCTGTAATCCCCCCTCCTCGCTGTCATATCCCTGCCAAGTCCCCGAGTTGGAGAGATTCTCACCATTTTCCCCAAAGTTAGCTTCAAGAAACCCTTCTTACTAATCACCACAATGAGGGAGCAGCCCGGTGTCTGGGCCAGTGGTGTGCAAGCAGACCCGTAACGAAACCAGCCTTCAGCTGGCCCGTCCCATAACCGCTACAGGAAGAAGTGAAGAAACCACGCCGGGGGTTGGCAGCTGTCCAGGTTTGGGGGTCCTGGGTCCCGGCAGACCCGGCCTCACTGTGCTCAAGGCAGGGCGTGCCGTTCACCTAGCCCAGCACCGGACACTGGTCTGAAAGTATGAATAAGGAAGCAGTGGGAGAGTCCCAGCCTCCGCTGGCTGCAGACTCCCATCGGAGACAGAGCACTCAACACGCCTGGCGAGTGAGAAACCTTCACATGTGCACTCATCTTTGACGGGGAAAAGATAAAGAATGTGTAGCAAAGTATTGAAGTTACTAAAAGGTTTCAATCCTATTTTAAAATTTTACCTTCAAAAAGACAGTAAGAGCCCCAAGAAATTGTAAGCAGATGTCCCTCAGCTTCGGCAAAGCAGGGCAGACCCTCCCACCGCCCTGATCACAGCTTCAGGGCTAAGGTGTCTCCGCTGTGATCTCGTGTTTCCCCTCTTTGTTTTTTGTTCCCCTGACCACTGTCTGCTTTTGTCTCCAGAATCCCATCCTTAAAACCAGGCAGTAGACAGCACCGCCACCTCCCTCATTCTGTTTTTCTTGGGTCTTTCTGAGCTAGACTTCCAGAGGTCAAGATTCCCGGAAAGCAGCACAAGCCCAGGGAACTAAGGGGTAGCTGACTGAGAGAGACGAAAGGTCAGCACCAGGTCAGCACCCAGACGTCTGGAAGACTGGCACAGGAGGACAGTTGAGCGAAGGGAAGTCGAAGGGCCAGACGGGGAAACTTAGGAAGCAGCTATTCTGTGGCAACCCCCTTTGACAATATGTCATTTCATCCTCCTAATTCTAGCTGGTAGGCGTACTGTACATATTTCTTTCACAAAAGAGTGAACAGAAAGGTTAAACAAGTTGCTAAACGTCTCCCTCCAGGGATAAGCTTTTGGTGAGACTCAGCACGTGTTCTGGGAGCCCGGAAGGGCGTGACTTTCCTGAAATCACTTTAGCTCCATGAAGAACGGAAGGGGGAAATGCACGTCGCACAGATAATGGTTCTGGGTGTCAATCTTTAAGTTGTGAAAACAGTACGTATTCAAAGATACAGAAGAGCTTTATGGAATTACACTTTTAACTATTTTCTCTTAAAAAATAACAAGAAGCAGGTTTGTCTAGACAGTACAACTGGCAAACTTGGGTGAGATTTAAATAAAACTTGTTCAGGTGGAATTTTATTTTAGTTCTCCTGGGAGATTTTATTTCCAGAATGATTACGATCTGGTGAAAAGAAAAGTAGAAAGTGGGAATTATGTTAATTTCCTGGGGGATATTGTATTGGAAAAGAATTAAGATGCCTCTAAACCTTGACAGGTAACACTGATTTTACCCGACATGCCTCCCACCACCTCCATATCTGCCCGGAGAACTCCCATCGGTCTGTAAAAGCCTCAGCCTTAGATATCACTTGCTCCATGCCTCAGAGTTAATCAAACCATTCTTGTATCACTTCATTCAGGTTAATAAGAAACTGATGATGGTCATCTCTAGCAGGAACCAACTATAATTTGAAATTACACCCAAGTTTAAATAGTGCAGTAAAATATGTTCCTATGTAGGACTTAACCTTTATTACTCTTCAATTTGGCTACTACACTTTCGAGAAGTATTTTCATTTAAGGAGTTAGTGGGATTATATGAGAGGTAATATCATCAGTGAAGTAACTACAAGAATCTTTGAACAGAAAACTATTGTAAAATAAGATGAGGAAGCGGTGTCTTTCCACTATCTCTTTATTCTCAGATGACCTTGCATTACAAATGCCTATTACTTATAAAAATGATAATTTTTTTTTAAATACCGGGGAGGGAACTAGCAGGAGAGGTCCGTATCTTAGAGTTCAAGAAAGAGAACAAGGAGAGGTTCCGACCACTGAATCAACAGGGGCAGCGGATGCCAGAAGAAATCCAAGGCCCAGTCTCCACAGGAAACTTCTCATCGTGTGAGATTCGGCAGAGAGAGTATTGCTAGAGAAGTGTCCAAAGAAATCATGCTCCTTTGAGAACTGCCCTGTCCTGAGTATTCGTCATAAAAATCACTGTGAGGAGGGAGAAACAAGTCTGTAAGCATCTAAGACATTTACAGAACTCAACTGGACCCGCTGGTGCAGCCCTGTGATCACGGTGCTCTGGGAGGCGGAGGAGGCAGGAGCGCTCACGGATTTAACAAGACCGTGCCTCAGAATCAAAACCAATAAAACGGGCTTTGGATGTGATCAGTGGGAAGACCCTGATCTCCATCCTTTGAAAAAAATTAATTACTTTTTTAAAAGAGAAAACCAAATGCACATAAAATGTTTGGTTGAATTGACTTAATATGACACATCTACATAAATCTACCTTTTTTTTTTTTTTCTTTTTTGAGACGGGATCTTGGTCTGTAGCCGAGGCTGGTCCTGAACTCATGGTAATCCTTGTGGCTCAGCCTCCTGAGAGTCTACATTTCTTGAGAGCCTAAAAATTCTGGTTTTCACTCAAAAGACAGTTATGTCAGAGTTGCCCAAGCTCACCTAGCCCGTTCACTTTTCTTCTTTGTCAGCTCTTCACTATCTTTCTGGGTCAGATCCAACCTTCAAAGGACAGTCAGTCTTCCAGTCACCCCCTTCTAACCTTCTCCAACATTGCCACCACTGGGTGGCCACTCTGGTACTGCTTCCAAGTGGCCACAGTATCTGTGTCACCTGTGAGTCACTGGGCAGGGGCATCTTGGAGAGAAAGGGCTTCTGCTCAAACCCAGGTGACAGCCACAGCTGTGAGACTCTCCTCCCCCTCAGGAGAGGCTCTCTGGCACAGCCAGGACCCGTCTGCCACGCACGAAGCAGGAATCCCAACGTGGCTGCATTTTCCATGCTAGTAGACCTACCCTGATTCTTTTTTTTTTCCTGCACAAAGCTAGAAAATAACTTTGCCTAAGAAACTAGCAATTCCCTTACCTAAGATGTGGATACAGGATGGATTCGCACCCATCTTTCATCTTTTCTACTTTTTGTTAAACCTGTTATTAAACATAATCAAAACTGAACTCTGAATAACCTACTGTGCTTACCATAACTGTTCTTAGGCCTGAATTGCCTCATCATAATAAGAGTCATACAAGCGGTCTCACTGTAGACCACAGGATCCTAGCACTGGAAAGGAGCTCGGAAGGTCATCATTCCAAGTCTCTGCATGAACAGAAAAGAAAGTGGGAGCCCCGAGCAAGCTCAGGATTTACTCAGAGAGACGCGGCGATGGGACCGCGATTGGGGCCCGGTGGCCGGTCTCCTCCACGCCTCTCTTCCTCTCCACTAGACAATTCCCTGGTCACGAATGTGTCTGTTCTTCACCTCGAAGAGGGCTGTACCAATCAACAAGGCCCCCAGCTTCCTGGCAAACCATCCCCAGTAATTTGGCTCCGCCAGAGTCTTGACAAAAATCATAAAGAAACCTGGGGGCCGATGAGCTGACTTGGAAGGCCAGACCTGCGTCTGGCGGTGCTGCCAGCTCCGCACGCCGCTCCGGTGACGAACCGACTCCACGCGCCGATCTTGCAGAGGGCCTGGCGCACACGGTGGGTCAGTTAACCGTCACTTCCCTTCCTTTCCTCAGCACCAGAAATCACTCTGGAAAACCAATAGAGCGCCCGGCCTCTGGAACTAGGAAGGATGATGGTCATGAAAATACAAAGGTCCTGTTTTTAAACAAGTATGCACACACAGAAACGAAAAATTTAGGAGCTCTAGCCGAAGACGCGCCTGTTCCTGTAGGCCGTGGGTCCTTCGCCTGCTCCACTGCGAACTGAGCACGGGTCAGTGTTCTGCGGCGCTCACAGCTGAATACGCTGCACAGAAATTGTCCAGTGCTCGAGTGTCCCTTAGAGTTTCCATTTCTGAACCTCATGCCTGAGGGAGCAGCCTGACTACTAACACATCATGCGATTTGTGAATTTACTTTTCTAAAAGCTCAGTTTAAAAGATGGAAAATGAGATTTGGAAGCAAATAGAATAAAGAGGCTTACAGAGCAAGAAAAGTTTAACTCCGAAGCCCAAATCCTTCTCATTTATTCAATGGACAATTTTTCAATTTTCTAATTTATCTTCTTCACTCTTTACTGACAGTAAAATTGTTTCCATAAGAGGCTCTGAAAATATCAATTCTCATTTATATCATAATTAGACTGCAACCACTTAACTGTAGACTTCTTGGGAAAAAAGAACTGTAGTGTTTCAAAGGCAGGAAGTAAAAACTGTAGTTTTCCAAAAGTAGCAAGGCTGTGAGTACGGAGTCTATGCCAGCTAAGCGGCTCACTTCTAAGCTCTGGAATAACCTTCCAAGCCGTGCGGTCTTAACCGTTCCACGCCTGATGCATGTAGGATTTAGCTGCCTCTACCAGATCATACGGATGGTGAAGGGTAGAGTCACGGGTCCCATGACTGCCACTGTAAGGCCCGTTTGGTCTTCCTTACCAGAAGTAAAGATAAAAGAGTTAGACATTATACGTCAGCGACACATGCATAGCCACCTTCCCCGCAGCGCAATGCGGACACGCTAAGTCCTGAAAGCAGCCAGCAGGCGCACCAGCGGACGAGCCGGTACAGAGGATGCGGCACATCTGCACAGCGGAGAACTGCTCTGCCACAAAGAATGCTAGATGAGCTTCCTTTCCAGAAAAGTGGATATGCCTTGAGACCGTCATGATCGGTTAAATGACAGATGGTTCCTCCAATACGAGAAAACCAAAGCAGGAAAAGGTAAAGGAGCAAAATAAAAGACTGAAGGAAGAATAACAGATTTTGTGAAGAGTGAAAGAGGATATGGGTGAGGGAGGCAAGAGGGTGGGAAGCACAAAGGAAGCAAAAATAGTCAAGATGCAGTATGTTTATGGACCGAGTCCTCAGTCTGAGTGTACAGATGCGCTGTGCAGCACACACTCACGCTAATACCAAGAATGATTTAGGGAAAAGAGGCGGGGGAGATTCACACCCAAGTCAGGAATCCCAGGGTAGAGCTTACGAGTGTTGAGTGTTAACGTTTGCACAAGGCACGGTTTTCTGAGCTTTAATCTCTTCACCTACACAGTGAGAATGCTAGACCCTACCTCAGAGGGTGCTGTGAGGGGGAAGTGAGTCCCTGTGACCTGTGGAAGGAATCTCTAAGCTGCCAGAAACAACAGAAAGAAAATGTTCGCATGGTCACGACACGCTCTGTGCTGGCTGCAGAGAGCCACATCCTCTGGCCACCTCCCGATCGCCAGGAGGCTGGGCCGCGAGCGGTCAAGGTCAACACAAGCAGCAGCCTGAGACCACCAGATATTCGCATCCTTGGGGGGTGGGGCTGCCCAAACCTCAAGTCCCAAAAAAGAACTCTTAGAAATATGATTTTTTTTTTTTCAGGAAACCACAATAGCCTTGCACAGTTTTAGAAGCCCAGAGACCATTTCAGGAGTCATCTTGGGAAACGAAGACCTCTGAGGACCTAACTGGGCAAAGACCTTACTAGAACATATCCCATTCTGTTTTTGAGGATTCACAGAAACTTGTGGCACACAGCCTCAGTTCTGCAGGTGAGGAAAGCGAAATCTAGATGCTTAGTTAATCAGTAGCAAAGCTGGGACAAGCAGCTCAGCTTTTCTGACTCTTAGTTTACGCTCTTCCTCCTCTGCATAAATTGTTCCTCTAGGTCCATTCAAACTCACAGGAACGGCGTTGACCACAAAGCTAACTTAGACACGGTGTTCAATTCTTACACCCACTCATACAGACCTAGATGGACTTGAACTTGCTATGCAACCCTAGGAAAGTTACTTACTCTCTGTGGTGAGTGCATCTACCAACTGGGTACGATAACAGTTCACATTTCTTCATTGATGGTGGGAATCATGTGAAAAGTTCTCTGCCAAGTTCCAGGGATCGCTAAGAACTTCTCACTGAGAGTATAGTCAACTCCCTGCATGCCTTTAAACCAAGCATTCTGAGTTCCTGGGCCGCCCTTTCTTAGTGTAACCCCAAGCAACAAGCGAGTCTTCCGGGTGACAGCTGGAAGGGGCCTCCGCAGGCATGGCTGCCGGCCTGCTATGCCCACAGCAGCCGGAGCCTGAAGGGATCGCACCACAGGGAAGCGCCCACAGCAGGGGCAGCTGAGGAGGGGCGGTGTTCGTTCTGAGCGTGTGAGCACAAGCCCTAGTTTCTTCCTCCACAAATGGGAGTATGGTACCCAATCTTCTAACTCTGTCGTACTTATACTGTCAGCTTTAATAAAAAGCAGATTGCAGACTTTCATTACTACGCAAACTTAAAGCAAATTGCAGGAATGTTGGTGGTTTTCTCCTTGTATTAACAAGCCACGGCCTCTCGCTTGCGGGGCTTTTCATTTCCACCTCATACTCGGCAACTGGGAATTTGGTGTCAAGAATAATGAGCTACCATCTTCTAATTGTGCCTCATAATTAGAGCCAGGAGCTTGGCTAGTTGCTCACCTCTAACAAGAAGAATGTGGCCTTGCCTTGAAACATGAGATCCTTTCTAAATAAAGTACAAAAGTCTTTTCAATAGCCTGCTTGTTCTTTTTTACCTTGGAATTTGTATTTGGAATTATATTAAAGCCTGGCTAGCCAGCACCTGCTTGATGTGCTGTTGTAATAATTTACCACTTGGTTTCATGTTTCTTTGAAAGATGTCAAAGAACGGGACAGATATCACCCATTAATTTGATGATGTCCTAAACTGACTTTTTTTTTTCTTTCGTGGTTCAGCCACCTGTGTTCCCGGGGCACAGCACATCACCTGTGGCCTTCCTCTGCAGACTATCCACAGTTCTGGCATCTCCATGTCTCCCAGGTCTTCGGTGCACCTGTGGCTTCACCTTCACGACCTCAGGCACTTCCTTCTCGGGGACACACTGCCTGGTCTCCAAGGCCCTCTTCTGAAATCTGGGGGGGAGCCTTCCCACGCCCAGAACTCTTGCACTCTGCATTCCTGTGAAGCCAGCAAGGGTGGATGACCCCAAGGTCTGCCACTGGCTCAAGCCGTACTCTGGCTCCCTAGGATCATGGCTGCACAGACTCTAAGTGCCTCAAGAGCTTAACCCTGGTGGCAGAACTGGCAAATACTTCCCTCTTTGGCCATACAGGAACCCCTGGGGTACTCTTCTCAAGCAAAGACTTTTGGCTTTGCGCTCTTGACTTGCAAAGGTGGCGTCTTGCTGACTCCTGAGATGCCCCCTAGGCATCTCTCCCGCAGTCCTGATGCAGGGCACTTACCTCTTTTTAATGCCCATCTCTCCAGTGAGCTCTTTAATTCAACTGTGTAGTCCCTTTCATTTTGGCAAAACCGCAAACTTTTCATATCTTTTCCTCTACTCTTCTACTGTCTGCTTTTCAGTGTAGAGCTGGCTTAAAGCAGCAAACAAGACCTACATGGCACCCAAACACTGGGCTGCCTCGAAATTTCCTCCACCAGATTAGCTGTCCACTATCCTTGATCCCAGCCTCAGGCAGTCTCAAAACAGGGACAAAATGCTAATACACTTTTTGTCAGAGCAAACCACCCATTATTCCTAGACCAACTGCCAAAAAAGTTCTCCTTTCCATCTGAAATCTCATGAGCTTGGCTTTTATGATCTGTACTTCTTTAAGCATTCTGGTCTTCTGAAATCCAGTCAGAATTTCCCACCAAGTGTGACTGAAAGCATTCTAAGTGTTCCTTAAAGTTTCAGGGATAATTTTGTTGCATACAACAATCTGGGTTGACACCTGCTGTCTTTTAAAGCTCGAAAGATTTTGCTTCAGGCTCTCCTGGTCTTTAAAGTTTGCACTGAAAAATCTTTGCTCACTCGAATATTTTTCTTTTGCATCCTTTAATAGTCTCTCTTTATGTTATATTTCTGAGGTTTTGATTATCATGTGTTGTGGCAAGTCTCACTGGTGGTTGAGATTATTTGGTAAGCTAGCTTCCTGTACCTGAAAATTAATTTCGTGTCCTAGATTTGGGGAATTTCCTTATATGATGTCAGCAAATGAATTCTTTATACCATTGGTGCTGTCTTCTGCTCTTTCTCCCACACCCATAATTTTGAGATTGGTTCTCTTTGAATCAAACATCAGCTGCTGTATCCAGCTACTCTGCTCATTTCTAATCTTGGATCTGGGGCTAATTATGGCACTTGTTTCCTCAGCCTTGTCTTCAGGGTCTGAAACTCTGTCCTCACAATGTTTGAGTCAGCTTCCCCTGCTTTAAAATGAATTTTTCATATCCTGAACTTTAGCTAGAATTCTTTTCAAAATTTCCACTTCTCTATCAAAATTTTCCCTCATATCTTGCATTTCCTAATTTACCTCAGCCAACTTGTTATTTGCGGCTCCTGTATACTCAGTGAGCTCTGTATCTGTTAGGACCACTATTTGTTTAATTAGTTCCTCTTATAGCCCCACTCATACTGCTTGTATTTCTTCGAGGATAGCTTGTTTGAACTGGATGTTCAACTCATTTATCTGCTTTTGACTTCCTGCCCTATGAGTTCCGCTGTTTCAGGACCGATGACATTAGTTTCTGGGGTCTTAGGCATTTCTGTGGGTGTCCCATTGCCTGGTTTCTTCCCATGTTTCTGCTGTTGAGGGACTTCACTTTAAAGGTCTACCCAAGAGCTTTCTTTGAACAGCTATGAGGGTGTGGGGGTAAGGGAGCCAAAATTCCTGAGTTCTGTGCTGGGAGCAGGTAATGAGGGAGGAGTTTAACAACCGGATGGCCTCTGAGGTGCCCTGTTCACCTCCAGCCCCATGCAAAGCTCTCCTGCCTGTCCCGGCTTTCCTCTCCCAAGGGCGGGGCTCTCCACCCTCAGAGCTGTTCCCACTACACCTGAGCCATTCTGAGGGTCAGCAGCCTTTTCTCCACTCCACAACTGTCTCTTGTTCTAGTTTCTTCTTAGGCACTACTCAAGAGTGACCCCAAAAGCCCTGATGTGCTTTTCCGAGCTTTCTTTTACTCTAATCAGTTCAGTCTCAGGCTCTTTAAAAAGTGGCTCTTGCTGTGTCGCCGCCCCTCATGGCTGCTGAGCACTGCTTCTGGTCCTGGCTCCAGGGGTCCTTTTCTAGGGGCTTGCGGTGTGTTTGTCGTACATACTACCTGCAAGCTCATTTTCTGGAGGCTGGGGCTCCCAGCTGCTGTCACTTCTGACTTCTCCCGGATCTGTGCTTACTTGGTCAGACATTCCAGGGGCTCTTTCCTCCACCTGTGGATGTCAGCTGCTCCCAGACATTTGCGGTCAGCCTGGGGTGGCAAATATACTTTTTTCCAGCAAGGTATACAATTTTCATATCAAGAAACAGATTTCAGTTCCCTGAGGAAAAAGACTGTTCTCCTGAAAAGCAACCAACGTACTGATGGAGAAGAACCGGCCTTCCTGAGCAGCTGTGGTGTGGCTAGGGATCGCTGAGAGCTCAGGGAAGCCCCGTGGGAGGCAGCCCCGTGTGCCCGGCAGCTGGTCAGCAGTATGGGTCCAGAAAGGGAGGAGGCAGGTCGACACGGCCTGCAGCCTAAATGCCTCAGACTGATTTTCAGGAACGAAGGAGCTTCTCTGTCCGTCCGTCCCCCCCCTTCAACCATGTTAGGTAACCATGGTACACTGGACTGGACTGGGAGGCACTTTCACTTGCAACACCCTCTGGTCCTCCCTGGGAACCGAGTGAGATGAGACTTCCCGCCCTTTTCACGCAATGGGAGGACCTCAATTCAAAGCAGGTGAATGGCGCACTACAAGCTTCTGGTGCTCAGCGATCCACCTTGAACTAAGGACTCTGGATTCACTCTTTTTGCCAGAGAAAACCATGAAAACTGGTTGATGAGGTAGCTCTTGTCAAAAAGGTTAAGTCAAAGTGAATAGTTAAAAGGTCTGATTTTTCCATTTGCTCCTCACGCATTTAATATGACCAATTATCCCAACTGCTTCTCAGTAGCAGAGTTAACCTTCATACAGAATCTATTTTAATATTTTCTCATCCCAGACCCAGCACCAAAGATGACTGTATAAATTATCTCCTACATCTTCATTTTCTTTTCCCAAGATGGAAATTATCATACTGGCGATCACTAACATTTATCTGACTCTTCATTAGTTACGGCACAGTCTGCTGAGCACTGCCACACACAACATCATGTTCCTTTGTCCTTAAAACAGCCTTCTGAGGCAGGGCCCCACCAGCCCCATCTTCTAGATGAGGGGCATGAGGTTTTACAAAGTCTGAGACTTGCCCAAGCTCTCGGACCTGTTGAAGAGACAGGGCTAGAATCCAAACCTGGATGCTTTAGCACCAAACTGCCTGTGCCTTTGTCATCTAACATCCACCCCTAAGACCCCACAGGGGCAAAGTTCCTGCAAAGTCCATGCAGTTTCACGGTTGTGTGTACAGTTACGGACAGGAGGTGTGGGCACAGGCCATCACACAGTTTTTCCTGCCTCACCTAGGACGGCAGTTTCAGTATACCTCAGAGAAATCAGAGATTTCGAGTAGTACTGAACGTGCTTCTAAAGGCACACGCTCTTCGTGTTCAAAGAGAGGCATGCCACTGGGGAGACAGAGGCGGTGTATTAATCCTCCAGCAAGAGTCCTGGGGCAGCAGGTGTCTTCCAGGAGCTCACAACCCATCAGCTGCAAACAAGGCCTTGGACTTGTAAGATTCAGGAGTACGCTCCATTACCAAAGAAAACAAGAAAGAGAAATGACCCGCGTAAGAACTGAAGGTGTAAATCTGGCTGCATTAAAATGCATCATTAATTAGCCAAGCAAACTCCTCAGAATTGCATCAAAACTGAGTTCATGTGCAAAAAAAACCAGTTACTAAGCACCTCTTGTAACAGAGAGAAAACGCTGTCCACTTGTTCATTGTATTCTGCGTTTGCCAGCAAATCAAATTGCCTGATACAGAAAGCAAGCCTCACTGCACGCCGGGGAGCGTAAACCTCCAGACCTGGCCTCCCCACCGCCTACTGCCGGCGAGCTGCCAACAGGACTTTGCAAACTGCGGAACTCGAGAAAGGGCAAGGGGGTTGGATGTGATTTAAAGCAGCCAGTATCTGGATGGGTCGATTTCCTGTTCAGTTCAACATGGACTCTACTTTCAGGCAATCCTTTTAGATGTGCTCTTTAAAAAAATAAAAAGTTAAAAATAAACCTCAAAAAAATCCATCATTTGCGCAAATAGCTTACTCCAATTTGGTTACTGTTTTCCTCCACCAAAGGGCACAGAGCAATCACTCAGGGGGATAATCACAGGGTCAGAGGGACTGAGGAGCCGCGCCCCCGCTGAGCCTGCCACCCCAGCCATCTCTGCCAGCATCTAAGCAATCGGTTCCTGACTGCAAATTCAAATAAGAGGCATGAGAAGCCCAAGGTTATCCTGGACAGAAGTGTCAGAAACCTCAACAATAAAACGTGGTTCCTATCCATGCAATTCTTTTTGTAAGCTACCAGCAGCCACTCACAGACTCGTGTACAAAGAAATCAGAGGATTCTCATTCACTGGGAAACTGTCCGCAGCTCGGACGGAAGAAAAGGCACAATCACGGTGCAAGGTCTGAAACCTGAGTCAGGACCCCAGCGGCACACATCACCTTGCACTAGTCGCTACAAACCTCAGCCTCCAAGTTTCTTTCTCCTTTTCTGTTTATATGAGGTCCCAAGAATGGAACTCAAAACCTTGTGCATACGAAGCTCACACCCCACCGCTGAGCGGGGCCTGGGCTGCAGAGCTGCCGGCCGTCCCCCACCACCCTCAAGATGGGCAGATCTGAGGATGAGACGAGGGCAACAGAGGTGGGTGCCCAGCACCCAGTGGGGCTCCCTAATCATCTCTGAACCTGAGCAACAGAGGTGGGCCACTTCCAGAGATGGAAAAATAAGTCACAGCGTTTCATGCAGAAATATCTACTCCCTCACTGGGTGAAATTTAGTATCTCACAATTAAAAAGGTTTCGTTGACATTAAAGAGAGAGAAAAAAATAAAAAATGGACCCCAATGGTCCAGAAAAAATGTTCTAGAAAGTCCAAACTGTAGAGTACATGAAGAAAATCTGTAAGAGCGCCAGAGTGATTTAAGTGAGCTTTCACAGGAAACTGAAACGTCCAATACATGCAGCAATACTTCTGAGGTGTTGTCAAGGTCCAGACACCAAGAATAAAACCCTGCCACGCCCCGCTGCGTGCCTGGGGAGCTGTGTGAGGGGCCTCTGCAGAACAACCGACAATGTGTTACTGGGCAGTTCCTTCCTTAAAGTAAACGCTGCGTTTAAGCTTTGGGAGAAAATGATCTGCCCTTATTTTTTCGTGGGTGTAAATGTGAATCTACTAGAATCTCATCTGACTGCACAGCCACCAGCCTGTCACACAGAAGGCCTGACAGGGATGTCACCATGGGCCAGGCCAGCTGTCCCTGCGAGGAGTCAGGTTCCAGACTCGGGCAGATCCTGGGTTTGATATGCACTAGCTGGACGAGCTCGGGAAGGTTATCTAGCCAATCTATGCCTCTGCCTCTGTATCTGTCAAAATCAATAATCGTAGTCTAGAGTAGCAATTGACAACTCAGAAGAGTCCCTACCTGCAAAGCACCGGAAGAGTGTCAGTGAGCGGGGGCTCTCCAGTGCCCCCCCCCCCGCCCCCTGCCTGGTACAGAAACCACCACGCGGCAGCTCAGCGCTCCTCGCGGGGCATCTGGTCCGCTAGATTCTTGCATCCTGCTCTCCACACGGCAGACTCTTCACAGCTGTGTCGAGTCCCCTGGGACTTCAGCTTTCAGACCCCGTCATGTCACTCTGCTAACTTACAGACAAACGAGAAACAGAGGAGAAAAAATAAGAAGCACAGGGTTCTCTCTGTGCCCGTCCCATGGCATCCGGAAGGCAGGTAGCAGAGAAAACACCCTCGTCGACGGGTAACTCTTTCTCTCTTGCTTTGAATCTCGCCATCATTTACCTCAGAAATTAAGAAACCACAAATCTTGCAGGGAATGGTCATTGCATAGTTATGTCACAGGCATCACGGGAAAGTAAAAGGAAGGGAATCAACTGACTCGCTTCAGTTAGGCACGAATCAAACAGCACTACTGTACACCTAAGAACCTAGGGCTTATCCCAAGCTCCTAATGTCCACTACTATATCTAATACGATTTAGGTTTCACAAGTCTGGATGTGTGTGTGTGTGTGTGTGTGTGTGCACGCGCGCACGCGTGTGCACGTGTGTTTGCAGGCACTACTGGGGAGTGTGTCAGAGCCATTGCACCAACCTACATCTCAGCCCATTTTTGATTTGGCGACAAGGTCTCACTAAATTGGCCAGACTGGACTTGAACTTACAATCCTCCCACCTCAGCCTCTCAGAGTGCCGGGATTAGAGACCTGCACCATCAGGCCCAACTGCAGGCTTGGAACTTTTATATAAAGGAGGCATGTTTAGTCCAGATTGCGGGATGCTAACGACGCACAGTACAAGAGTATTTGACAAGTATCTGTAGGAATCTCCCACAGAACATGAAGTATAGGAAGAAAATACACTAGCCTGGGTAGGCTACTTGGCCAACAATGTACAAAGCTGGCACAGATTACTTAGGAGGTAAAGGAAAAAATGTTAGTTTTTCTTTTATATTTTTATAATTGCCCTTCAAATTGTGGTTTGTGTTTTAAAAAGGAAAAATAAGTAAGAAAAGCTTTTCTTCCTGGGGAAAAATACTAACTGCTGAACCAAACCGAGGCAGATCTCTGCTCTCCTTAGGTCCTACCAAAACCCGAGATTTCCCTGAAGGATATGGGAGGGAAGGCGCCTGCAGGACTCTCCAATCTTTTAGTTGCTTAATTTTGCTGATGGAGTGGCAGGGAGAGTGTATCTTGAACGGTGTGCTTTCTAGACTACGTACTGGAAATCGACTTTGCGTCTCAGGGATGCCCCAGTAGAGACCGCCATACAGCTGAGAAGAGGGAAAATGGAGAATGCCGGAGCCTCAAAGGAAAGCCCAGCAGGGACTTGGCGAGATGTGTCCTCCCCGACTGCCTGGGAGCTGGCAGGAAAAGTGGCACAGAGGCCAGGTGACCACTCAGTCGTTCTTGCGTGCATACAAAGGGCTCGCATTAATTATCGCTGTGTAAACACATCTAGGAGCCAAGGAAGCAAAATGAATACGATCGGGTCCTTTCTTTAAGGTAATCATGTGATACGCACACACACCTCACACACACATACACATCCTACTTTTCTACAATGGGACGCCACGTGACAGGAACTAAATCCAACATGTGAATAATGCCCCAGTTTTTTCTAGAAATATAATCTCTGAAGGGAAACTGGGACTGTCGGGAAAAGTACTTAAGGAAGATCGCGCTTTGGTCTGAGGGAGGGAGCAAGAGCGTGCAGAACGAAAAGGTGGGGTGAGCAAACAGAGAAAGGGAAAGTGCCCTGGGCAAACCGTCAGCATGAGCCGAGGGCTGGGGTGGGGGAAGACCCTGGAAGACCAAACAGTTCACTAACGAAAGCAGAAAGGGGGACGCATCAGAGGTGCAACGTGGAGACGCCTGCACGCCAGATCGCGGCAGCCCCGCACGCCCAGCCACAGACCTGCACTCGGGACAGGACCCGTCTCCAAGAACGGCAGCATCGAGTTGGCTGTTCTGTCCCCGTGCTCCGACACCTCTCCGGCCGTGACCGCGTGGACGCAAGGCAGGACGGAGGCCCACCCCACAGTCCCGGCTACCATAAAGCGGCATTCCACCGCTGCAAACACAAGGGCTGCACAGCCTTTGTTCTAGTTAATTCCGGTCTCCAGTTTTACAATCTTAAGCAAATAATTTGCCCTCTAATTTTTTAAAACTGCAAGGTAACTAAGAGACAGAGAAGCAGCAGCCTCCTCATTTTTTGTTTTTGTTTTGTGTTCTGAGTTTAACCTTAAAGCTGCAAAAGAAAACTCTTCACCTCCCTACCCCCACGCAGATCCCCGAATTTATACCATTGCCAGCGCGGCTGGGCTAATCCTGGTATATCACAGGATGCGCTGCTACACGATAGCCCGTGAAGAATTTCGCACCGAGGAATTATGTTTCAGACTCGCCATGCAGGGATCCAGAATAACAGCAATCCAAGGCCCCAGCAGGGTCTCCGGTTGCTGGGAATGAGCAAGAGGCGGAGGACACTGGCCACCTACCTGCGTGCCGCCCTGAGGTCCCTGGCTTCCTCAGCTGCTCCGCCGCCGCCTCCCGTCTCCACTTCCCCCCATCTCAAGTGTCAGCACAAGCCCCCTTGGGCGGTCAGAGGAGCCGCTGCAAAGTAAGATGTCCAAGTATCACAGCCGACCGACAGAAACGAACCCAGGAAACACCCTGCACGGAGAAAATGGAGCGGATTTCAAGAAGGCATCTCAAAGGCAAAGTTTCCACGTGGATAAACATGAGCTGCTGCGCCCACAAGAGCTCTTCCTGAACTGGCCTTGTGTTAGGCAGGTAGCTGGACATCAGCAGGACCGAGGGACCAGAGGGAGAATCGCAAACACCACACTTTGGAACAGGAACTAAAACTTCAGTGTATAATATACGTACAATCATTTCTGAGGCCTCAGACTCATTTTAAAGTTACACACTGGGCACATCCTTGCTTGTCCAACCCAGAGGCACAAGGGCTCTGTCTCCAGGACAGGCACCCCGTGCAGCCAAGGGCCCGACAACCCGGGAAGAGAAATGTTCCTTGAAGACCCTTCTGCCACCGCCAAAGGGACCTGGTTCAAAGCAAGAGCGTACAGCTCCGAAGTTCCTTTCCCGAGTTTCTCACATGCTTATGGCCTGGACAGAACACTGGCTCCTGAGGACAGGAGGCATTCTGGAACTCCAGAGTACCGTGGATAAGCATCAGAACCACCCCAATTCTCTGTCCCCAAAAACTAAGTCTTAGGTGCATAAACATGCACCCAAACGTGTACTCAGGGCAGATGTGTTCTCTTCTGAAGATGTAACTCTCCCTTACCCCCTGTATGATAGATTCTACCTGTACTTCTGGGAGGCCATTTAAGTGTGTCCTGACAGAATGTTTGTCTGTTCGTTCGTTTTTTATGAAGGGCACAAGAATAGATGGAAACAAGAGGCTGGTTCCTCTCGGCATCACGACCTGGACATGCAGCAGAAGTGCTACTACCTACGGAATGTTCTGGACAGACTGGAGAGGCCAGGACAGGTGTCACCAGTGCACCGCCCCTTAACGAGTAAACTCTTAACCACTCTCCATACTGACACTGGTCAACAGGAGAGGTCCTGTGGCCACCGTCACTTCTGCACCACCCCTCCTGCATCCCCTGCCCGCTGACATGTGAGGCTCTGCATACTAAGGCACCGCCGGCGTGTCCCTCTGTCCCCGTTTCTTCCGGCTAACAGGCGGTTTGCTGCAGCAGGGAACGGCCCTACAAGTCCACTGTTCTGCAGGACTGTTTCCAAGTCCCCGGCACGTCACCGCGCCCTCTGAGGCGTGGCTGCCTGAGCAAAGGCCTCAGAGCAAAAGCTGCGCTTCCTGTCGAGTCTACTTCCGGCGTGCGTCACACCTTCACAGCTGGGACAGCAGCGCTGCTATTAGGGTCGGAGGCCCCGGAAGCCGGGCACAGACGACCCGGAGAGCGGACGGGCGCGCAGAGGGCGGTGGGGACCCGCAGACCGGCGCCCCGCGCCCGGGGGACGCCCACGCTGCGGGGGTCACGGGCGGGGGAAGTCCGGGACGCGTATGGAAATCACACGTGTGAGCCAGCAGACGAGGGAGGGGAGGCTGGCACACGCACTGGGACAGGCAGAGGACGGGGTGGGCGCGGGGAAGAGAGCGAGAGGCGGGGCCAGCGGGGCTGGGGGGCGAGTTGGGTGGGCACCGATCGGCAGGGCACCGGTCCCTGCGGACTCCTGGGAGGACCCACGGCCACTCCCCGCAGGCAGCGGCCGCACGCCAGGCGGCGCCTCCCACCGCGCTCGGCACCCACCCACACGTTACACCCACCCACGGACCAAAGGCACAGCGAGCGCTTAACCCCTCGAAGACCGATCGCCCGATCACCCGCCGTGGCGGTCGGGACACAGCACGGGGCGGCTCGCGAGGGTCCCGCCTGCCGCCACCCTCCTGGGGGCTGCGCTCCGGCCGGCTCTCCGCGCCAGGAGCCGCTGCAGGGTCACCGAGGGGCCAGCCGTGGAGGCGCACCACCGGGCGGGGACTCCTGCCGGACCGCGTGGCCCGGCGGCGGGGACTTCGGTGGCCGCGGACGGAGCCCAGGCGCCTCTGCGCCGACCGCCGCGATCTTCCTCAAGTCGAGCGACCACCGCACCCCCTCCGTGGACCGCGTACAGCCCCCAGGCCTGGCTCCCACCGCCCTGGAGTCCCTCGCCACCGAAGGCGCGCGCTTCTGCTCCTGTTCCTTCTCCACTCGACCCTGAGTTTAAGGGCCGTGTTTCCGCTGCGCGGTCTTCTCAGCTCCGGCACACTGCCCGGCACAGGCCAGACGCCCGGCTGTTACACACGCGAGGAATGAACGAACGCACCCCAAATGCCAATAAGCACAGGCTGAATCACCCCTGCGGGCACAGAGACGGCAAACTCCCCAGGCACCGGGCACCCGCAGAACCTCCGGCCCCCGTGGCCAAGCGGATTCCTAGGCAGACAGGCACGCTCATTTCCGGACCGCGTCACCCAGAGAGTGGGCGCGATGACAAGCGGACCCGGCTACGCCTGCCCAGGCCCCATCTTCCGCATCCCCTGTGCCCCGCTCGGCAGCCCTGGGGCACCACGGCTTTCGGGTGCAGTGACTTCGGCCAGGGACCAAGAGTACCTCCTACGACCAGGAACACCTGAACCCGGTGAGACATCGCAACAGTGCGTGGCGACTTCCTGGCAGCTGAGGCCGGCTTGCCCACCAACGTGACAAGGCCAGACGCAGCCCCGCGTCCCCTCCACGCTCGTATAAAAGAGCTTCTGCTGAGAGCAGGCACCCGGACGCACCTGGAGAAGGACAGCAGCAGCCTGGAGCTTCCCGCCGCAACTGCCGAAAATCGGGAACTGCACCCAGCTCGGGGGAGGACGCAGCAGACCGGGCACTCAGGAGCCGCCCGAAGCAGTCTGACTGACGTTACTGCTAAGCCAAAAAATACACTTCACTCATTTATACGACTGCGTTTTTAATGTCACAGTTGGGAGGGTTGCCCGGAAAGAGAGTACACCCACGCGGCCGTGCTGGCCATGGTGCCGGGCGTGGACCTCGGGACGAAGGGCGCTGAGGAAGACCTGGGCCCGAGGAGCCAAGAGGCAGGGCCCTTTCCAGAGGGCAGAGCTGCCCGGAAGGAAACGGAGAAAGCCCGCGTCACGGAGACCCAGCGTCCACTCCTGGTTTGGCCAACGAGCTGCGCGGCCCTGGGCAAGTTACGCCACCTTTCGTAGTCTCTGTTTTAGAAGTGGGAATAGTCACATCCGCCTCCAAGGCCACTTGGAGGTCAGAGCCACGCAGAGCGCTCACTGGCGGGTTCCTGGCCCACGGCAAGCCCAATCGTTTGGTCACTGGACTGCCTGCTCACGTCTCCGCTTCTGAACCATGTTTTCCGCTCCTCGTCTGGGCTACTGTTTTTTATGTTTCATTTCACCAAACTTAGTATTCTTCTGGCTTTCACACGTCTGTGACAGCAGTGACTGAATCACAACAACCACACTGTCGTCTTCTCGTAAAATGACAGCAACAGCGAAGGGAGAGAGAACGGGGGAAGGGAGCACGTGAGACCAGCCAAGTCCAGGGACCGATAACAAAACCAGGTTTGGCTATGGGCTCGTGCCCAGGTTCCGCCGCTCACAGGGCAGCGATCAGTGATAACGGGACTCGACTGAGTGGCACCCGAACACCCGCTTTCCCCTGCACCTCTCACGTACCCCCGGCTCCCTTCCTCCTCGCCCATCTCCCCAGACGCAGCCCCGATCCTTCGGGCTCCCTGCCTCCCGCACGACCAGCCCATGAGCTCTGCGCCCGGCTTCCCCACTGCCCTCACTCGCCTACCGCGATCAGTCCCAGGCCCCCTGGCCCGCCTCCTCCCCAGTGCGCCCCCTTGGACTTTCCCTTCCTCCTCTTCCGGTCAGCCTCTTGACTCTCACTTTTGCTTCCAATGTTTTCAAACAGGAGAACCGGGAAAACCCCCAGTAATGATGGTTCCACAGCGCAGGGCGGGGCACCCCATACCGACGAGAACTAGACACCGCACGAGCCACGCCGGTATTACAACCTGGGCTTCTGCCATTGGAAGAGAACACAGATCAACGATACAAAGAAAGGGAGACACTTGAAGAAGCCTCACCTGAATACAGTGCTACCGTGGGGACTGATCGCACCGAAAGAGATCTGACAGCACAATGATTCCAAATACATTCTGTCTGTGATTCTCCACGTTCCAAGCTATACCAACGAAACAGGTAAACCGCAATGTGCTTAAGTGCAGTGTAAACAGAAAACAGAACCTGCCGAGCTAAGAGTGACAGTCCGCACCTCCCTCCACAACAGAGACTGGGTGGCACAGAATCTAAGGGATAATCATACAGGTTCAGGGCCAACCTGTGGCGACTGATCAGCTTGTGACTGTTATGTATATATTTCAAGGACAGCAAATGCTTTAAAGCACTGAATTTCCACACACACAATATGCTAAAGCATTCTTCTTTGCCATTGTACTTTAAATATTAAAATTGTAGAAATACTATAACCAGTTCTCGTGACTTGGAAAATGGAGTTTTCTATAATTCAAACAAGCCAGGACTATTGGTCAACGAAAGTAAGTCATACTATATAAACAGCGGACTTAATAAATAAGAAAGCACACCAGCTTAGCAAATAAGGGTCTGTAGGAAAATAGAGAACTTGCTGTCTGTTTCAAAGGGAAATGCCCCACCAGAACCTCAATGACCTTGCTTTCGCTTGGATACGGTCTGTACATATCTCTCAAAAATTCACGTGCTGGAAGCTTGGACCCCGGTGTGACCTGTGAGGTGGTGGGTCCTTTAAGTGGCAGAAGATCGCTGGGGCATGCTGCCTCGGGAGGATTAAAATGGTCCTGGTGGGACTCTGGAAACTCTTACGAAGTACTCGGGATAAAAGAGCCAGAGAGGCCTTCCCCTCGCTGCCTTCCTACCCTGCATGAGACTGCTCCTTCTCAAGCATGCTCCATCCGTGATGCAACCGAAAGCAGGCTCTCACTGGACTTCAGAAAAACGGGGCAGCACAGCATTGGACTTCCTCGCTCCAGGTCTTGCCCAGCATCAGGCATTTTGTTACAGCAATGGAAAAAGGGACAAAGACAGACCTCCAGTCAGAGGCAGGGTCCTCAACAGACGCACACAGGTTGAACGGCTCAGGCTCGGGACTCAGCCTTGACCAAAGCCACCATGATGAACAAAGGTGGAGGCAAGCTGTCTCCAACTCTGTTGCCTAACTTTGTTTCCTTAATTTAAAGCGTCCCTGCCAGACACTACATCACCAGCCACTCTGTAGATCTGTGTTCATTTGTAGGTGCTTGGAGGCATTCCAGGTTTTTTCTAGTAGTCATGGCCTTCTGTGACCACAGTACATATAAGCAAGGACAAGCTATTGTTGCTCCTGTTTCTGAAGTCGTGTTACATAAGCGGATTTAGTGTCCGAAGGCCAGCCACCGGGGGCAAAGCCTCCCATTCTGAAGGGTCTTTGGAGGCACTTAGGCAAGTCAGAACCACGCAGAGGCACCTGGGATTTTTCTCTAGTCAAATAATGATGTCAAAGATCAATGATGTTTGCAATCTTTTTGTAAGGCTTGGCTCCAAGTCCAAATGTACAGAGAGGAGTGGGATGTTTCCCATGTTTCTGTTTACCTGACTAGAACACAGGGAGCCTGAGGGCACAGACTGTGTCTTCTGCATTTACAGATGTAGTCCAGGCTGCTGGAAACGCGCTGACCCATTGCATGCAAGATGTTGACCGATCACAGGACCAGACTTACTCTCTCAGTAGTTTCGGGCTGGCATTTCTACATGCCTCCTGCCCGTCATTGTACCTAGCAAAATTATCCCTAAAAATTAAAGTAAAAGAGAAGTAAAAGTAAAAGCTTTTCATGAGCAACAATCCCTAAAGAAATTGGCAACCACTAGCCCAGCATTGCAGAAAATACTTGAAGGAATCTTAGAGATGGACAGACAAGCAGCACCTAAGAATGTGGAAGAAAGGAAATAGCTGAAGAGAAGGAGTAACAAAAAGAAAACAGATTGGTGTTTAAATCATTTGATCGGTATCCTACTAAAACAGTACCAACTTTCTCCCAAAATCTGTGAAACTTCCCCCCACAGTTATTACTGGTAATAGTGCATTGGTTTGTAAAATAAAATAATTATATTCGATGTGGAGAATTGGTATAAAATCTCTTAAAAATATGTATGCATGAATTTATGGATGGATAGGTAGGTAAAATGATAAACCAAATATGGGAAAATGTTAGTAATTAGTGAAATGTGAGTAAATAATTTATGAAAGTTTAAAAAACTATGAAATAGCTAAGTATGCCACTATATCTATGGTTTATGTGTAATTTACTCTTGTGATATAGACTTAAGCTCATTTAAGGTAGCAATTCACTTATTCAGTTTTTGATGTAAGTTTATCCTATGAAAACTGACTGAGGTAATGATAACCTGAACGTCTTTTGAATGTACACACATTTACCTTTCAGTGCTCGGCTAAGGAATGTGAAACTTCTCTTTTTCTTTCTCATGTTTTCTAGCCTTATGAATTTCATTGTTACCGTTTTTTTCTTATGTGGACTGGTGGGTGAGGCCATGTTAAAGAATCTCAACAAAGATATAGAAAGATAAAAAAAAACCAAAAGAACTTTCGGCAAATCACCCCAATAAAGGGCTCTGCTGGACTCAGAGAAAAGGCACCAAGACATGGCCACCGCCACCCGTTCTAGGGGTGGCAAACTGAGCTAATGGGTGGTGATTTGAGCGGTGAAGTGAGTCAGACACAGAAGATTAAATATGTTAAATATCGCATGGTCTCTCTGACTTGGGAAACCCGGAACACAGGCACTCTACAGAAGCACATGAGTGGGACGGGGGAGGCACGGGGGGATGGGGAGGGCGTGGGAGGGCCTGGGAGGGCCACGTACGGGGAGGGCAAGAGATCAAACACTGACGTGATATATGTGCTCACTGTGAACACGATGTATCTCATATATATATTAACTGAAGTGGGGAAAATCCTCAGTCTGATCTAGGTGTGTAGTTCTTCCACTAATAGTCTACACTCCTAAAATCCATTGCCACACTTGTTCCCCAGAGTTCTGCTTATAAGAATTAGAAAACTCACAGTCTTTGGCTCATATTGTATCTCCTCATGAGTCACACTGTGGACCTCACTCTCAGGGGATTCCTGAGACCTGGTCCTGGTTATCAGCCTAGAGGAAAGGGTGGGTGGTTCGGGTGGGTCCTAGGGAGTGCCAGCCTTGGCGTGCCCAGCGACTGCCTCAGGGAGTGTCCTTAGGGCTTCCGTAGGCAGCACGGCTTAGGACCACAGGAAGAAAGGCGTGGGGACGCCTCTGCAGCTTGGGGTGGGGACATCTCTTCTTCCGGCAAAATAACCTCCTCAGGGTTTGAGCGTTCCTCGCCCTCTCCCTGCTCCTCCCACACGTCTCCATCCCAATTAACAGGACGCTATTCATTCCTAATCAGCGCCCACACCTTGACTGCGGATACCTGTTGAGACTGAGCATTGACCTGGTGTTGGAGCTCAGTTAAACTGATGAGAGTCTGAGCTTGATTTTCAGCAACTTCAGCCCTAGAGCCAAAGGAGAGAAGATCCTCCCCAGCGCACGCTTAGAAACCACTTCCAAGGCGCTCACGTGTGTGTGGAGCCGGAATCTGCATCCCTGATCTCACTGTTCTCTTTCCTTACACGGTCCACATGCTGAGGAGAACTGAGACTGCTGATGCCTATCGGAGCTCACTTCTTTCTCTCCTTCACTAGTTCCATCAGAGACGCTAACAGTGGCCAGCCACACCTGTTTCACCTTTCCAAAGCAGTCAAATGAATTTTATACAGAAGCACTAAATACCTCACATCTCACAAGCGGAGGATTACGTCATCAAACGGATCCACGTCCCATATTAAACAATCGACACCATGGGCTCTTGGTTCTCCTTCCATCGTTAGAAGATAACACAGCAACTCTGGGTCTCACAAAGCTACAGGCAACCTCAGGAAGCACTAAAAGCCTTAAAGAAAGCCACTGTTATAACTCTGTCTCTCGAGAGCCACTCCTGACACCGGAATCTGTATTGGTTAGGGTTCTTAAACCGGCAGAGTTGATAGAATTTTCAGGAATAACGGGAATGTGTCTGGAGGACCTACAAGTTTGAAGACAGAGATAGTCAGAGTCCGAAGTGGCCGTGTGCGCGTGCGCGAGCTGGAGGGTCCAGTAGCTACTCAGGCTCTTAGAGGACACCCATCTGAGACGGCAGAACAGCTGGTGCCAGCCTTACACCGATCGTGCCCAAAAAAGTAAGGCGAAGACAGGCGACTGATGCGAATAAGTGCAGAGCAGAGCTACCAGGGAAGAAGCAGTCTCCGAGACTGAAGGCCGGGCCGGAGCTTTTCCAGGAAGAGGCTACCATGGTGTTTCTCCTTCCCTCCTTTACTCAGTTCAAGCTGCCAGTAGGGCCACCCACACCCAAGTGGGGGCATCACTCCTCTTTCTGGCCGTCCACCTCCAGCCAACAACACACACCTGAAAGCTATCCCCTGGGCACCTCCCAGTTGGGACAACGGGACCCAATCCCGCCAACGGTCACAGTGAGCAAGCAGGTATCTCCTCGCTTTTAGGAAGAAACTCTACTGTACTGTACTTTTTTTTTTCCTATCTTGCTTTTCTCCTACAAAATGGTACAACATTCAGGGTCGAGATTAGTAACTGGGGAAGCGCCACCCAGTCTGTCTTCAATGAGCTCTGCACAGAGGGACAAAAGGGCTCCAGCCCATCTCTCTACAGCTACACTCATGATTTTGTGATCTTTCCCTTGAGCCGCTGTTTGCATATCTTACGAGTAAACAAACGAAAGCTACAGGGTCTGGATGGAGGCCTTCCCGGCTCAAGATGCTCAAAGCCTCTCTTGCCATCCTAAGACACAAGTGACACCGTCACTACTTTTCTTCCGCCCCTCTCCTCTTTTATTGATATGTATAAGTACAAAATTTAAGGTTTACCTTGGTTTTGGGCATTGTGTGCACATATATGCACAAGGTAACAAGACCTTCCCCGCGTTCCTTTCAATCCACCGTCTACCCACTCCCACAACCCTCCCCCTCCCCCCATTCCCTTTATTTTTCACTTTAAGTTCCGTGAGATAACTGAGATATGGGATCTGGGACTCTCATATCAGAGAGACCACTCGATGTTTCACCTTCTGCCTCTCACTCACTTCACTAAGCATGATGGATTCAAGTTTCCTTCATTTGCTTACAGAAGCCCAGGCTTTATAGATGCATAGTATTCCATTGTGTAAACCACAGTTTGTGTAACCTTTGGTCTGTTGATGAGTATTTTGGTGTCTTCCATGTTTTAGCTACTGTTAATCACTACTTTCCTTACAAGGTTACCAGCAACAGTATGAAGCTTAAGAGTCCTATTAGCATAGGCCCTTCCAAAGACTTGAAAAGGGCCTAGCAATATATTCATCTTGTTAGCTAGTTATAAATTTCCCCCTTAAAAGGATAGTACATTTTGCATCACTTTTCTTAGACTCGGCCTCTTCCACATTAAGTTTCAGTTCCCCAAAACCCACATCTGCCCTGAAAGTTACTAGGTTCAGAGTCTAATCATCTATAGGGCCAAATGCGTGACCAGTGTTCGGTCACATTCAATTCCTACTTTACTACACCTACGTGAAGAATTTTCCTCCTCAGAATGGTATTAATAAGACAAATTCTTTTGACTGAACTCTCCACTTACAGAGCAGTACTGGTTACTACTTCCCCAGACAGAAATGGAAATTCACCCACTGCTCTCATTTTCCAAAGCTAATGAATAAACTGCTAGGAACTCTTAAAATACCTGCCTCTCAACAAAGACGTAAATAAAGTTACAGCAAGTTTTCTGTTGGACATTAATACTTGACAAAATTTTCTTAGAAGATTTTGATACTATTATATTTGATAGTAATAAGTTAAGCTCCGCCCCGACCCAACTGTCTTCCCAGGGTAAGAGTGACGACGTGAAAAGCTGTGTCCCAACTCACACGACATGAGGGTCACATGTGTATCACAGACTTTCCTGTATGTGGCGCGCCTCTCACGTGAAGTTAAGTGTGTGCCACAGCGATATGTCAAGAACCAAGAGCGACCAGAGCTCCTGCTGGAAACCAGTCAGAAGTCTTTCTAGATTTATTTGGAAGATGAAAATAATTTCTTAGTGTGCTCCAGGAGGTGATAAGCTGAGTCTTTCACTCAAACTGGCAAGACAATGAGAATTTACCAGTACATAACAGCCTAAAGTTGCTCCCCCAGCATCTGGGGTCATGAAGGGGCAGCTTCAATGCTGCTAACCCTGGTGGTGTGATTTGAGTGGTACCAAAATATGGTCAGTACCAGCACAGCTGAATTTCTCAGAGATTGAGACATCACCTTCAGATTAAGGCTTCTGATCTTTAAATGCCCCTTCTTGGAAAAGAAAACAGTCCAGCCATTCAGTGAGCTGTGATGTATGTGTCTGTCTTGGATGGGACCAGTCCAAGAGTATCCTAACACCCGTGGTATTACAGACCACAGGAAACAAAATGCCAGGGCAGTGCAAGGAGGCCCAGGGACAGACACAAAGAGAAGGGCTTCGAGGCTGGAAGACACGCACGAAATTCTCTTTTCTCCCAGTTTTGTGAGAAGACATGGCCCAAAACACTGCAATTTGGGCCATTTTTCCTACAGTGCCAGTGAGAGATATTACATCACCTTAACCTGCCTCTTAATTTTCCCTACGACTAGCCACGCACATTTACCAGGTGGCTTGCTGAGATCAGAAAGAAAAATCCCAGAAATAGAGCCGATCTTCCTGGATGACGCCCACTACCCTGCAGGAGACTCCCACCCTCTGCCCCTGCCTCACCGGCACTGGGCCTTTATGATTAGGCTCTAGGTCCAAAGTTCCACACTCAGTTGAAACATATGTAGTTGTTCTTTACACTGAAAAATGCAGCCAGGTGCCGACTGGTCCTGCAAGAGCCTGACGAGGACGGAGCAGAAAGGTAGATAAGCACAATGACGTGTGCGCACCCCTCCTGGGCCTGCGCCTTCCCCGTTCCTCCTGGTCTGCAGAAAGAGACACGAGTGAACGTCTGCATGCAGGGAAGGGGCGGAAAGCGGGGACACCTGGGCAGAGACTGTTCCCTCCGAGGGCATGGCAGGTGCGCAGACCCTGACATGGGAGAACACCTGGTGCTTGCACAGAACAACACGGTCACCACGTCTGGGTCAGGGGGATATGAGGCAGTGCAAGTGGTCGATCCGTCAACAGGGAGGGAACGTACTGGGCCAACGTACCACGGAAGGTCTGATGAATACATGTGTGCTATAACACTGGGGACTGAACCCAGGGCTTTCTCACTCAGCTAAATCCGAGACCTTTCATTTTACTTCATTTTATTTTTTGAGACAAGCTCTTGCTCAGTTGTTAAGCTTACCACGCTAGGCTGAAAGGTGTGCCCCTCCTGCCTCAGCCTCCCTGAGTGCGTAACCACGGCAGTGCAGCGTGATACTGGGTAACTGTCTTCTCATGTGGCTAACACATAAATCAGAAGTCACAGATGAGCAGATGATCCGAAACCAGCTTAGACTTCCGTGATACGTGATTTACAGTCAGTTTTTTATATTAAAACAGAGATGTCAGAAGTCTTTTGATCTTTTCTTGAGGAAAAAAGGGCGAAAATCCAAATATCAGTGCCGTGTTTTCCAGCGGTAGCATAGGTCTGCAGCTGAGAATGGCTACTTCTTTTAAACACTGCACTAGCTCTCTAGTTCTTCGGAGTCGCCCCAGCTCTCTTCCTCACTCACATTAAAACATGGGCCCCTTCACCTTCACCTGAGTTTACAACCTCAGAGATAAACAGTTTTCACTTAAAAGTTTTTAGTTACAAAATCTAGTCCATCTGGACTTTGCCAACCAGGAACTCACGACAGTGCGCCAGGCACAGAGTGAACAGCCGTTCCTTCCATGGACAGACTGCGCTTACCAACACCAGGGACCCCAACTTCACCCTGAGGACCGCGCTACGAAGCATTTGTCAATTTTTGTTGAGCTCAACTGGTTGTTCTTTGAGGAAGAAAATTTAGGTGAAGTGTATGCAGTTTAACAGGTCTGGATTCGGAGGCAGGAGTTGACTGAGCATGCGTGACGCAGATAGGGCAGCAACTGGACACCCACCAAGCCCGCTGGGGGCGGACACGCTGTCGACACCTCGGGCCTTGAGTTGCAGGTTGTCGGGAGCTGAGCAGAACATTTTGCTTATACTGAAGGTGTCACTTATCACCATCGAGTTCGGATTAATGGCATTTGCATTCTGTGATGATCATAGCAGTCAATTTTTTTTATTTAGTTGCCAAACACTGTAATAAATATCAGCTTGCCCCTGATGGCCATACCCTCCGTGATCACAGGACTTATACCACCAACAGCTGGAAGAGTTACTAACACCTCTGAAGTGTCAGACCCCTGTGGTTACTGCCCTTGGCTGAAGACAGTAAACTGCATTTTGACCAGGTACATAAAGTCTCTCCAACTTCTTTCAACTGGAGAGAGCTCCGGATGGCCCTTTCGCTTCCAGAGCTCTCCTGGAGTTGACCAGCCCAGGTGCCGAGTGCCCACCGAGACAGCTTCTTGGATCAGCGTCTCCCTCAACCCAATCTTTCCTTCCCTCTGTCTACAGAGGTTGATCCTGCACGCACCTCACAATAAATTAAATTCTTAAAAGCAAACCTTCATCTCAAAGTCTGCTTTGTGGAGGAATCAGAAACACTCAGTATCGATGAGAAGTAGAGACTTACTTTCAAGTATAAGCCTTATTCTCCTTCACGTCCAGTCACCCAGAGTGAGGATCCCTGACTCTGATGTTTCACAGAACAACCTAGAACCTCGGCGTCCGAGTGACGGAGCTGAGAATATAGGAGTGTGGCAACAAGACACAAGCAGGGACAGTGCCGTCCAGCACCGTCCGCCGACCAGGACCTTAGAGGATGACCCCTGGGGCGTAACTGCACATCAGCTCCTCCAGTTTCCGCCTAGGCCTGGCCCACTGTCCTCCCACACGAGATCAGGGTTATCATTCCTATAAATTCCATTCCTGCTTACCTCGAGCAAACTGATACCTGTTTTAGCAAACCTGGAATCCTGATTGGTGCAAAAATGCGACCAAGAGCTAGTGCAGTTTACAGAATTTCATGGGACTGAAGGAGGAAAGGACCACATGCCAAAGTTGTACTTCTGGAAGGGGACGGAACATGGACCAGGTGAGACCCACTGGGAGCGTGCAGGCCCCTGGGAGGAGGCGTTTTGGGGGGAGACCATGAGCATCCAGCATGCTTCTCCTTCTGTTTTCTTTCTGGCTGCCTTCAGGAGAGAGCAGCTCCTTCCACTGATGCCCCAGTAGGACATACGACTGGCCACGGGACCAGAGCAGCAGGGCCAATCCACTGTGGACTACAACTTCCCAGACTTAAGGTCAAAATGAACCTTTTACTTTTAACATTACCTGAGGTATTTTGTTACAGTAACAGAAAGCTGACTATCACGGGGTGGTAACAGTCGATGATCAACTACCAAGTTATCATAGATTATATCAAGTATTTTATCATTTTTATCTAATTTTATTCTCTCAAAGCCAACAGCCATTTATTTAGTAAGTGACAGATGTGAGAAACAAGCCCAGATGCCTAAATTACCACAGATGGATGCAGAGACTCAGAGAATAGTGAGGTGAGACCTTAATATCAATCTTGCAAAAAATGGGTGTCAGAGAGACACCAGGGGTGGTGCCACCCAATATTTATTCTCTCGTGTGTAAATCCCTCCTCTGGTTCCCACTGGCTGGAAGCTACAGAGGTTATAATCTTACCTGGAAGTCACCTGACCACACAGACATCTGATTGGAGGGTACTCAGTGGTCCAAGGTGATGGCAGAAATTCTCTGGTATGGGTTTAGATAGACAGACAGATACACAGAGATATATACGTGTGTGTGTGTGTGTGTGTGTGTGTGTGTGTGTGTTATTTCACTTACAAATTAGTAGTCTGTTTTACCCTAAAGATCTGAAACTGCCTTTTCATTTCTCACAGTAAAGTCATAATGTGAACTCCGTTCTTTGTGATTCCAAATCCGTTGTCCTTCCTGCGTCTGGGAGGCCGTGTGACACCTGAGCAGTAGCTCGACAAACCTGCCTTACGGAAGGCAGTCCCACACACTGTTACGTGCGTCTACACAGCCACTCTGGTGTGTGGAAGTACTAAAGACCCGAACTTAATGAGACTGGCAGTGACTGCTGGCTGGTACCAGCGCTCCAAGTAGACAAGAACTTTTCAGGAAGAAACTATGGGTAACCAACGACTCCCATCTGAAACGACGGAGACAGGACCGCCTGCTTAGCAGCGCCCCTGAGGCATCTACCCTGAAGGATGAGAAGCGGGCTTTCGCAGGCTGAAACCTACCTGTGTCAGAACTCCTTACGTAACGGAAGGCCCCAAGAAGAAAATACAACCTCAGCAGCAAACCTTGGACACATACGCCGAGGGGCCCAGGACGCCACGGAAGGCCAGCGCTGGGCAGTGAGGCCTCCGGTGAAGGAAGGCTCTGGCGGGTAGGCCAATAAGGAGGAAGAACAGTTAGAGATGAAGGAAAGAAGATGCCGGAACAGCACAGCAGCTGCCTTCAGGGCCAAAGAGCTTTCTTAGTGTATGCAAGACCCTAGGTTCAACTTCCCAGCACCAAATAAAAACTAGCCAGGTGTGGTGGGGCAAAACCGCGACCCTAGCCCCCGGAGGCAGAGGCAGGATTCCCGTTCAAGGCCGATGTGCCCGATGTGCGCTAATGAGTTCAGGATCAGCCTGGACTGCAGAACAAGAGCTTATCTCACCAAAACAAAACGAAACAAAATAAAAACAAACAATAAATCAATCTACAAAGTCGAAGAGCTTCTGAAGTCAAGCTCTGTTTATGTCTGGAAATAAAACAAGGCCAAATTATTAGATACTATTGAAATTCCTATTTCAACCCAAAAAAGCAATTCGATTTTTAATAACCAAAGTAAACATGAAACAAGTTATTGGAGGAGGCAGAAATATCCCTGTGCACAGACAGATGATTTCTCTCTCATGGGAGCGAGGGAGGGATGCAGGCAGATAGGGAAGGGGGGGGACGACACGCAGCCGCATCCATGCCCACGGGTACTCAGATCAGGTCACGCGACCCACATGCCCTTCTCACCCTAGCGCTCGTATCTTTCTAAGAAAAGGCCTGCAGCAGTTTCGCCTAGCTGCCCTGAACACGCCCTCTGGCTGCCGTTTCCCGGGTCTCCTCACTGCTCACCACGCAGGCTGGGTCATGCTCCCTGCCCGACGCCCTGGGAAGACACGCCACGGCTCCCACGCACGTCACCGTGGCGTCCACTTTTCTACCACGTCGGGAGGCAAAGCCCGAAGCAGGTCATCTGGAAGTAGCTGCCTGCCTTTGTCAGCTTTGTGGTCACTGGCACTGGGTGCCCAACATCCTCAAGTGAATGGAGAAGACGCTTAGTTTTGGCTTACAACTTCCGTGGTCTCAGTCCACGCACTGCCACCTGGCTCCAGGGACGAAATGGCCTGGCAGAGAAGAGCTGCTCAGCCCAAGGCCGCTGGGAAGCGGGGAGAGGAGGCGGCAGAGCCAAGCAGGGCCCTGCGGTCTCACCCCGGGGACCCACCTAAAGCAACGCAGGCAGCTGTGAACTCAGCAGCCTACTGATCCCGGCTGAGTGTAGGACCCCATCATCCAATCACTTCCCCACAGCTCCACCACCAGCCACGTAAGATCAAACCCACAAACCTCCTTACCAGTACTTTAACTTTCCCATTCTCAGTTTCCAGACCACATGTTCCTTTGCTTTTGGACCTACTGTCAGTATCCGGGGTGCGCTTGTACGGCCTCTACTCTTCCTGCCTGTTGACTCGTGACATTAATTACCACTTTTCTATTGAAGGGCCCCTCGAATGTCAGAGATGAAATCTAAAGTCGCTTACTCCAAGTAACTCATTTTGGAGCTGGGGCGTAGCTCAGTGGTTAAAGTGTTTGCCTAGTAAGTGCAAAGCTCTGAGTTTGATTCCCCAGCACCACGTAAGTCGGGGGGGGGGGGGGGGGGG